>JAIGNY010003306.1:180000-287500 GCA_020152595.1 Chiridota heheva
CATTTAACAAAATTGCACTGCGCAAAAAAAGAATTGGACAATTTTGCAAAGCATTTTAAAACAGTACACATTACTTAATGGAATCTACTGTATGATGGCTGTCAAGGCTTAAATTATACATTTCTTTTTCTTTTTGTGTTATTATTCTTTAAAGTAGAATTTAAAAATAGAAATATGCAAACAATGTAGGTGTCACCTTAATTAAATCCAAATACTCTCACTAATAATGTCTGGGAGGGATGTTTTTATAGATTAAAAAAACAAACAGTGGTATAGATTTGGAGAAAACCTTGTATAATATTTTGTCTTCAATTAAAATCTGTAATAATATTTTTTTCCAATAATTTATGAAATAGTTTTCCTACAGAATAAAAGTCGTAAAAATGCAATCAAGTTTTTGTTAATGAAGAAATGATTGTCTGTGTACTGATGTATTGCTTTTGTGGGAATTTACTCACAGAAGTTGCATGAATCTAATTTCATTGGGGAGGGGGGTGTGTGAAAAAAGGGGCCATGTCTTTTTAGAGAAATAACAGAAAAACAATAAGAGACCTAAGGATAGCACCAAAAAGGCTGGAAAATTGCACATTTGACCTACGGGGGGGGGGGGGGGGTGGGGCGGAATTATTTCGGCATTTTCTTGAAATTGTTTTCTTGCTGGAATTTCCTTCGTAATTTTTTTTTTTTTTTTGAATTTGATACTATGTGCGGAATCCCGCATCTAATGTAAACACTGCATTACAGGTAGGTGTTAAACTGTTAATCCTTCAATGTAGCTTACCATGCAGGCTTTGTCATTCTTGTAAAATCAAAACTAAAATTATCTGGCCTACATTTTTGAGAATCTTTTTACTTTAACAGGAAGCATGGTTTTCCAGAGGCAGAGGAAGCCATTCTTCTTTTGGTTATCTCGAACAGCGGTTGAGAAATGTACGGAAGAAAACAGGGAAGAGTCAGGGCCGTTAAATCTTAGAAGCAGCCAGTTGCCAAGATAACCTTACCAGGTAAGATAAATGTATATTTTACAGGTTGAGGTTTTGTATCCAGTGTGATATTTTCACAAGATTATTTTGACCTGACTATGAGAATGATTGAATGATTCTGTCAAACCATGTTAATGCACTGTGTGAAGGTCAGCAGTCTACATAAATGGCAATGTTCCTGGAATAAGGCCAGAGTCAGATAGCAAAAAAACAATGAAACCGTGAACTGGACCCTATCCGGGTACCAGAAAATTAACAGTAACAAAGATAAAAGAAAAGAAATATCAGCAAGTTAGTCTTCCCAGTTTTATCAGTAACATATTAAGGTCAGCATTATGTCAGCATCGACTTCACATGTCAGCACAGTCTTAGAAAAGGGGAATGTACATTCAAAATCGAAGTCAGATAAATTTAAAATATGGGCACTTTGTCTTGTAAACTGTGAAACAAATGGTATGGTAAAACAATTTCTTGATTTCTTATTTTCAAATTTGTGATCAGCGTCAGGTAATACAAATACTACTGTACCAGGCCTAACTTCTAGTATCCAATTCCGGTCGAATTTTGTCTGCCACTATCCATCAATTTTTTTTTTTTTTTTTTTTTTTTTGGGGTAAAAGTTGTGCAAAATTTCAAGATTTTTAGTCTTTTGAGACAACTTTTGAAGAAAATAACATAACTATGGATTGCAATACACTTACTGCACGACCAAGGTATTTTGATGAAACTTACTTTACATATTTTTAATTAAAAACATGAAGAGCAAACCATTCTCCCTAATTCAACTAAGGACATGATTTTCTTCTTTACAAAAAAGGCATTAAAAGTGTTCAGATACCCGGTGGCTAGTATTGTATGATTCAATGCAAATTGGACTGTCTGTCCAAACAGGATTTACTCGATAACATATGGATGTCACTTAGTCTTGTCACCATATCACAAATATGAATAGGAAAAAAACACATTTAATTTGCAATTATTTTCATTTTATGTTTTTGGCATATACAAACACTCAGAGGGATTCACCTTTTCTAAATATCAAGGAATATTGGACAGCTACAGCATATTCTCTTGCACCTCTGTGATTAAAAGGAGCATAGATCAGTCTTCATCAGGCATTCTGGTTTTACGGATACAAATGATTGTACAATAAAATTAGGCTTTCTTAATTTAATTGTTGCTTCAAGAGAATCAATTTTGTTTAGAATTTTCTGCCACCTGGCAAATGTATAAATATTCATAATCCAAAGCTGCACAACGTTTTTTAAATCTTGGCAGAAGTGTTTGTTACTTGCATTGTTTTTATTCTGATTCAAGAGGTTTTAAGTTATGTTACTTACATATTGGTCAGTATAGATTTCTACGCTTTTAGCATTTTACTCTGAATTCAAATTGTAACTAATTTTTTTTTATATTTACAGATTGAAACCAACATCCCACACATCTGGAAAGGGTTTAAATTGTAAAGAGAAGCATCAACCCTTTATTCTTTACTAGGATCGCGTTTCTCTCCAAGTCAAGTATTTTTGGTTATTGGCGGTCTTGCCTTAGAACAGCCCTCACTACTTAAAGCCGTTGATGTCTTTTTAAGGCTTTTTACGTGTTTGACCTCCACTACCCCAAGCAATGTCACACCACGTGGGAATTTGTGCAGAAATTTTTGTTTCAACTCACGGACGGTAAGGGAAAAATAGTAACTTCCCCTGCAGTACGGACTCTTCGTACCTATCTTGAAAAGGTTTGAACATGCAGTTATTGTCTCCCTGGTGTGCTAGGTATTTTTTGCTTTTTTTATTTTAGTGGGTATTTTATGTTGGTTTATATTAAGAGTTTTAAATATCACTTTCATATATATGGTAAAGGACCTTTCAAAGAAATAAATTGGTGTCAAAATCATGTTGACATATATTTTCTATATTAGTTATTACCTTTAAAAGATTTTAGCAGTGTGTTTAAAAGCTTGATTAGTCACTTTTCAGCATGCTAGTGATATCTTTCAAATGAAGTAACTCATTTAATAAGACTTTCTGTGTACACATCAGCAATAATTACATTTGTTTAAAGTCCTCATAGCTTAGTCAGCTTTAGCGTAGATATTCTGATTGCAAGATCTTGTTTTACTAAGCATTTTATGTGCTTTTAAGTATTAGATAAAAGAAAATTATTATGTTCTTTGTCCATACTACCTAAAAAATTATTTCAAGTTATGTTTATAAGTTATTGAATAGGACAAGTTTGAATGCAAGCTTTCAGTAATGCCCTATAAAATGCACGGATCGCTTGTTATGGAGGGTATACCTGCTTTTTCTTTACAAAATTTCTAAATTTATCTTGATCTAATTGAAAAAATTTGCAATCTTCCCATTGTCACCTGGACGCCAACGTTTGAGTAAAATTTAGGAATGTCTGCGTTTTCATTCTCGGTGAAAGAGTGTGTTGTTCGAGTGCTTATTTCACCATTTGTCTGTCTTTCATAGTAGCTCTCAAAGATTTTGTTCATTTGATATTTTTCTTGTGCATATAAAGAATTTTTAACTATTTACTTTATGTATTTTGATGTTATTTTCAAATTTAAACTTGCCAATCCTCTGTTGCAATGCTAGCATTAAACCAAGTCTTCCAGAGAGTTTTTATATAGGGGTAAACAAGTTGGCATAATTTCACAGTTGCCATTCTCCCTTGTGGGCAATTTAAGTTACTATGCAGTTGTTGAGTAAAAGTTTTAAGAAGTATTTAAAAGTCACCTTGATGGTTTTAGCATGATTGTTTGCTAACTCTGTAATAATTTTGGTGTATCCAAAGTTAGTATTTATTTCCAAAGTTGAAAAGCCAGTGTATTTTTATGAGTTTCAGCCCAAAAGGAATATTTTGTTGGCATAATTTGTTGATCTATTTAATAACATCGATTATTCCTTGTTTAATAATACAATCCTCTGTTTTATTTCTGAGAAAAGAGTGTTACAAATAAAGTAAGCTTCAATCTGAAATTTCTTTGTTGTTGGTGTTTCTATTCTGATAAGATTTGACCAAGTATTAAGTCAAATTCACTATTTTAGAGTCAATTTGACCACTAAATGTTGTCAAAAGATTGACCAAGTTGTGTTGGTCAAATGATTTGACCAACCTTGGATGGTCAAATTTGACCACATATGGGTCGGTGCAGAATTTACTACCCAGTTGGTCAATTTGACCAAGTTGGCGTGGTCAAATGATTTGACCAAGCTTGGATGGTCAAATTTGACCACATATGGGTCGGTGCATAGTTTACTCGGCACTTGGTCAAAATTTGACCACATTGTGGTCAAATTTGACCATTTTTTTTTAGAGTGTATAACTCTCGTAAATATCCCCGCTACGCTTAGCGGGATCAATTTACTTCTACTTATACCTAACCTTCCATGCTATTAATATGCAATCAGATAGCATCCGAGGATAGAAAGGAAGGGAGTTCAGGTCGCAGCACATTTTTTTCTTCTTCAATGGCTGGTACTAAAACTTGCATTAGTCTTATCCCACTTAAATGACGAAATTCTTCTCCTCTTAAGGACGAAAGACCTCCTAGTATTACGTCCAGCTATAAAGGTATTATAAACTTACGTTCTTTTAGCTACAAACTTTTGACCTACTTACTGGAACAAATTTGAAATAAATCTTATCAACAATTTTTTTTTTTTTTTTTAAAGGAATACACAATATATTCAACCTCTTCCCTGGTACTACACAGAAGAAGCATTTTCTGTTGTCCGAGACGTAATATGGGTCGAAGAAATACTTTTGTTTTCCATCGATTTTTTCTACTCTCAGATATTGTTTAAAAGTAATGCAAGAAAGGCAGATTGAATCCCCATGAACACTACACGAATAAAAGCGCAGTAAGCATGCGTTGAAATCATTTTTCGTCCACGCCGGAACTACTTCCAACAAGCCGCGCTATGATCTCTTCTTGGAAAACCACTTTGGAAACTTTCTTTCCCGCCCATAGCGCACACCTGTACAGTGCGCTGATGGGACATTCCTTGGACTCATTATCACAACAGAAGCATTGTGATTAAAGTAATATGCGCATACACCCGAAATTCTGTCGAAAATACGTCAGTTCTGTTTACTCGTTCTTGTATTTTCCCCAAAACAATTATTTCAAGGCATTAGTTCGAGTGATTAAAGATTTATGTAATGCCAATGACATCAGCATTTTATATGGAGGTCAAAACTTAAACTGTTTTCGTTCTGTTTTTTTAAAGTAAATCAAAACAAAAATATAAGATGAAAAACAACGAAAATATTTTCACAATTCGAATTAGCCCCCACATTTGATTAAAAGCTGCCATTGCCCTGTTGCGTGTACATCTCTCATGTAATTATACATACTATCAGCTACCACAAATCTCAATAAACTCTGTCCCTCACTGGGTGCCCAGATAATTGCTAGCCACCACCCCCTCTAATAAAAAGAAAAACAAGCTTGCCCCCAATGAAGTGTTCATCCCCCTAAAAAAATTAGGCTATAGCTACCGCCCCTGTTCCTCCCTCTTTCGTTCTACCTCCCGCCTTCCCCTCCCTCTGCCGTGACTTCTCTGCTACAGCAACTTCTCTGCTACAGCCAGGCCACTAGGAATCAAATGTGCCTGGTACATTTTGCTGACCACACTGCTTTAATACCCTAATATCGAACACATGTTTTTTCGAGGCAGTATTGACAGAAATATGTATTATTTTATCCTAACTTTCAAGGAATCTTAATGAAGGGTTACGGGACTCGCCCATTGTTCATTATAAGCACGTATTTTTAGTAAAAATCTTACGTGACCATTTAAAATAGTTGAAATAGAAATTCTGATGGGTGCACGAAATGAGTAATGACCGGTAAAGAAAATCACATTTCCAAAAGTTAAGGATTATGATTCGGAAAATTAATATCTTTGCCCTCGCCAAAAAAAAGAAAAAAGAAGCCTAGTTATTATACCACTAAGTATAAAACCCTATGTCAGCTCCTACACTCTTTGCATTTTGTCGGTTTCACATTATTTCTCTTTCTTCTTTACCTAAAAAAAGTGTTTTTAATATATATATATATATATATAATATATATATATATATATATATATATATATATATATATATATATATATATATATATATATATATATATATATATATATATATATATATATATATATATATATATATATATATATATATATATATATATATATATATATATATATATATATATATATATATATATATATATATATATATATATATATATATATATATATATATATATATAGTAATGTGCAAGGCAAGACGGCAAACGAGCTTAACTTTTTCACATTTGAAACCCTTTACGAATATGAGTAAATATTCTGAAGATAATCCGATAAGTAAAATGTTTGATTCTTTTGTAAACGTATGTCAGTGTGTCGGTAGAACACTTTTATACTGGAGAACGGCTTTAAAAAGGTTTAACTTTGACTTTTGATGTATTAAAAAATGATATGTCAATTAGTTTTAAAGAAGTAGATGAGATACAGAAGTGCATATTTAGGATATAAAAACAAGACCTCCACTGGCGTAGCTAGACATTTTACTTCATTGCAGGAACACTTGTTTTGGTATTACATTCCCACTTCACGCCCACCCGTTTAAGAAGTCAACTGTCTGTTACACATACGAACCCATGAATTTAAGTCCTCGGCGGGCCGCGGCCATTCTATCAGCATACCAAGTGCAATAATACACATTACCCCCACCCCTCTGGTCTCCTCAATTGTAGGGTCTGACCTTCATTGCAGGAACACTCGTTTCTGTGTTACATCCCCACCCCACCCGTTCAAGAATTTAATTGTTTGTTACACATACGAACCCCATGAAATAAGGTAAACTCTTTGTGGTTTGCCAACGTATCAAGTGCAATGATACACTAGAACAAAAGTGTTTTAACATCATACACGGCACAAATTAAATCCAAGTCAAACATTATTTCTAAGGATGCACAACATTTGATGCAACATTTAACATTTGTCCAATTGATGAATAAATATATTCTTAATAAGAATAATATATTCTTAATAAGAGTATACATGGTATAAAACAAGATGCGACATGGCTATAAATGGGTTTGATATAACTGTGTCATTTCTAGCGTGCCAAAGAAAAAAAAAATTACCATGAGATATTAAAAGATCAGTTCTAATGGCTTGTAAGATGTTGATCAATAATAAGAATAATTCTTTTTTAAAAACAGCCTTAAATTTGAACACCTGGGTTAAACACATAAAGTTTCGCGCAACCACTATGATAACTTCAATGTATAAGAAAATAACTTTTGTCCACAACTGAAACATTGCATTTGATATTCATGTAATCGATCTCTTCAAAACACTCTTCAATATTATTCAAAAGTAACACGACTTGACGAGGGTGAAAGACAATTTTATTGATTGATGTGAAACCCAATATTTCATTCACATCTTGAAAAGGAAAAATATTGCAAATCATCCAACAGTTTAGAAGGCAGGACTTGGTAAATTCAGCTGTAGCTCTCAAGATATATAAAATCTGGCTCAGCTCCAAACTTGTCTTCGAGCAGTGATGCAGAGAATTATGCAACCTCGTTTAAAAAATAGTGCACTTTAAAGTGGTTTTGTTCAATGCTTTTGCTGTTTCATTTTCCCCGGAAACAGCTCTTTAAGCTCTTTGGGGCTGTTATGTAGTAATTAATTTTCCAATGTTTGCAATTTACATGAAAAACAAGGGATGATTATTTGTTTGCTCGTATATACATAAAGTTTTGTAAAACGAAATAGCATACCACATGTACTACGTTAACCTTCACACCTGGGAGGTCGGACAACATAGCGTAAGAATATATTGTATTTCAAGCGGCCGATTTCCTCATTCATTATGTCAACGTGTGGTGATTCTACAATGTGTGATGCGGTTATAAAAAGAAGAACATTACGCAGTAAACATATAATCTGTCCGTGAATGTGCAGAAAGTTCAATAAAACAACTAATTTTTGATGAATTGGTTGTTACTTTCTAAGGGAATGTTAAAAGACACATTATTTTGTAATTCACATCGCAAAAGGTAGAATTTATTTTCATTACACAAACTGATACTGCAATAATGGGTTGTATACAGTCTCTGATAGGGCTTACAAAGCATATGAATATTCCTGAATCATTTACATTTTAACCCTGGCTTGAATCATTGTGAGACTTCCTGGGGAATTTCCATTACAACATTTATAGCGGTATTTTTGGCAATTATTATCAGATTACTGTACACCTGCCAACTTTGATACGAGGAATAGTTTTCATTCAGAATGTTTAAATGAAATTGCATGGTTAAAAGTGGACGATATAAAATACAATTCATTTGAAACATGGGCCATCAATACTCAGGGAGGTGAGATAGGTGAAATTTGCTTAACGTTGTCAATGGAATAGTTTAAAAAAAATTGAGTCTCGTATATTGACATATAAGCCTAGATTCAAAGAAGTACAAGGTTGTGGTATAAATCACGCAACTTATATTGTTTCAGGGCCTACTATCAGGAACTGGAAAATTGGATTCCCCCAATAGAAAGAAAAGACAAAACACAAAGAAGTCCATTTATTTGTCTGGATACTCTTTAAAAGAAAAGAAATCTGTGAATGATAATATAGTTTTATGTTCATGTTTTCATTACAATGTGGCAAATAACACGTGCGTGATACAAAAACAAAAAAACAAAAAATACTAGAGTGACAATGTACGTAAAATCCAACGTGATCTGCGAGCTTCTAAACTTTTCTTTTATTCATATTAAACAACAAAACAAGTATGTTTGTGAAGCCGGTCGGCACCGGTCGACCTGTGTAGGCAGTCAAGTGTGTCACCAAATTGTTGTCCAAGTGTATATAACTGAGGTCGGCGGCTGTGCAGATTATAAAGTGGTTGCTATGAGCTCTAATGTTTGGTATCATATCAGCGTGGCCGCGGCCAGCTGCCCGGCTACCAGCCAGCCTTACTTTCGACATGGCGCCTAAGGACACGAATAAGGCGGTGATCTCGTTCCGAAAGATTGCGTACGTTTGATATAGTGTTTGAGACATCGAAAGTAACACCAGACCCTGTCCTCTGCCGTAACAGAAAACGTAGCGAGTGACGTAAGGAAAATAGGTTCCAGTAAAAACTCTAATGTCTGATTCTTTGCTAAGAAGGCCGGGTCGGGCACAAGTTGAACGCACCCCGATTCAAAGCGAATATGGCCCTCTTTGAGTGAAAGCGCGTGAATTGGGAGCTACCAGAAGAAACATGGAACACTGATCGTACATCACCTTGCCCAGTACTCTTGGTACCAGAGCGAACGGTGGGAAGGCGTAGCCCACGAAGTAAGTCCACCTGACCGTAAACGCGTCAACTTTCCAGACTCTCAAGTCGGGTGTCAGAGCGCAAAAAAAATTGGTAGCTTGTGGTTGTCCACGGACACAAACAGATCTTCATCCGAAAGACTGAAAGGTCAACCAGATCACCTCGGCCACCCGCAGGAGGAGGGCCCACTCTGTGGGGGCTCCTTGGAGGCGGGATAACAGATCCGCGATCGTGTTCTCCTTGCCTGGCAGGTGGACTGCCTGGAGTGTGACCTTTTTCGTCATGCACCATATCTCCCACATGGCATTCCATCATACAGTGTCTCACATGGCATATTCCACCATGTTCCACATGGCATATTCCACCATGTTCCACAAGGCATCCCACCCCATGTCCCATATGGTATCCCACCCCATGTCCCACGTGGCATCCCACATGTCATCCCACCCTATGTCGGGCATGACGTCCTATAAGCTCCATAAGTCTCATCCTAGCTATCAGTCTCTGATTAAGCATACTATGTATTAAAGTGTCAGTTCATATAACAACTTATATGCAAATGAGTTGTTGAATAAGAAAAAAAGGTGGAGTCAAATAATTATGCCTGATATAACCCTTGGTGTATACAACATGGTAAATATTATATCATATGTCCCTTAGGGGCCCCCATCCATGTCCCACATGGCATCCCTCCCTATGTTTATATGCAATCACATCCTGTCACACTCCCTGACTAAGCATGCTAAATAAAAAAGTCTGGTCAGGTCATATACTGTAGTAACTTTATGCAAATGAGCACAATAATAAAGGTGGAGTTTAAAAAAACAGGCCTGATATAACTGTTTGGTGCCCAAATATTGTGAAGATTTTTAAGGATTTCAAATCTCAAGTGCTACAAGAGAGACTTGAGGATCTCTGAAGAATATTGGAAAATTATATCATTTTACAGTTATCTTCTAAGAAAATATCAAATGTATTATAGACTTTTTAAGGAACTAGTCTTTAATCCTATCTTAAGTACAGTACCTCTGAGAAACTTTAACATTTTGTAAGGAAATTCTGAGGAATTCTCAAAAAAAACTTTAACATTTCTGAGGAAATCTCAGGACAAATCTGTGGACAGCCGGACGGACTTAATCGCCATTACATAAATTCGCATAAATGCTTCGCATGCGAACCAACAAAGGGGGTGGAAGAGAATTAAATATGGTTGTAGAGGGAAGCATGATGAAGGAAGGAGATAACTTTATCCGGAGGATTTTTCTAAAAGAACTCAGCAATTGAGTTGTGGGGAGCGAGGGAAGCTCTGGGAAGGTTGTACAGGGGGCAAGCAAGGAAAACGTGATGGATAGTGAGGATGCAGTGGCAATTGTTACAGAGTGGTACTGCCTTTAGTTCCAACAGATTGATGAGCTGATCGCACAAAGTGTCCGTCCCAAATCCTGCAACTTGGAAGCACGCCAAATGCGCTCCCCACCCCGTCAAAGATGCATTAGTCACCACTGACACTGAAGGTCTAACAAGTGAAAAAAATCACTTCCTGTGACAGGTGAGAGTGGACGCACCCCCACCAAATGTGGGAGACCACCACCTGCGTACAGAGGATGAGGACACTAAGGTCTCTCGTAAATGGTATGAAATGATCCAGTAGATGAAATTGTAGATCCCGCATGTAAAACCTGCACATGGGGACTACATCTACTAGGCTGGCTAGGTATCTTAAGAATACCAGCCAAGCTCTCGCCGGCGATGCCGGTAACGAGAACGTCGCTCCGGCTCCCGCTCCGCTCCCCGCTCCGCTAACGAGCTCCTCCGCTCGCCCGCTCCGGCTCCGCTCCTCCGCCGCTCCGCTCCGCGCTCCGCTCCCGCCTCCGCCGGCTCCGCTCCTCCCGCTCCGCGCCTCCGCTGCTCCGCCTCCGCCGCTCCGCTCCGCCGCTGGCCGCTCCGCTCCGCCGCCGCCCGCCGCTCCGTCGCTCCGCTCCTCCGCTGCCGCCTCCGCTCCGCTCCTCCGTCGGCTCCGCTCCTCCGTCGGCTCCGCTCCTCCGTCGGCTCCGCTCCTCCGTCGGCTCCGCTCCTCCGTCGGCTCCGCTCCTCCGTCGGCTCCGCTCCTCCGTCGGCTCCGCTCCTCCGTCGGTCATCTTGAGTAAAATTCAGGACTGCTCCCAGAAGAGCGGAAGTCTGAGACGGAACTAGGTTGGACTTGGCGAGGTTGATCACTCACCCTAAGTACTGTACCACTCTTATGACAACGTTCGTGTGTTCCGTTACGGTGACTGCGTCTACTTCGACGATCAGCCAGTCGTCTAGGTACATAAAGATTCTGATGCCTTGCCTTCATAGAAAGGCAGCTAGAACTCTCGTTATCCGGGTAAAGACCTTGGGGGCAGTCAATAGCCCAAAAGGTAATGCCCTGAATATCTACGTAACTCCCTCGAATTGGAACGACAGAAAACGCCTATGTTTTTCGAGCATCGGCACATGCGTCCGCGAGGTCAGCGGAGGTGGCTGACAGGCCCCTCATCAACTGAGGGAGGATGGAGTGAAGAGTCTCCATCTTGAACTTCAACGAACGAATATGTTGAGTTTTCTCGGATAAATTATCGGGCGCCACTTGTTTTCCTTCTTGGGGGCCAGGAAAAACGTGGAAATTACGAGGTTTCTGGGAGGATTCGAAATGGGGGTGATGACGTTCTTCGCCAGCACTTCCCTGATTTCTGACAAGGTGTGGGGGTAGGGCGAAAGACCCCCTGGGGCGAGGAAGTCGTAGCACCCATTTGTCGGTGGTGACTCTCTCCCATGCCTTTAAAAATTTCCCCAAACGAACCCCGACTGAAACGCCATTCAACGGGGGCGACGGAGGTGGGTCAAAAACAATGTCCCTTGCCGTCTCCCCTCCCTCGGGAGGAGGAGGTACCCGCTCTGTGTGCAGACGGGAAAAAGCGTTGACCAGCTGTCCCTGCCAAAGGGCAGCGATGTGTGGGAAGAGAAGAAAAAGAGTTTGTCTTCGCTAACAGCTACTGAGTCTTCCGAAGATCATCCTGGCAGTCAGCTTGGTGCGACAGAACATTTCGGAAGTGACCTGCAACCACCGAAGGTCTGCCTGAGTGGCGTCAGAGAGTCCCAGGAGAGGGAGAACATTCTCGCGCCTCTCCCGGTCTACCTTCGTGGAGGCTCGGGCTAGTTCGTCGACTGTTACGTCGAGCAAATCCGAGAGTCCAGTTAACAAAGGCAGGTCTTTGTAAGGACGTCCGCTGGTAGATGCCTACGCAAAACCGATTCTAAGCCCTCTGTCACCTATACGGCAAGGGCTTAGTATTTAAAACCCCGCCGTACGGCCCGGTCGACAGCTGTTAGGGAATCTTCCCTCTGCTGGACCCCAGGGTTAAGAATTTTTTTAGCCCTGGCCACAGAGCTAGACACCACTGCAGTGCCGCTTGCCGGCTGGCGGAGGAGTTGCCGCACTCTGTCCGGGATCAGGGGGGTGTTTATGAGCGCCTGATAGGCAGCTGGTTGGACACGCGTGGCCTTATCAACTTCTTTGTTGTAGGCTGTCCAGTCCCTGTCTGGGATCCTAGCGCAATGCCGACCCCTGGACACCAGGGAGGCATCAATGAGAAATTGCCTAGCCTTTGGCTTAGTATCCCTTGGAGCTGAGTTGAGCAGTCTACGCTGAGACTGTGGGCCAGCCTCTACGAGAGGTGCTTCTGTAATATCCAGCTTGATTTCCCGTTCTAGGAAATCCATTAGCTGGGCAACGCGCTCCTTTTGTAAAAGGAGGTCCACTGGGGGAGGTGGCGGGAAGAGGACCTTGTAGGATAGGATAAGGGGGTCTTATCTAGTGCGATCTGGATCATTGATGCCGCACTGGGGATGGCTTGAACCGGGGCAACAAGAGAAATCCCCCATTTTGGAAAGTGGTTTTGTGCCGTGTCTGGATCCAATAATTGACTTCCTCTCCCAGGGGGAAAAATGTCGAGGGCATCCTCCTCCAAGACCTCAGGGTCAGGGGGATGCCATGCCACCGCGTTTGGCACCACTGGGGTACGTGTTAGCGTACGCCTACTCAGCTGTGGAGGCCCGTCGTCGGGTGCCCTGCTGAGAGTGGGCGGTGGCCCCGCCTCCCAGGCGGGAGGGGGCTGCGCTTTAGGCTTGGGTGGCGGTGGGGTGGGGGAGACGAAGACGACCTATCTGACTGTCGCTTCTCCATTCTCTCTGCCGCTTTTTTAAAGTGCTGGTCATGGTGGAGTCTGTGCTCCGACCACGGCGCTTGATCCCAATTGCTGCATAGAGTACAAAGGTTAGACTCGCAGCATAATCTACATGAGTAAGACGTGAGATGGATGTCACCAGAGCGTAATTTGAAGAAGCGTTTGCATGCTACGCATCTTTGGACATCTTAATTGCGTAACGCACTGACACTCAGGGACCTGTCCTCAGTGTCTATGATACTGGTGAAAATAATTGCAAAACTGTAACATTCAACGCGGACAATCTTATTAATGGCATTCACACAGCCGTGGAACTGCGTAGCTAATGACTACGGACCAAGAAGAAAATAGCTCTCAAAGTGCTATACTTCTTGCGAAGATTGTCACTTGTCACCTGACCACATAACTTCGTAGCTAGTGGGTGTATTTCCGGGTTAATCGAACGGTGTACGTTATCCCATTACAAAACTATGGAGCCGTACGGACCCGTTCACCGGAGCCATATGGATCCATAGAGCCGTGAGCCACAGAGCCGTATGGAACCGTCCAACGGAGCCATAAACACGGACTGTGGAGCCGTATGGAACCGTCTAATGGACCCGTACGGAGCCGTCACGGACCCATACGGAGCCGTGAACACGGGCCGTGAAGCCGTATGGATCCGATCACCGGAGCCGTATGGACCGGAAAGGACCCGTGAAATTACTTGTGACTCACGTATAACCTCTTTGGGCGCTGCCTTTACATGGCCCTACCGGTTCCTATCGCAGAACCGTGGACCACAGTTGTGTACAAAGGGTTTACTCACTCAAAATCGGCACCGCTCACAACTCAGTAATCTTATCGAGAAGGGGGCACTCTTTTATAGTGGTTTATACTAAGTGACGTCTTCTTTAGGACGCCACTTAGCTTATTATTATATAGACTCAGGTAACTTACGTCTGATAGATTACACCCATGGCTCTGCCGACTCAGTAATCTATCGAGTCAGAGGCCTCCAGGGGGTTAATCAGGAAAAAGTTGACACAGTAAACTACAAACACAGGCCTCTACGACTCGGTAATCTTATCGGGAAGGTGGCCATGGCATAAGTAGAAACTCTGAGACTAATTAATTTATATCGCCTCTTGGCGTTTGTTTTCTGAAAAATAAAGATTTATATATATATATGAATGCATACATATACAAATACACCAAGACGCCCCTACAGGGGATGTATCTAAGATCCAGACAAGCCACAGCAACTAAGTACATCAAAAACATTTTAACAAAAAAATTCTCTATCTGAAAATTTTTTAACGTAAAATTCCTTAATAGCGTAGGGGTGAGTGTGGAAAACACGAACCACTGAATAACTTGGCGTCTGTGGAGATAAAAAGAAAAGATTAGATCTCCTGTGAAGAGGACGTCAAAGAGACCCCTCCAGGTCTCTCCAACACCCCAAAATTCATGCTTGAAAATTAAAAACTTTGTCTTAATCTTATGCTAGAAAAACAAAAACACGATATACACCGGTAACGTTAATTTTAATATAGGCTCTCTTGTAACAACTGTAGCTCCTTGGAGCTGTAAGAAGCCAACTCCTCGAACACTCTGTGGTGACGTCAACCCAATGCGCATGCACCAACATCGATTGAAGAAACTGGCCTAATGCATACGAGAACCTGTACTGAAAATATCCTAACATATTAATACAATGCATAGTAGAACGCTAGGCTCTCCTCGTGCAAGGGTGGGGCCGAGGGTGAAAAACACTTAAACACAGGGGCAAGAGGTCCACTAAACAGGCACACTTGGTGCTCTAGGGTCTAAAAACACCCGCCATGAGAGTGGGACACTCTCGAACTAGCCACTCGCTTTGTACGGATGGAGACAAAAACACACTATCCTAAGTCTAGGCTACACAAGAAAGTCCTGGGAGTCGAACCGAAGAAAACCCCGACCCATGGCTACCTCGTCTTACCTAAGAAGACTTGAAAAGGCAAACCGAATACGATAGAGACAAGAAAGTCCTGGGAGTTGGACTGAAGAAAACCTGGGCCCAAGGCTACCTCGTCTTACCTAAGAAGACTTGAAAAGGCAAACTGGATAAGATAGAGCAGTGGAAAAACCTGCCTGGTAGAAGCTACAAAGGAGAAAATTGATAGAAAGAGGTTAAATCAATAAAAGAAAAAATGACAAGTTCCAGCGATGTTGTTGCAAACAAGGGTTAGTAGAGGTAATATGGAGGTCAGAACTGGGCTGGTTACTATGTTTTAAAGGTCGCTTAGAAGTGCGTTAGAATCAGGTCATATGACCAGATCACATATCAATATCATGGAAGGTAAGGTATAACTAGAAAGTAAATATATATATATATATATATATATATATATATATATATATGTATATATATATATATATATTTATCTCTAATCTACAAAGAAATAATTACTCATTTTCAACTTACAAAAAATGGTCCACAATCTTCTTTTACATAACATATTTATATTCATAAGTAGCAAGATACAATTTGTGATTTACCAATAAATCAGTATTGAAAAGAATGATGAAAACCTCAATAAGACGAGAAAAGTTTCAAAAGTGGGGACCAAACCCTGAAATACTGTTATCTTTTTCATCTTAAACTCTTTGTTGTGATCTTGTTGGAATCAAAATTGTGTTTGCCCAAAAAGTAGGGCCAAATATAAGCTTCCTGAAAAGTAGAAGGGACATTGTCCCTTGGCTCCTATGTGTCTGGTGCCACTGCAATATCCTACTAGCATAGTGTGTAAAGGTCAAAAAGAGGTTATAAGAGGTGATTTGAAACATAATTTATGATTAATAATCAACATAATTTGAACTCACCTGCAACAAAATGGAATCGTCTACTTCTTTTGTACATATTTTATCTATAAGCATAAAGTTCATAATCTGTACTTCTTACGTCATATATGTTTTTCATGTTAGATCTTATAAAACCAGATAACTGGAAACATGCTTGCTTTTCTTATATGAAAATACATTTTCTAATATTCAAATTTTCAAAAACGAACTAAAAACCTACCGTATCTGTAATTACTGTTAGTGAGTACTGTAGCATCTTCATCCACTACCGAACCATCTGTAAATATCAATAATCCAGCATCCTACAGGCAGAGAGAGACAAAAATAACATTATCTTCCTTAAGGTCTATGGGCATGTACAAAGGTTTTCTGTTCATCCACATATCGAAAAGAGTTTCGTCAGTTTCAAGTTATGAGTAATAAACATATTTTTTATAAAGGGAAGTCTGCAATCAAGCATTAATCACTTATTTATCACTTCCAATTTCACAAGAATCAAATAAAATCTTGACCTTTTTAAATCTTAAAAATAGATCTTTAAATATTTCATCAACCTTACCCTTATTATGATCCCAGCACTGCTGCCTTGAGAAAAGTACGGATACCAAATTGATGAGCGCTTTCTGCGATAGACTGGTCCTCCCGGGTAATAATCACCATCGTTATCGAAGACTGAGATAGCGTCAATGACCTGTTCAGAACAAGACACATTTCACAAAGAGAATACAATTCTCCTTAACACTGGTAACATGTTTTGTACACACATATTAAAGACACAGCAAGACCCCTTCAAATCCCATTCACTCCTCCAAATATTACTCTATAGCATCCATATCACCAATTCTTTTATCTCCCACTTAAAATAACCTATCATCTTCTATCCAACACTCTTCCTCTAACTCGCATCCCACCTCCTTCTACACCAACAGTTCAATAGTCTAACCCTGTCCCACATGCCATCGCACCCTGTCCCACATGCCATCGCACCCTGTCCCACATGCCATCGCACACTGTCCCACATGCCATCCCACCCTGTCCCATATGGCATCCCATTCTGTCCCATATGCCATCCCACCCTGTCCCACATGCCATCACACCCTGTCCCACATGCCATCCCACCCTGTCCCACATGCCATCCCACCCTGTCCCACATGCCATCCCACCCTGTCCCACATGCCATCACACCCTGTCCCACATGCCATCCCATCCTGTCCCACATGCCATCCCACCCTGTCCCAAATGCCATTCCACTTTGTCCCAAATGCCATCCCACGATGTCCCACATGCTGTCCCACATACCATCCCACCTTGTCCCATGCCATCCACCCTGTCCCACATGGCATCCCACCCTGTCCCACATGTCCTCCCAGCCTTTACCACATGCCATCTAACCCTGTCCCCACATGCCATCCCACCCTGTCCCATTTTATCCCATCCTGTCCCCCATGCCATCCCACCATCATTGTGCCATCTTTCACACAATATTCTTTCCTCTAACAAGATGTAAGTAGGAAATGAAAAACAATCCCGAAATTTGTATACATAAGATGCAAATGCATGGCATAGAACTGCACCCGCAAACCAAAAACCTGAAAAAATATCACTTTTCAAATACCCCTATTTTTATATATAAACTTGTATCTCTATTAGCCTACTGTTGTTCTGTTAAGCCTTCACGTATCTTGTTTAATTTCCGGTTTAATGTCAAGAATACAATTTCAACAAAACAAAATCCAAATATAAAACTAGGACGGTAAATTCGTTTGTCCCATATGACATCCCATCCCATCCCTTGTCCCACATGGTATTCCACCATATGTCCCACATGGCATTCCACCATATTTCCCGCATGGCATCCTACTCCATGCCCCACATGACATCCCATCCCATCCCTTGTTCCATGTGGCATTCCACCATAAGTCTCACACGGCATCCCATCCTATAACCCACATGGCATCCTACCCCATGTCCCACCCCATGTGCCAAATGACATCCCACCCCATGTCCCACATGACATACCATCCCAAGCCTTGTCCCACATGGTATTCCACCACATCTCCCACATGGCATTCCACCATTCGACCATATTTCCCACATGGCATCCCGCCCTATGTCCCACATTGATCCCATCCTAGATGTATGTCCCACATTAATCCAACCATATATACCACATGGCATCCTCCCTACGTCCCAAATGGTATCCCTCCCTGTGTCCCACATGGCATATCTCACTATGTCCCCCATGGCATTCCACCGTATGTCCCGCATCAGTGGCTTTCCACCTGATGTCCCACATGGCATCTCACCATATGTCCCACATTGTATCCCACCATGTGTTCCACATGGTATCCATCACAATGTCACAATGACATCCTACTTTGTCCCACATGGCATCACATCTCATGTCCCCATAGCCTCCTACCCTATGTCCCACATAGCCTCCTACCCTATGTCATCCCAACCTATGTCACACTCTGTGTTACTCTTGGCATCCCATTCCATGTCCCACATGGCATCCCACCCCATATCCCACATGACATCCCACCCCATGTCCGACTCCCATGTGGCATCCTATGTCCCACATAGCATCCCATGTCCCACATGGCATCCCATGTCCCACCTGGCATCCCATGTCCCACATGGCATCCCATGTCCCACATGGCATCCCATGTCCCACATGGCATCCCATGTCCCACATGGCATCCCATGTCCCACATGGCATCCCATGTCCCACATGGCATCCCATGTCCCACATGGCATCCCATGTCCCACATGGCATCCCATGTCCCACATGGCATCCCATGTCCCACATGGCATCCCATGTCCCACATGGCATCCCATGTCCCACATGGCATCCCATGTCCCACATGGCATCCCATGTCCCACATGGCATCCCATGTCCCACATGGCATCCCATGTCCCACATGGCATCCCATGTCCCACATGGCATCCCATGCCCCACATGGCATCCCATGTCCCACATGGCATCCATGTCCCACATGGCATCCCATGTCCCACATGGCATCCCATGTCCCACATGGCATCCCATGTCCCACATGGCATCCCATGTCCCACATGGCATCCCATGTCCCACATGGCATCCCATGTCCCACATGACATCCCATCCCATGGCATTCCACCCTATGTCCCTCATGGCATTCCACCATATATCCTATGGCATCCCATGTCCCACATGGCATCCCATGTCCCACATGACATCCCATCCCATGGCATTCCACCCTATGTCCCTCATGGCATTCCACCATATATCCTACATGGCATTCCACCCTGTTCCACATGGCATCCCACCCCATGTTCCACAAGGCATCCCACCCCACGTCACACATGACATCCCATGGACTTCATAAGTCTCATCCTAGCTATCACAATTCCTGATTGAGCATACTATGTATGAAAGTGTCAGTTCATATGATAACTTATATGCAAATAAATTGTAGAATAAGAAAATAAGGTGGAGTCAAATAATTAGGCCTGACATACTGAAACCCTTGGTGTATACCACATAGTAAATATCACATCATATGTCCTGCATGGCCCCCATCCATGTCCCATATGACATCCCTCCCCATGTCCATATGCAGTCACATCCTGTCACACTCCCAGACTGAGCATACTAAATAAAATTAAAATCTGGTCAGTTCATATACTGTAGCAGCTTTATGCAAATGAACCCAATAATAAAGACGGAGCTTAATAATCATGCCTGATACCGTTGGCGCCTAAATATTTTGAAGAATTAAAAGGATTTTAAATCTTTAGTGCTAGGAGAGAGATGCTTCAGGATCTCTAAAGAATATTGAAACATTACTGTAACTGGTTTTATCCACCATGAAATGTCATTAATTTCTTCAAACAAATATGTTTAGTTGAATAATTGTTTGTGGTTCCATATTTACATGTTTCTGAAGCAAAAATAATTATTTTTAATGGAAACAACTTGAACATGTGACCCCCTTCTTTCCCCATCTCTGTATTCACCCACTCCCGATTTAATTGTGTAGACCTACTATATGCAGGTCAATGTTATTTACAAATGACTTCAAAACAAATATGAATGCAAAAACCATTATAAAAGCATTCAAATTGTTACTGCAGAAGAGTAATCAAAAATTTTAAAAATGAAGAAGAGGTAAATAAGAAATTGATCTCTTTGATTTTAGTCAAAAAGCATATTGCAAATATTATATCAAAATGTTAAATAGCTATAATATATGCTACTGGTCTACACAAATTCGCACCAGTGATCCCTATTGGAATATAGGGCGGGCAGCTGATGTTTTAACGCAAAGACAGAAAGAAAGTAGTGCCGGCTCTCGCTCATGAGGGCTGAACTATAAATTAACCGGGTTGCAAGTAACTGAAAACTAAATGCAATTGTATCCATGGTTTTTTTAATTGTCAGTTGATAATAATATAATAACCAAATATTAAATCCCGGTGTTGTGATAAAGTTATCAATTTCATATTAACTTATTTTTGACAGAAAAAGTACAGTTTAAATTGTAACTTAAAAATGTTACCCACAGCCCTGTGTTTTCAGTGTAGTGGTCCCACTACGGAAAAGTTTCATGCTCACAATTGGTGGGAGTAACCTGCTGGATCTAGAAGTTCCACATTTTGTGTATTGAATTTTAAGTCCCTGGGAATGGGATGACAACTGGTCTGGATTGTAGAAATTACAAGAGGGTGATGGTGAATTTAACCATACCACATGGTGGGAAATTAAAATGAATTAATAGTGACATCTGAGTAAAGAAATATGCTTGTAACAAAAGTTATAAGCCTTTTCGTATAAAATATAATATGCAACTCAATGGGTAATGGTAGCCGTTCTGGATCAATTGTTGAGGTTACGGGCGGGTGACGGGCAATTTGATGATAACACATATGATGAAAAATTAAATTCTAAAAATATTCCCAAATGTCGAGAAGTTAGCAATAAGCTTGCTAGTCAAGGTGCTGGAGGACGATCAACCTGTCGAATATGATCACATGATTCCCCCCCGAATACACACCCACACACTTACAAACCCTGGTGAAAATAAATGTGATCATTTATTTGACAGGTGGATTGTCCTTCTTCAGCACCTTGAAGTATTAAACGGAACATGTTATAAGTTCCAAAATGCACGAAAAGTGTCTTATTTTGATGGGAGGGGGGTGGTGGAAGGGTAGAGGAGGTGACGTCCGGGCTAATTGCAGAAGTTACAAGAGGCTGATGGTGAATTTGACCATACCACATGGTGGGAAATTAAAATGAATTAATAGTGCCGTCTAAATGAAGAAATATGCTTGTAACAAAAGTTATAAGCCTTTTTCTACAAAATATAATGTGCGACTCAATAGGGGATGTTAACCAATCTGGGTCGATTGTTAAGGTTACTGGTGGGTGATAGGTAAATTTGTGATGTCATCTGATGAAACATTAAATTATTAAAATATTCCCAAATGTCGAGAAGTCAGCAGTAAAATGCTGGGGTGATTGTCTGCTCCCTCCCCTCACAAACACACACAAACCCTAGTAAAATTAAGTGTGATCTTATATTTAAGAGGTTGATCGCCCTTCAGCACCTTGCCTAGCAAGTTCGTACTCATATTTATGACTCCTAACTTAATTCACTCTCTACCAAAAAGTGTTACACCCTCTTTTGGCGAAATTTGAGTCTTATTATTGATGGGGCAACCTGTTGTTGATTGAGGGGAGAGTAACACTGATGAAAAATATTGGGGAATGCTTCTCCCCCGTCCCCTCCCCTTTCTTCCTCCCCAACACACAAACTTACTACGCCCGTGCGCCGCCACTGGTTCCCTTTAAAAGTATTGTTAAGCCCATTGTCGGCCCTGCTTTGGTATAAATTCTTTTTTGAAATTGGTCAATCCTTACGGGATCATTACATTTTCTAGAATATAGGCACACCACTTACATCCAGCTTTAATTTCCATGGTAACCATTCACGTTTAGTATAAGCAAGTGACCTGTGCTGTACTGTGCCCTGGACATTTCTCAACCATCTGGAAATTATTATCGCCAAAGGCTTGTTGCGCAATCCCCCACAACCTTATGATATTTGCCACGTGTAAGAAAATAATATTCTGTCGTAATGCAAAGTTACGGCGTCGTTATAAGGAATGTTATGTAGTGTCAGTTGTCTTCAGAACCAGTCAGACGATACATTAAGAATAAATTTCATTAAAAGTCAAGAGCAAACAAAAAGTCGGTAATTATACTTTTTTTTTTGCTTTTTGCAAAAACATTTAAAACAAACTGTAAGGAAAGGGGTCGGAATACAGGGATATTTTCAGTACACCGAGGGACTTATTTACATCAACGCCCAACAATACACTGTGATAAGTTGCCCAAGGTCCTTGCATGTTTATGTACGTACAAGAAAAGTTAGTCTCAACAAGGATAAATGTGACCATAAAAGGAAAATGGGTGGGACTAAGGAATCGTTTACAGGGGGAGATAGAAAATTTCACCACCCAACATGTCAAACGAATAATACACACAGCAGTGTTTTAACATTGATTTCGAATAGCAAGGGACCTGGGTTTTATTTAGTGTTAAGTTGCATGTATAGTTATGCTGCGAAGGAGCAGGGAAATAGCAAGTCTGTACGCGGATAATTCTTGCACTTTTTAAGCCTGACTTCAAAGTGATATTAAAATGGAATACACATTCATTAGAAGAAGTCAAATATATCAGGATTTCGAAGGTATTGATTGAGTGGGTAAACTTGAATTAATAATCATTTCTTTGGGAATTTGTTATTTATTCATTTTCAGCAAATGCTGGAATGGTATAAGAAAAAAACATTTTATTCTTCTTTATTTTTCAAATAAAAAAAGAACACTGAAGCAATATTTTTCTCTCTTTCTCTTTGTTTATCATGGACTCATGAACCTGTGGAAAAAGAGATTGATTGCTTGTAGATATAAAAGAAAGAAAGTTGCACACACATAAATAATACGGGCTAGGGGTCTATGATGCTGGTTTCTTAAACCTGTTGAGATTTCGGAACTGACTTGAGCCTGCAATCACAAAAGAAGTGCTCTCATTGTCCTCGCAAAAAGTTAAACGGATTTCTCTGTTTCGTAACCATGGATAAACTGTACTCGAGGTGGACAACTTAAGCTGCTTATTGATCGCAATTTCCCTGCATTCTTAACAATAGTTAATCCGATCGCATTTGTACTCGATGGATGGCATGAACTGTGTAATGCGGGGAATCGCATGACCGATCCTTCTCGCTAGCACTGTATACCACTTTATAGTTATCTTCTAAGGAAATATCAAATGTTTTGTAAACTTTTTGAGGAAACTAGTCTTCAATCTGTCTTAAGTGTCTCTGAAAAACTTTTATCATTTTGTAAGGAAATTCTAATCTTCCATAAGGATATCTGAAGAAACTTTAAACTTTTTCTGAGGAACTCTGATGAAACTTTAACATTTTCTGAGGAATTCTCAAAACTTTAACATTTCTGTGGACATCTCAGGAAAAACTGTGGATGGCCGGATGAATGATAGTACCATTACATAGGTTCGCATTATGCTTCGCATGCTCACCAAAAATCTGGAATTCTGGGAAAATCTGGAAGTTTTACATCCCTGTTCTAACTCCCATGCCCTCACCTGTACCAAACTAATCTTCCCATTCACCTACTATTCTCCATTCACCTACTATTCTCTATTCACCTACCATCCTCCATTCACATGCCATCCTCCATTCACATGCCATCCTCCAATCATATACCATGCTCCATTCACCTACCATCCTCCATTCACATGCCATTCTCTATTCACATACCATCCTCCATTCACATGCCATCCTCTATTCACATGCCATCCTCTATTCACATGCTATCCTTCATTCACATACCATCCTCCATTCACATGCCATCCTCCATTCACATGCCATCCTCTATTCACATACCATCCTCCATTCACATACCATCCTCCATTC
This sequence comes from Chiridota heheva, assembly GCA_020152595.1. Lineage (NCBI taxonomy): Eukaryota > Metazoa > Echinodermata > Holothuroidea > Apodida > Chiridotidae > Chiridota > Chiridota heheva. The sequence goes on from JAIGNY010003306.1 coordinate 204,365, forward strand.
ACCTACCATCCTCCATTCACCTACCATCCTCCATTCACATACCATCCTCCACTCACATACCATCCTCCATTCACATGCCATCCTCTATTCACATGCCATCCTCTATTCACATGCCATCCTCCATTCACATACCATCCTCCATTCACATGCCATCCTCCATTCACATACCATCCTCCATTCACCTACCATCCTCCATTCACATGCCATCCTCCATTCACATACCATCCTCCACTCACATACCATCCTCCATTCACATGCCATCCTCCATTCACATTCCATCCTCCATTCACATACCATGCTCCATTCACATGCCATCTTCCATTCACATACCACCCTCCACTCACATACCACCCTCCATTCACATGCCATCCTCTATTCACATGCCATCCACTATTCACATGCCATCCTCCATTCACATACCATCCTCCATTCACATGCCATCCTCCATTCACATGCCATCCTCCATTCACATACCATCCTCCATTCACCTACCATCCTCCATTCACATGCCATCCTCCATTCACATACCATGCTCCACTTACATGCCATCCTCCATTCACATGCCATCCTCCATTCACATGCCATCCTCCATTCACATACCATCCTCCATTCACATGCCATCCTCCATTCACATACCATCCTCCATTCACCTACCATCCTCCATTCACATGCCATCCTCCATTCACATACAATCCTCCACTCACATACCATCCTCCATTCACATGCCATCCTCCATTCACATGCCATCCTCCATTCACATACCATGCTCCATTCACATGCCATCCTCCATTCACATACCATCCTCCACTCACATACCATCCTCCATTCACATGCCATCCTCTATTCACATGCCATCCTCTATTCACATGCCATCCTCCATTCACATACCATCCTCCATTCACATGCCATCCTCCATTCACATGCCATCTTCCATTCACACACCATCCTCCATTCACCTACCATCCTCCATTCACATGCCATCCTCCATTCACATACCATCCTCCACTCACATACCATCCTCCATTCACATGCCATCCTTCATTCACCATCCTCATACCTCCTGATGATTCATATGAACAGAAAAACATTAGCCCTTAACTTCAATCTGAAACTCGACATAAAAATATGCTCAAATTAATATTTTCCCTTATACACCAGATCTACAAAATCAGAATGAAAATTCATTGCGGATTAACTTAAAGATTATCATAAGCCTATTATGTTTTCACTCTATTCAAGCGAGCAGATATTGTTTATATTTCTATTCATGCCCAAGACATTTAAGTACAAATTCTTTTAAAGCATCGTGCTCTATTGTTGTACTATTCTTTAATCGCAGGACAAATACTTTAACTGCTATTTCATGTCAGGTATATATTTTTCAAAACTTATTGGAAGCAAAAGCGCCTTTATATAAATTTCCTTTCAAGCAAGAAACAAAAATAGTTGAAACTCCTTTCCAAGGGCAGAAATCTTTGGTTCCCAATAGCTGAACACTGCATGTGTTCGCACAAATTGAGAGACAACCGGTAAAGATGCTAATATCCCATATTCACCAACTTCGTTGGCAAGGATGATGATAAATTCAACCTGAAACTGAACAATTATGCAGTTTTCTCTGTATTCACTAACCTGTTCTTGAGTGATATCATTTCCTGATTTTAAGAGAACCACACTTTGATCGACTGCTAAGATCCCTACATACGACGATGCACTTGTGCTGACTTTGAACGATACTCTGTCTCCTGGTTCAACAGTCTCTTGATCATATGATACTTCCACCTGCAAAACACACATTGAATGGAATTGATGTGAAGACACAAATATGAAGACACAAATATGAAGACACAAATTCATGTCACTCAAATTTATCAGAGTAAAACAACAGTGAGTTACTATGAACTGCAAACCTGGACAACATAGACCATTTCAGACCAACTTTAGCTGAACATGCTTTCCAGTACTTTGACCAATCAACTGCTGGTGGAATTTTCTCTTTTGTTTCCCAACCAATCAGCTGCAGCTGCAGGAAGAATTGTTGTAATGAACAATACACACACTTATAACCTTCACGTATAGTGCATGTATGATTTAGTGAAAAGCTTCTTTTTTTTTCATACACTTGGTCACATACCCTGCATGCAGAATACAAAAATAACACTATTTGATTGGTTGATAAGATTCCCCAGTATATGATTATGGATATTTACGAAATTTTGGAATTATGGCTCTGTGACATCATTTGAATTAGTTTTTCTCACAAAATGCAGATTTCAGATTTGAAATGATCTATACTCTTGGATTGATTGATGAGATTTGTCACCATGTCAACAACAGGTTATTTTAAGCCAGATAAGTTAAATTATTTTAGGCTAAACCAAAGGAACAAAAGGTGCATTCAAAGAGAGGCTAAACGAAGAGGTGAAAATGGGGTAGAACTTGTGGGGACCAGTAATGGAGGTGAAGGGGATCCCATGGGGAATGGGGTCAGATGATGCACAATAAAAAAAATGCTGTGATCTCTTGAGTAATGAGGTTTAAATGTTCAGGAAAGTATGCAGACACTGAGGAATTAAAAACTTTGTCACCAGATTGGTTAGTTGCTTGTATATTGACATCATTTTGGAGTCATTTTGTTTCAAGGACTTTACAAGGAAAGGTTTGAAAGAAACTACTTAGTTTGAAAGTTTAGGGTGCTGTTCATGTTATGGGGTAGTTGAATAATTTGAGAGGTGGACCGCAGTAAGAAATTTACCCCGTTAAGCGTAGCGGAGATATTTATGAGAATTATACTTACCTTCCATGCTATTAATTTGCAATCTGTTCACATGACCTGATTCTAACGCACTTTTGACCGACCTTAAAAACGTAGTTACCAGCCAGCCCTGACCTCCATATAAACTCTACTAACGCTCACTTAACATTTTACCGAGGCCAGAACGAGAGGGCAGGTGGGCGGGATGCATGGAAGGTAAGTATAACTCTCATTAATATCCCCGCTACGCTTAGCAGGGTAAATCTACTTCAAGTTATACCTTACCTTCCATGCTATAAATATGCAATCACAACCGAGAATAGGAAGGAAGGGAGTTCAGGTCACAGCACAATTTATCTTTTTTTTAGGCTGGTACTAAAACTCTCATTAATCTAATCCCACTTAAAGGACGAAATTCCTTCTCCTCTTAAGGATGAAAGACCTCAGAGTGGAAAGTACTAAAACATAGTAAACCACTTCTTGTTACAAACGGGGGTGGCCACCGACTCTACGTGTAAAGCGGAGGTACTGAATGAGACCATCTTTAGCCCGAGGGTAGACTTCAACGCCATCCTCTCCATGACTCGCCAAGTATGGGGGTGTCGAAAATACGCATCGGTCGCTGATGGCCGGTGGTGTGTGGGAGGCAACAGCCTCTCCTCCACGGCCTGTGTGTTTTAAGACGGAAGCCTGGAAGTAAAGAGGTCCATGAAGGAAGGAAACGTCCTCTTAAGGATGGAATTAAAATTCTTCCCATTAGAGCTTCCCGCTTCAGTCTCTGTCCCTAATCCGGAACCTGCTCCATTGTGAAGAGAACCGGGGGAGAGAAATGAGCGAAATGCGGAGCGTCTGCGAACCGCCCAGGGTGCAAAGCTGTTGATCGAAAAGAGTCATTTAGGCTGATAGCACTGATAAGTTAATACTAACTTAGAGTTAACGTACATCGTTCACTTTACGGGCTGTTAACTTGAGAAACTTTACTGAACTAAACCAATGGTGAGCGAATTAAAAGGCAGGCTCTTAATATAAAACGTATAAATATATAAACGTATACAAAAAGGGTTGCAAACCGTGTAAAGCTATGTACAGTACAGTCGGGAATAAGCGTACCGATATCGCAGTTAGCGCGGATTATTTACCGCGATTAATGCCCTTACCGCCGCCATTGTATTCGTGTCTTTCATGCACCGACGGCACTTGCCCCAACTCTGCGCTAAGCGCGTCCGATAATCCCATTTTAATCTGCTCCTCCTCCCTCAAAGAGGTTAGCGCGGTAATAGTATTACGTCTCATTGCGCTAAGCTTGTTAGCGCATACCTAACGTAACTGCACCGAGTGTAATCCCAATCTGTGTACATGCATCACTGCACTTAGCACGAGTGTTTTATAAATTTATTTCAGCGAAACTTTTGTCTTCTTTTGAGATAAACAAAAAAATTCTGCCGTAAAACCTGTGTGTAGCGTAGATTTCTTACATACTTTGAGACTGTAATTTATTAGACAAGAGTCTAACGTTAATACGATTTCGCCAGACTTTTCTTTATTCCTTCGAAGTTTGAACGTACAGTATGTTAGGCTAGTTGCCATCTTATAGTAAAACTGGCTGAAAGGCCTAATGTTAGGCCTAACCGTGATAATTCATAGAGAGACAGCCCAGAGGTTAAATTTGATCGAAAATAGTTTTAAAAACGTTAATTGCTGTCTTTGAGATGTATCAATCAGATAAATCATTGATTTTAAGTAAATTTCAGCCCCTTTTGGAAATGCAAATGCAAGAATTTACTGGAAATTTCTGAGAGAAGTGAAGACTTAACTCACAATAAGAATAAAAAGTTAAGATAATCGTTAAAAAGCATTTAACTTGTCACTGCCATTTCCCCGACTGTTGGCTTCGGCCCGACTATGTACTTGTGAAAATGGAATATTGGTACATGGATGTCAGTTAATGGTTCCTTAAACCCTTATTGGCAACATTTATGGAGTGGCCCGCCATTATGTCACCCGGACTTGGCCCAACCTATGTCCACTGTGGTGCTATGGTAGAAGGGAATAGAGAACCAACTCTACCCTTAAGGGTGCCATGATATTGCTAATGGGGTTTGTGGCAATTGTGATGCAGTTATTTTCATTTTCCACTGATTTATAAACATCAAAACATGACGTCAGATCACGTCATTAATGACTTTTTTTCAATGCTGCTGACATGCCTGAACTATATTCTGCTCTGAATGAAAAGTTGATAGAAATTCCTTCTTTTTTTTTTTTTGAAGGGGGAGGGGGTGATTTATTAAGAAAATCAGCTTCTTTAAAATAAAAAATTCTTTCAGGAGACCTTTTTCCTAGTCACAGAAAATCAAATTTTCTGTTTCCTTGACCCCACCAGGAACCCTTAAGTGGGCCCCTGCCACGCTAAAAGTGTTTCACAGATTGCGCCTCTTTTCTCAGCGCCAGCAATAAACTGCTTTTAATTTTTCAACATTTATTTTTAATAAGCTACTTTCAGCTTTTTTTTTATCAAGTGTCTCTCACATGCCTGAGTACTGCTTGGGCCTTCATTTACAATTTCTTGCTTCATCATTAAAGTACTGCAGGAAGGGATCCCCCCCTTCCTTGAGGGAATTTTATGGAAATAATGATTGTATTTCGTGGTGAGTCCCATTTGTTCTTAACGACTATTAGTTTATTTGTTCTTAACAACTTGCTTCCACAATCTCAATGTCAACCATACTGAGGGATGTGTATCATAACCACAGCTGTTAAAATGGTCGTTTCTTTGAACTATACTCAATATGAGTTTCACCATCGATTGCATTTAAAAGCAGAGGTATTTATAAGCTGGAATATATAGTTTGCTGATTAAAACATTACATAATGTTAAATGTTAGTCAATCTAAAGCAATAATCATTCATATATAACCTCTTTTGGCACAAATGACTTCACTGTTAAAGGAGGCACAGTCTGACATAATTCTTTATTTCATATAATAGAATTGAAAATAACTAATTTTCTGACCAAGTTCTATAACTTCGAAGCAATCTAACATATTTTTGTTTAATTGTTAAAAACTTTAATGCTACTACTTTATAGTACCATGGTAGCTGCCATTTTGATTGCAAAACATGCAGATTATGTCATCGGCCCAGCAGGATCTTGGAATGCTTTGTATTTCTTTAAAATGTACCTCAAGTTTTCTAGCTTATGAACAAGTGTTTTTATTTTGTAAGGGTGAAGGAAAATTTTGTGTATTCATGAAATTGAAAAATCAAAACATGCTGATATAACTTTGTGTCACATCATTTTGAAATAAAAGACTTTAATCACATATGTAAAGAATTACATTATAATCTTTATGTCCCTATTGGGGAATCTATGTCATCATGCACAATATTTCAATACAGAATTGAACAAAATGGCAGCCCCCTGTGTCCATTTCAAACATGAATAACTTGAGATAGGAATTCGACTCTGATGTTTTTGGCAGTTGGTTAAGATCTTGTATTCTCTATCATATGAAATAATGATTGTATCAGACTTTATGCCTCCTTTAATGTGTCGTTATGCCGAACAAGCATGCTAGTTAATAATGATAGAATATATCTGCCAAATTTTTAAGAAAATGTTAAGATGCTCAATTAGGCATGATGGAAATCTTCTGTTTTGATTCCTGGAAATGTGAAGTCTTATGCGGTAGCAACACTTGTACCTGCTGAGGTAAACTCTGTTATAACCAGGTCTGTGACGGGATGTTGTACTGTATATTACCCGATGGCAGGGAAAATATTCGTTTAAATTTTCTCGTACCACTTCACAAAGAAGCATCGATCGAAACATTTGAAATGAAGTGAAGTAAAACCAAGTCAGTTAGTCAAGAGTGGAGGTAAGTTCCGACAGAAAATAACTTTTATGGAATATAATTATTTTAAAAACAAGACATTGGGTAAAAAAAAAAAAAAAAAAAAAAGGAAGCAGGTAAAATGATAATTAAGAATTGGACCAGGCTTCACTTCACCTTCAACCACCATCGGTCATCTGTGGAGAAAATCCTATCAAAACCTAAGTCCTGTATCATATTTTAAAAATAGGATCTACATAAATATGATCAAACCAATATTCAGGGCCCCTGACACAGGTTTCATATGGCAGGTGAGAGGAGGAGGGGGAAGGGGGGGATTAATGTTGTCAATTAATTTTGTTGTGGATAAATAACACAAGACCAATTTGAAAACCATTGCTTTTATAATTAACACAAGACCAATTTGAAAACCATTGCTTTGAACATTATTCGGGAAGGGGGAAGATTATTCGGGAAGGGGGGAAACATTCGGGAAGGAGAAACATTATTCGGGAAGGGGGGAACATTATTCGGGAAGGGGGAACATTATTCGGGAAGGGGGAACATTATTCGGGAATGGGGGCTATGCCCTTCCCCATGTCGGAGGCCCTGATATTAAATGCCTTCTACCACCCTGATATTGCAATTTTCATGGAATGAAGCAATGCAGGCTTACCTATTTTATGTGCAGTTTTGACAGCACTAAATTTCACTTCTTTTTTTTTTACCCAATTGAGCTTAGTTAATTTAGGCCTACACTTTTTTCTAATATCACTCACTCTGTTTTGTACATAAACTGGAATATAAAAAAAAGTACTCTACACAAGTGGAAGAAAAAAGCAGTAACAGCATTTCATTACGCCCAACATTACTTGACACATGCACAGGAATTTTTTTATTTACTGTATCAAGTAGGCCTAATAGTAAGAAAGAAAGGTTTAACGCGACACGAGTTTATAGACCCTCTTGACTTCTGCCTCTTTTTTTCACGGCCAAATGCTGTAGCTGTTTTTCTTCATACTGGCTGAAGCCGGATGTCCTTGATATTGGATTGCTGACAGAATGGCGTAGAAATGTTACTATAAAAATAATTATTCATGCAAAAGAAAAAAAAAAAAAAAAGCTCTTTAAAGTTTTTTGTAAATTCTTGTTGACTTAGACTGACAAAGCAATTAATAAGCATCCATACTGGCCCAGGGATTTTTCAATGTATCTTGTCTAATCTGCAAAACTGACAAAGGCTCAAGTTCGGAAGCTGTGGAAAAAATATAAGACAAACATGTCAACATCAGTTTAAAATTATTCATTTCCCATCCTCAACATTTGGCCTAACAGTAGATCTATAATCGTGAAAAATATCAAACGAAATATTTAGTCATTAATATTTAACAGAACCCTCCTACCAATATCAGCAAAGCTTAGAAATATTAGCTCTTATGTCCTAATTCTAATTGTATAACAAAAGCAGAAAACCATTACACATCGATTAAAGCATGTAGCCTAACGCTAGGCTTTTTAATGTGACTGTGTGATAGGATAGCTAAATTCAATCAAAAACATCGCCAGAATCAGTTTTTGTTTGCCTGAAATTCATTTTGTTTGTCCAAAAACTGTAAAAAATTAAATTCAATCGAAGGATTGATTCAATTTTCACATCAATTTTTTTCCCCAAAGGATTTAATAAGTATTTTTATTGAAAATTCCGTCCGAAAAAATGCAATGCAAATGAAGACATTGCCTCATTTCGTAGCGAATATTGCAAGTAGGGCCTATGTACTGTGTACTGTGATTCTGAACGTTGCGATGCTGACTGAATTAAAAAAATATTTATATCCCAGAGTTCAACGTGAAACTGAATGAAAACAAAATAATATTTTATTTAAAGTTTTTAATTCCTCTAGGCCTCGCGTTAAAACATTTTGCTAAAGAAAAAGTCTGCCAGGCCTAATCCGATAAGCAGATTATTATAACTGTGCAACGTTAGGAGTCCCTTTACAAAGCACAGGCACTTCGATCTTGATTGACATAATGCATACAGTGTGTATCGATTTTTAGCGCGTTAAGTCACAGGTACTAGAAGCTGCAGGGCTGCAAGCTCGGTGATGTTAGCGCGGTAACCCACGTTTAGCGCGATTTTGCGCTTGGGCAGCTCCATTCATCATGGTGGTAAGTGCACTAACGCCCCGCACTTAGCGTGTACGGTTATTCCCGACTGTACTGTAGCTGCAAGACGGTTTTGGGTCATAAGACCGCGGGGCCGTAAGACATTGTCTACTGCTCCGAGGCGGTGTCTGAAAACTGTAGCAGTTGCGGAACCGCGTAGCTCTAGGCCACTCCTATTAACAGCGAAACTTGTCTATGAAGTTGATTGAAAAAGGTGTCAACGTACGACGTTAAGTTGCAACTTTGGAACTGCGGAGCCTATGGCTACGGATGTGGAGAAAACTATAACCGTATGTTTGTACAGGTAGGTAACTAACAGGCCATAAAGTCGCAAGCCGCGTTGAACTGCTTTAAGGTGTTAAAGTATAAAATGAACATGCCGTTGTTTTTAATAGCTACCCCGAACGCGAGCTTGTCTATCAAAAGGCCACCTATGTCAACAAAAGTATCCATCATGGAGTTAATTTTGACAGAGGGTTTAACGTACTACGTCAACTGTACGAGTCCTTTACCCCAGCACTGGGGTTGAAAACACGAAAGAGTTGACCTCCTGTGTATACTACACGGGCCGTTAATTCCGTTAAACACCCTTTACCACAGAGCTAAAAAGCACGTGGCTACTGGGGGAGACTAACGCCGTACTCAGTACGCATCCCCCTCAAGTAGTGTAGAGCCGATATGGATCTACAAAGGCGTCAACGTGACAAGTAAACTCCACTAGTCGTCCGCCAAGTTTGCCTCTGTTCACCACAGAGCAAAAAAGCTAGTGGCTACGCGAGGGGAACATCTGGTACTGTGTGTCCCTAACGTAATAGCTATCAGTACCAAAGAATCGTCTGGGTCTACGATAGCGTTAACGTACTACATCTGTTACATGAGTCGTTACCTCAGTATACTTTATTCACTACGAGGCCACTGAGTAAGTGGCTACGTGTGAGGGAGTAAAGTCGTACTCAGTACACGTTCCTGTTTGAATAGCTAAAAATATACTGGAGCCGTATGGAATACGGAGGAGTTCACGTGCTACGCAAGCTATACGAGCCATAAGCTCTGTTTGTTTCACTATGGGGCTACGAAACTGGTAGCTGCGTGGGTAAGAGGGGACTACCATCGTACATCAGTACGTGTCCCGGTAAGAATAACGGCTGCGGAACTCTGTAGCTCAAGGCTACTGGTCGCTTACCAAGCAGTTGCACTGCTGGTGCATGCTGTTAACTCTGTTTGTATCTGTTCACTACAGAGCAGCATAGCCGTCGAACGCTGAGAGCTTCTCGGTAAGAATGACGACCGCGGAACTCTATAGCACGCGGCTATCGGTCGCCTTATCCCGAAGTTCTGTTACCCAGGTTTATCATATGTTGTATGTTATCATGTGTAAGTCCTGTGTCGTGTAGCTACAGAACTGTATGGACCTGTAAAGCTGTGTCCCTGACTCGTGAACTCATGTCTTGGAGCCGTAGGCACCGGTACGGAGCCGTTCTGAGGGTCCGTAAAGTTGTGGTACTCCTGGGTTACCGTACGTTCTACTTAAAACCGTGTTAATATCTTTATAATTTGAGCGGAACATCACGTTTGACGAGAAATTTATATTCAGTGTAGTTCGAACTATCGTGAAACTACGTAACATGGAGAAAATAGCTCTAGTGATGCTATGCCTCTGATGGAGATGGTTTTCCTATCACCTGGCCACTAAGCTTCTTAACCTGAGGAAGCGCTTACACGCGACACATCGCGGAGCATCCCAGGTGCGTAATGCACCGACATACAGGAACTTGTCCTCCGTGTCCATAATACTGGAGAAATTTTTGGCAGAACTGTGATGTTCAACGCAGAAATCTTACTAAGATAGCTCACACGGACGTGGAACTGCGTAGCTGATGGCTACGGTAACAAGAAGAAAATAGCTCTCGTAACGCTATACTCCTTGTGAAGATTGTTACTTATCACCTGACCATGTAGCTTCATAGCTAAAGGGTCTATTATCGGGTGTAACGTACGTTGTATGTTACCCCGCTACAGAACTATGGAGCCATACGGACCCAAACGCAAGAGCCATATGGAACCAAAATTATTGATTACGAAACCTGTATGGACCCGTATGGGGCCGTCTCATGAACCGCATGAAGCCGCAGGGCTGTGTTACCGACCCTTATAGGGAAAGTGAAAACAAGCCATGGGGGCCGTATGGAACCGATCACTGGAGCCGTACGGACCCAAATGCTTTTCTCTTCTTTCTGTACGGACCCAAACAGAGCCGTCCCATGACCCATACGGAGCCGCAGGGCTTTGTTACGGGGCCGTGGGGCCGTATGAAACGGATAACCAGAGCCATACGGACCCAAATGGACCCATGAAAGTAATCCAATGACTCTACAAAAAACCATAAAAAAGGTTACTAACTTATGTACAGTATAACCCCTTAGGGCGCTGCCTCTTGTGGGCCTACCGGTCCCTTCGCGGAGCCGTGGTCCACAGCGGTGTACACGGGTCTGTCCTTTTCGATACCACCGGAGCGTAACCTAAAGAAGCGTTTACACGCGACGCATTGCAGGATGCCTAGGACGCGTAACGCACCGACACTCAGGGACCTGTCCTCCGTGTCCATTGTATAGATGAAAAATATTGCAGAACTGTAACAATCAACTCGGAAAATCTTACTGAGGCAGTTCGCACGGTCACGGAACTGCATAGCTAATGGCTGCAGAAACAAGAAGAAATAGCTCTCGTGATGTTATACTTTTTGTGAAGATTGTCATTAAACATCTGACCACGTAGCTTCATAGCTAGCAGGTCTATTTCTGGGTTAATCGTATGGTGTACGTTATCCAGTTGCAAAACTATGGAGTCGTATGTATCCAATTACCGGAGCCGTCCGGCCGTCCAACGGACCAGTAAACATGGGCCGTGGAGCCGTATGGAATTGTCTGGCCGCCCAACGGACCCATAAACACGGGCCATAGAGCCATCTAATGGACCATTCGGCCGTCCAACGGACCCGTAAGCACGGGCCGTGAGGCTGTATGTAACCGTCCGGCCATCCAACGGACCCGTAAACATGAGCGGTGGAGCCGTATGGAACTGTCCAATGGACCCGTACGGAGCCGTGAACATAAGCCGTAGAGCCGTATGTATCCAATCACCGGAGCCTTACCGACCAGAAAGGACCCGTGAAATCACTTGTGACTCACGTACCTCTTTGGGCGTCGCCTTTACGTGGTCCTACGGGTTCCTATCGCGGAACCATAGACCACAGCTGTATACAAAGGGTTTACTTCACTAAAAATAGCACCGCTCTCCAACTCAGTGTTCTGTCGAGATGGGGGGCGCCTCTTTAAACTGGTTTAAACTCTAAGTGACGTCTTCTTTAAAGTGGTTTAAGCTCTAAGTGACATCTTCTTTAGTACGCCACTTAGTTTATCAATATATAGACTCAGGTAACTTATGGCTGATAGATCGCACCCGTGGCACTACTGACTCAGTAATTTATCGAGTCAGAGGCCTCCAGGGCGTTAATCAGGAAAAAGTTAACACAGTAAATTACAAGCACAGGCCTTCCGAACTCAGTAATCTATCGAGAAGTTGGCCTTATCGAGAAGGTGGCCGTAGCATAAGTAGAAACTCTGAGACTAATTGATTTATATTTTCTGAAAAGAGAAAGATATACATATATGGATGCATACATATACAAATACACCAAAACGCCCCTACGGGGTATGTACCTATGATCCTTCGAACGCGCTTATAGAGAGACAAGGCATAGCAACCTAGTACATCAAACAAATTTAAACAGAACAAATTATATCTGAAATTTTTTAGAATCCGAGAAAAAGCATCAAACGTAAAAACTTTATTAGCGTAGGGGTAGCGTGGAAAACACGAACCACTGACTAACTTGATGTATGTGGAGATAAAAAGAAAAGATTAAATCTCCTGTAAATAGGACGTCGGAGAGACCCCCTCCCGGTCTCTCCAAGCCCCAAAATTCAAGCTTGAAAATCAAAAACTTTGTCTTAATCATATGGAAGAAAAACAAAAACACGATATGTACTGGTAACGTTAATTAAAATATAGGCTCTCTTGTAACAGCTGTAGCTCCTTGGAGCTGTAAGAAGCCGACTCCTCGAACACCCTGTGTTGACGTCGACTCAATGCGCATGCACCAGAATCTATTGAAGAAATTGGCCTAATGCATACGAGAACCTGTACTGAAGATATCCTAACATGTTAATATAATGCATAGTATAACGCTAGACTCTCCTCGTGGAAGGGCGGAGCCGAGGGTTAAAAACACCTAAATCCAGGGGCAAGAGATCACTAGACAGGCACACTTGGTGCTCTAGGGCCTAAAAACGCCCGCCGCGAGAGTGGGACTCTCTCGAATTAGCCACCCGCTTTGTACGGATGGAGATAAAAACACTCTATCCTAAGTGTAGGCTACAAGGGAAAGTCCTGTAAGTCGGACCGAAGAAATCCAGGACCCATGGCTACCTCGTCTTATCTCAGAAGACTTGAAAAGGTGAACCGGATAAGATAGAGCAGTGTAACATCTGCCTGGTAGAAGCTGCAGAGGAGAAAATTGTTAGAAAAAGGTTAAATTTAAAAAAGAAAAATTGACCAGTTCCAGCGATGTTGTGAAAACAACATGCTGAAAAAGAGTGAGGGTTAGTAGAGGTAATATGGAGGTCAGGGCTGGCTGGTAACTACGTTTTTAAGGTCGGTTAGAAGTGTGTTAGAATCAGGTCATGTGACCAGATTGCATATTTATAGTATGGAAGGTAAAGTATAACTTGAAGTAAATACTAATAGTATTGTGCTACTGCATTAATATGCTGCTAAAGCATTGAAACTTCAAAGAATTTTTTTTTAAGGTTTGTTTATGTTTTATTGAAAAAATTTCAAGGTTGAATCATAATTAAAGAGATATTTCCTTTGGTGTTTGAAAAAAGGGCATACCATAAAGATGTAGTTGATGTAGAGTATTTCATGGCAGAGAGGATGCCACCAGAAATATGGTAGACTGAACACAAGTAAAATATTGCAGACACAAACCTGGTTCTCGAACAATCCATCCACAAGCAATTTCAGGCTATCAACCACGACCTCCCCATCACTGCGTACGTAGTAAACCATCACTTTGGCTTTAGGGGCCATTTCTTGGGTTGCCATAAATGAAAAGTCAGCGCTCCAAGGGATATTTCCAATATGATTCGTATCAACTGTGCCAAGAAGTACCATACTTCCCTTTGCAATAACCTAGAAAAGCAGAACATATTCCATGAGTTGAAATTGCAACATGGAAAGAGATTTTACGACCTTGGCAAAACTTTACACTTTTGAGTCTAATAAACTCAAGATATCAAGAGATGTGAACAGCTAGATGGCTTAATAATATATTGAAACTTTAAAAAAAAAGATATACAAAATTCCATCAAAATTGGTTGAAAATTTGTCATGTTAGCTTTGTGGATTTTTAATTTGGTCTGCAGTTGCATAGCTCTGAATTTTGTTACGCAAATCCACCGTTCATTACTACTTTCTGCCACATTCGCTATATGATGCACCACTGACAGAATCTAAAATCCTACCTTACCTCAAATCTGTTTCATGGAACAGATATTCAAAACGAATGGCCCAATATAATCACAAAATTGATACAAAGTTACATTCACAACTTTAGGCATGTATTGCTGCATCAAGTACACATATTAAAAATTCTTGGACACTTTTATCAGAATTATTAAACTAAGAAACGAACAAGCTTTTGAAAAACTTTAAAGACGATTCTACTCAAACGTCTAATGTTCTTCAAAACACCATAAATTTGCTATGTGTCAGTTATTCTTAAAGGAAATATTTCATTTTCATCTTTGTGAGCTAGGTCACTTTTCTGCACATTGGTGAAATGCAATAACTTCAAAAGAAAATAAAATATTAACATGGTTATTTCACCAATTTGTTTCTTGAATAGTCCTCTGCAATATTTATGTATGAATATTCATGGCAATTAATACTATTGTTTTTTTGGCATTTTGCAATAAACTTCTTTCAATCTTTTTCTTAGTTTTATATATGCAATATACAAAACACAAATATTTTCTTTAATTTCTATTTTAAACATGCTATCGATCAGCTTTGTCAGCTTAATAATAATCAGGGAATATAAACGTTTTAAAACCTATTTTCCTGCTTAAGAAACAGACAGATGGTCAAAAAGCAATGGATTTACATTGAGAAATATATAAGGCTAATTTTATTACATACAAAACTTGGATTTAAAAAAAATAAAGAGGCAAGAAAATAAAGCTATAAAATGAAGACTGACATACCACATAATTCATTGTCAATGGCCTTTCTGATAAGATTACTGTGAAGGAAATGACGCTGCCAGTCTGTATTAAAGGAAGTGTAAAGACCATCTCAATCAAAACTGCAAACTTACCACACACCAAAAGGACCAAACTCTCTGTGGAATGCATACCCTGCCACCCATTGAAATTGCGCCATGCTATTCAATTCAGGTTTACTTCAAATAACGTCATCCCCAATTAAACCTACCCAAAATAATCTTGATCCCACTAACTTTTATCCAGAAAAACAATCTTTTTTTCCAAACTTTTGACTCGTATTGCTGACTTGCAATCTCAACACGTAGAAATATCACTTTTGGCTTATCTAATTCAAAGATAAAATTTTGCTTAAACTTAGTATTCAAGAATTTATTGTTTTTGACTTCCAATTGTATCTAACATGCCAGAAACCAATTCTTCTGATTACTTTCACTCAGAAACCAATTGTTTTAAATGTCTTGCTTGTCAGAAAGACAGAAACCAATTGTTTTGATTTCTTTCAGGTTAGAATTCAATCACTTTGATGCAATTTTATGTCAAATTCCAACAATTTGATTTCATTTCATGTCAGAACCCAATTGATTTGATTCTTTCAAGTCAAAATCAAATCAATTTGATTTGATTTCATGTCAGAATCATATCAACTTTATTATAATTCAAGTCTGAACAAAATCGATTTGAGTTACTTTTATATAAGAATCTAATTGATATTATTTCATTTCATATCAGAATCCAATAAATTTAATTTTCTGTCATATCAGAATCCAATCAAATTGATTTCAGGTCAGAATCCAATCAATTTGATTTGATTTCATGTCATAATCCAAACAATTTAATTTCACTACATGTCAGAACCAAATCGATTTTATTCTATTTCATGTCAAACCAAATCAATTTGATTTGACTTTATGTCATAACCAAATCGATTTTATTTGATTTTATGTCAGAATCCAATGGTTTTGACTTCATTCATAACAGAATCCAATCAATTCCATTTAAATTATTTCATGTCAGAATCCAATCGATTTCATTTCACTTCATGTCAGAATACAATCGCTTTGATTTAATTTCATTTCACAAGCCAATCGATTATCTTATTTCATGTCAAAATCCAATTAATTTGATTTTCTCAAGTCAAAATCGAATCAACTTGATTGGCTCAGGAAGTGAGAATAGCAAAATTACAACTGAGGTCATTAAAATCACAAATGAGGTTGTTTAGACAAGAAACTTTAAGATGAGACAACATCACCATTAGCATCCTACAATATGCACAATGAACATACTTAGCTTACAGTCCTCCTGAACTCACCATTAGCATCCTACAATATGCACAATGAACATGTACTTTAGCTTACAGTCCTCCTGAACAAACTGCTCCAAATCATCCCTCTTTAAGACAAACCAGCTAAGGGGGAGGTTCCCCTTTCAATTTTTTTAGGGCAGGATTTGGAACAAATGTGGGGCTTTTGGAAAATTTCAATACTTAGGTACTTGCTATATGCTTAATTAACTTCTTCCTAGGAATTTTCCTCCCAAAACATTTTGAGGGGTAGGGGGGGGGGGGGAGGAAGGGAATTTGAACATTTTTGTGGAAATCCGACAATCCCATGTCCTAATGCAAACAATGTTGTTTAACAACATAAGCCTTACATACAAAACACATGAACATGTAAAGCTTACCTTAGGTTTGGCAGTATTGAGAGTCAACTGCATGTAGGTGCTGCTAGGTGACACCATCAGTGTCAAATAGTTGTTATAGCCACCTTCCATGTAATTACCCAGTTCAGGTTGCGTAGGTCGATAATAGTAGGCCTGAAATAAATAAAAAACCATGTAAAACAATATTTCAGACCTTTTAATGATCACTATTAAATTATCACTTCTGGCTATTCAAGACAGACCCATAGCTTTGCTGTTTTACAGGGGCGGCTCACCCTGCCCCTGCATGGGCCCGCCCTGCCCCTGAGGGTCCGCCCTGCCCCCTAAGGGGTCTGCCCTGCCCCCTGGGGGTCCACCCTACCCCCTGGGGGTCGGCCTTGCCCCTCATGTGAAAAAAAAAATTACTTTTTAAAATTTACTTTTATTTTTTAACTTAATAATCTTAATTAACCTCATATATGAAATATCTTACATACAGAACACAAAATGATAGCATAGTAAGCAATTGTCCTGTTTGGCTCATAAATACTCCTCATCAATCAGAATAGCGTTATTCTGAGGTATGATTATAGCTAAAATCCCAGAGCTTCTTCACCATGGGATTGAGCCTTAAGGGGCCCCTAAACTCCATGCCAAAAAGACGCAGTGCTTCGTGCGTGCAATAACGTGCCCCACAACAAGTCTAGCATCCTGCCCCTTTTTAAATCAAGCTAGGGGTCTGCAAAATATACACTTTTTAGGTACATGAAACAGAACCAAAAGGTTTTGTGGTTCCAATCTTATTTTCATATGCTGATTGATTTGAAAGTTTTGTATCAACTGTCATGTCATTGCATATCATAAAATATTTGTTCCATGTCATATTTACTCATAAGCCACACCTACCATGCAGATCAATAAAAAGGTTGACAACATTAGCATTTGCACAATAACTTGGAACATCATAGCAAGTATGATGCAAAAAACGGTTGCTCATTTAGCCTATTTCAAGAATTTGTCAGTAAGGCCCGCCTACACATTAATATTCATAAGATCACTACACTAACATTAAAACATTAAATACAGATCATAATCCATATGTGTACCACATATGGCATAAATCTCAAAAAACCGTTTATGAGATATGGTGTTTATATCATTTTGTACTTTCACATATATGATTAAGCCACGCCCACCATGCATATTAATGACATCTGTTGATAACATAATCAACTATACAATATTTCCAAACTATATTTTCATGCCCAGTATGATGCAAAACGGACATACAGTTGTTCATTTATCCCTTTTTCAAAATGTTCACTTTAAGCCCTGCCCACTTATTAATATGCATGGTATCACCACTGAAAACAATAGGATACATTTATAGACCATGGGCTTTTTGTGTACTACATATGACGTGAATCCAGTTTAGTCTAGAGATATCATGTTTACAAGCTTTTTGTTTACATTATAATATTAAGACCCCGCCCACTATGCATATTAATACAAATCAACACTTTTATACCATGAACATCAGCTAACATCATTATTATACCATATATGAAACAAAACAGAAGTGTGATTGTTAAAATATAAGCATTTCCAGATTTTTACATTAAGTCTGCCTACTCATTAATATGCATGACATCACCACCAAAAACAATAGGGCACATCTACTGACCATGGTATATCTGTGTACTAAATATGACATTAATACAGTTTACCATTCTTGAGATACCATGTTTACAAGCTCTTTTCAGCAAAATCATATTAAGCCCTGCGCACTATGCATATTAATGAAATTTAATGTTTTCACACAATGAACATGTACACACTAGCTAACATCGTAATTGTTCCACATATGAAACAAAACTGACATGCTATTGGTAAAATATGAGCATTTCCAGATTTTTACATAAAGCCCTGCCTACTCATTAATATGCATCACATCACCACTAAAAACAATAGGGCATATCTACTGACCATGGGCTATCTGTATACTAAGTATGACATGAATACAGTTAACCGTCCTTAAGATAACATGTTTACAAGCTCTTTTCAGCAAAATATTATTAAGCCCCGCCCACTATGCATATTATTAAAATTCAATGTTTTCACACAATGAACATGTACACACCAGCTAAAATCATAATTGTACTACATATGAAACAAAACAGACATGCTATTGTTAAATCTGAGCATTTCTAGATGTTTACATTAAGCCCTTCCTACCCATTAATATGCTTGACATCACCACCAAAAAACAATAGGGCACATCTATGGATCATGGGCTAGCTGTGCACCAAATATGGTATGAATCTTGTTTACTGTTCTTGAGATAACATGTTTACAAGCTCTTATCAGCAAAATCATATTAAGCACCGCCCACTATGCATATTAATAAAATTAAATGTTTTACACAATAAACATGTACACACCAGCTAACAAATAATTGTACTAAATACGAAACAAAACAGACATTTAATTGTTAAAATATGAGCATTCAAGATTTTTACATTAAACCCCCTCATTAATATGCATAACATCACCATCAAAAATAATAGAGCACACCTACAGACCATCGGCTATCTGTTTCACATATGACATGAATCTAGTGTACTCTTCTTAAGATTTCGTGTTTACGAGCAGGTGGTCATAAACACACACACATCCACACACCCATGCATACACACACACACATGCCATGATGACCACATAGGTTCCTGATGCTATCACATTGGAACCAAAAATGCATGCACTACAACATAACCCAATCAGTGACATAATTCTACTATTCTCAGTTTGAGTGCTATTCTCAGTTTGAGTGCTATTCTCAGTTTGAGTGCTATTCTCAGTTTGAGTGTTATTCTCAGTTTGAGTGCTATTCTCAGTTTGAGTGATATTATCAGTTTGAGTGCTAATATCAGTTTTGAGTGGTATTATCAGTTTGAGTGCTATTATCAGTTTAAGTGTTATTATCAGTTTGAGTGTTATTATCAGCTTGAGTGCTATTATCAGTTTGAGTGCTACTATCAGTTTTGTGTGCTATTATCAGTTAAATCAATGACCAATTATTTTGTCCTCATCTGACACTGATCTGACTACAAACAACTTGGAACAATAAAAACGGATAATACTCAGTCTCAAAATTGGATCCAGCAGGGAAGAATTGGTTTGTAACCATGTCATGACCAAAGTTAGAGTTGGCAATCCCAACCCTCCTTCCCTCCAAAGACACAAAAATGACAAAAAAATATTCCACAAATTTCATTTAATCATACACAAGAAATATACAACACAAGCTTAAATCAACCATAAATGACCCCATAGAGAAAAAAAATGTTTGAAGTAGCTATATTCTATTTTATTTGAAACAAACTTTTTGCCATACTTTGAAAGATATTAAAAGGGGACAGAAAAAGGGTCATAAAAATGGTAATACTGCAAAACAAAAACAATTTTGACAAAATCCTGCATGTGACATTCTTTCATGTTGTTGTAGTGTCTAGCAACAGTTTGTTTATGGTGATAACCACAAAAACAGCATTTTTTCCAAGTCCACTAATGGTGTAAATGTCGGATGATGTCAACATATGAGGAGTTTTCACAACTCTTTTCGTTTAAAGGCAAATTTTGCTACTTGTAACAAGATGAGTCAGTGAGTGCAAAAAAGACTAACTTTGTCAAAGCACAATTATGATACAATTTACATTATGTTAATTTGTTTGGGTTTAAAGGCTAAGGGACATGTCGCATTTTCTATAGTGAATTATATACCTTTAACAGCAATTAAACAGTTCAAGTCGTATGTGCCAAAAGAAGTTTCTTATGAACGCTTGAGTGTTTGTTGCTTGGTCTGAGTGAAGAGAGATGAATTAGTCTTGTGGTAGTGCAATAGACCTATTCAAATCTAAAGTAGCAATTTCCAGAAAACTAATTTAATTGATGTCATATGGTCAGGAGTCCACAATGGCACAACGGGTATACTAGGGAATCTTATCGACCATTTAAATACTGTGAGATTCTTGCCTATCTGCACAATTCACGCTCAGTGCAAAATCAAGTGTTGTTTTCCAATACTAATCATAAGTATGTTATATATACATGAAGGTAAAACGTGCATGCATTGTTGCTTACAAATTTGCTCTTGGTTGGGCAAAAAAAGAAAATTCCCCCTCCGCAGATAATTGGTCAAAGTTCTGAAAAATCATGTTCAGATAAACTCGGTTTGAAAAGGTCTATGAGGTAAATGATGTGCTAAAGTTAAACATGACACAATTCTGCCTCAAATTAGGACAAAAAGACAAAGAACAAACAGTTTTTGTGAGTCTGTGGATACTTACAGCTATTCTCAATCCTGTGACATCATCTGGAATCTCAAACTTGGCCTCCAGTACCCCTGTTTCTGGTATGCTGTATGCTTGCTGAATCCACTCGCCATCATATTCCTCAAATATTGGTTTTATGACCACCAGGAGTCCCTTCCGCCGTTCCTCATCACTCAGCGTGCTCCCATCTTGGTGTGTAACTGAGAGCTATAATGACACAACTGATAAACTCACCTCAAGTCTTCACTAGGGACGCCTGGGATGTTTTCAATTTTTTTACTTAAATGTGCTGGCAGCCGAAAAGTCAGGACGTATTTTTCTTGAGTCTCAATAATATTTTTCTTGAGTCTCAATAATATTCAAAAGCGCTTTTCGAGCACTTGTCTTTACTAAAAACCATTGATACAAATCTTCAGATTAATCGTAGTTGCTTTTTTTTTTATAGGAATACTACCACAACCCCAAGTAAATTCTAACACTGAAAGACTTTCCCATTATTTTCAATGACTGTGAATTGTGAAAACAATTTTTTTTTTTAAATACATCAAGTTTTGAGCCATCTGCTCTATCATTTTAAAATTGATCAAACTTTGATCACCCATAACTCAAAAAATGAAAAAAAAATGCAGGTTTTCAAAATCTGAAACCACTGATCTGCTCTGATTTTAATACTCTTTAAAAATACATGCAGAAAAGTTTATCTTTAAGCCTACCTGCACCTGCCACCGGAGTTAATCCTGAAAAGTCAGGTATGACAATTACCAACCCGAATTCCTGTTCAGTGTATTGTGTTTCCACTTCAAACAATGATTGTTTATCTGCAATGCATGCACCCCACAGCTAAATAGCCCAAGGCTATTTGTGTGTATGAGATTGCACAAAGCCAGAGTTAAATAATTAAGGCACTTTGTGATTAAAATCACTCATCCCTGTTAAGTGTCTTAGTGGGAGAAGTTTGTTTTCAAACTGGTGATAAAATAGCTGTGTATCATAATGCCTGAGGTAATAATAAGCATTAACTGTGAATGATTGACGGACCATATCTCCTAAGGAAAGATATTGCTTTATGATATAGTGTTACATGTCCATCAACCTATAAGGAAATATAATTACATTTTGTACCAAGCGTATATGATGTCATCAAAACTTATTACAAACAAAATGGCACCCTCCACATAACACTTTTAAAACTTGATAATTACTGGTTAGTTTACTTTTTTGGATTATTTGACACTTTTCCCCTTTGTCCCGTGACTCATTACAAGAATTATTGAATAAGAAATGAGGAAGTTGAAAACTTACATAGGAGGTGTAAGTCAACCCTGGCTTAAAGATGGATGACGTTATTGGCAGTGCCTCAACCTTGATGGATTTTTTGTAGTAATTAAGAGCATTTGAATTATCTTGAGAAAGACCCGTCAGATATTCAGTGACTGTTGCTGTAACAGAAATGGTCAAACCACTGTAGAGTTCACTTCCGGAAGTATATGCCGCTTGGATATCTCTGAGAGGAATCAATACTTGAGCCAATCCATCCACCTGCAAAATACAGAATGTGAAAATGAATGATGATGTGGCAGTAAAATAGGGCTGTAAATGTTTAGCAATCAAACACTTAAATGATCGCATGTGAAATAAACATTTAAGAACATTTGTCTATTTTCGTGAGTGCCATTTATCAAAAGACTACCCATTGATATCTTGTCACAACTTCTTTTGAAGTTTTGCAAGCCATATTGGCACGCCATTTAGTCCCATTACACACAACAGAGCTATAGAAACTACAATAGAAGCCAACTTTTGTTGCACCCATTCTACTGCAGTTGCACAATTTTTTTCTTCATATTAGCAGAATTTTACAAAAGTATTTGCATTTGTGATCGTGTTTTGACTTATTGTGTTTTGAATAATTGCGTTTAATCGCTAAAACTCTTTCAAATCATTATGATTAACGATTTCATTAAACATTCACAACCCAACAGTAGAACAACACTAAAGATTTAAAAGCTCAAAATCTTTCACACTTTTCCTCTCTATCATTTAATTAGGGGTTTATCGAACATTCATGGCACTTGCATCAGGGCTTAACAATGGAAGCTGGTGTTCGTATTGAATAATTCACAAGACAAACACAAACATCTTTGGTTCAACCAGGATCTCCACCTACTATGAATAATTGATTTACAATGTTCATTTCAAGAAAAAACATTTAGGAAACAGGCAATTATTGAATCGGCGTGTATCGCCGATTTTTTTTCTCTGAACAAGTTAATGACCTGTTACACTTTAATGGTCACACATCAATGCCCAAATCCCCTCCCCCCCCCTCCCCCGAGTACTGATCACAGCCAAAACAGTTATATTCTCTACAGTGCACACACTAGAAATAAGCTCCTTACAATAACAAGAGAAGCTGTACTTTGGACTGGCACGTATCGATTGCGTCAGCTTTACAAGCGTGCATTGGAAAAGTTTTCACAGATCTTGCTTGCTTTTAACTACATTTATGAATATACATTTAAAGCCCGCACTTATTTTCTGTAAGTAACTTTTGTGATTATTTTGCTGTATTTAATCTCTTTATGTATGATGCTACACATTTAAATAATGTTTTTTTTTTTTTTTCCACGGCTGAAGACAAAATAAAAACAGCTGAAGCAAAAAAATAAAATAATTGCCACCCAACTTTTCTTTCCAATTCAAACTATGAAAAAATATTACTAGTATACTCAGATCAACGTCATGTGTTTCTTTGATTGTGTTTGTGTTCAGAATTAAATTGAAAACTTGGGCTGCTTTGCATTGAAGTTATATAAAAATAAACAGAAGTATGTTTATCTCTTTGTAATTTCTTATTTTGCTACTTATAATACGTCTCAATACACAGGAAAATAAATTTTTCCACCAACGGATGGACCATGCAACTAATAACTGACTATGATCCTAAATATGATAACCTACCCATCATCATAATTCCTGGGTTTACTCACGGATATCGTGCTTGTATGATTTGATCAGGGACCTGCTATTCAGATTTGATTCTGTTTTAACTTCTGCAATACTACATGTATGTTAATTAGACCCCAGGCACTTATGAAGAAGGTGCAGTGATTTGCACAGGACCATCCAACTCCGTTCCACAATGAACTTTTAAGCCTGTTAATATAAATTTCTTTTCTAATCTCTGAAACGTTGTGATCTAAACGTTACATTAAAAACGTACATAAAATTATCAGAGGTTGTGTAATTCATGCAACCATGAGACACATGATAATATTTAAGTTTTTGTACCTTCAAAATGTTGCTATCTCACAATACAATGAAACGTTCCAAATGGAAAAGTAAACATGCACGCACTCAAAATCAGCCCTATGAAGTGCCACTTCAACGATTAAAGTGATACATTGCATTTTTTTTATTGCAGCTTTAAAGTAAGATAACAAATTTTTTCCAGAATATTATTTAATTTTTGAAGGAAATAAGAGCCCCTCGCATTTTCTTTCCATTTACCTACAAAACAAAGGTCTTCAAAGTTTCCCCTCCCTCACCCCCACAAGACTTGATTTTAAAGTTCCCAGTTTTTAAAAGGCCAAGATCCGATTTTCATCTTTTTCAGAGTTTTATTCAATTCCCAAAAGAAAAAAGAGTCATCGCCTTTTCTTTCCATTTACGCACTGAAGAAATATCTTAACCCCATATCCTTACTTTTAATTTTATTTTATAGAGCCCTGCACCCCCTTCTTCCCAACCAGGGCGGCTACATTTTGTCCTCGTGTGTACATGTATTGTACACAAGCAAGTACAAACCATTTCATGTTAGTACGACGAAGGACACAGTATATCTCTTTAAACATTTATAGCGTCTGAGGGAAGAAAAGTCTCCAGGAACTAGCTGACTAAAACCAGTGTGTGGTATCATATTTCATTTCAGAGGACTTATTTCATCAAGGATTTTAAATATAGAGACAACCGTGTACAACCATTAAATATACAAGAGATACATTTGAAAAGATAATATGTTTTTCAAAGATGCAGCTGTTTGTAATGTCGACGGAAGCGGGGGCCAACATTTTCATTCAGACTATTTAATAGATAATAATATGAATCAAAATATAACAAATTGACAGAACTTGGGATAATTATTATATCATGGTTTATGACCATCAGTTGATCCCCTCCCCCTTATTCTATTAGAATATGGTTATCTTCTACATATTTTACACCTGTTGGCAATGCGAACTTCGAGTTATATATTGTGACAGGTGTAATTTACTTGCAAAATAAATGCCTTCATTGGGATAATTAGTATGGTTTATGACCATCAGTCGATCCCCCTCCCCACCCCTCACTTATCTTCCACATATTTTATTGCTATCATTACTATATCATTGGGATAATTATCATATCATGGTTTATGACCATCAGTTGATCTCCACCCCCCCTCCTCCACCACCCCTTATTTGATTAAAATAAGGTTATCTTCCACATATTTTAAACCTGTTGGCAGGCAAACTTTGAGTTATATATTGTGACAGGTGTAATTTATTTTGATAATAAATGCCTTCATTACGATAATTACTATATCATGGTTGATGACCTTCAGTCAATCCCCACTCCTCTTATTTTGAATTAAAGCATGGCTCTCCGAATTAAATTACCCCCTCCTTTCCCACCCAAACAATCGTCTGCTTAAATTTTTTGTATCGCAATAAGAACGAAACCTTCGTGTAATCGATCTGTTTTGGTAAAT
Organism: Chiridota heheva; assembly: GCA_020152595.1. Classification (NCBI taxonomy): domain Eukaryota; kingdom Metazoa; phylum Echinodermata; class Holothuroidea; order Apodida; family Chiridotidae; genus Chiridota; species Chiridota heheva. The sequence goes on from JAIGNY010003306.1 coordinate 230,185, forward strand.
TATGGTGCCACCCAAATTCAAATTTAGGTCTGAATAAAATCAAAATGAAAAATTTCCTTTTTTACAAAAATGGTTGAGTAGGCCAATGCACATTTTGATATTCCGAAAGATTTCTCCTTAGATACGCTAAACCATTTTTTTCATATATATCTATGATCTAAGTGTACATGTTATCTTCAAACTTAACAACCATTTCACAGTTATTCACAATGTCCTTAGTTTGCTTGGTATATATGTTAAATAAAACTTGAAATTGTAATATGTGCATTAATTACATTAATTAAGGCACTGCTTAAAAATTTGGCCTGCAATTTTGAAGCAACAAATTAACCACATCATTTCACAAGATTAACTTTGCTTCGTAATCATTGAAAAATAGGTATATGCTCATAGTTCATTTCACCTTTCCCCAGCAGCAAACACAAACAATGCCAGCATTGATTATGGTTACTACTTTTATTACAAAGAATTGCCATTATATTCAGATGTGTGTCACTATAAATACCATGTAACACCAGTGGGAGTAGTTGTTATCTTGAAGGAGCCTTGGAGAGGTAAAACTGTATGCAGTTTTGTGGTTTGGGAAACAAAGATATATATAACTTTTACTCCGACCAGCCCTGCTCCATTTGAGGGCCGGTTGAGATGTTCCTGGTTTAAAGCATAGCCATTTCTAATGTATGTGTGATTCTGTATCCTTTCTTGACTTTATAGGTAGGCCTATGTTTGTTAGGTGCTAGGTAGATCATAAATATACAGATGTTTTTGGTCTTCAAGCAAGAGTTGATGATCTGACCCCGGGTGTCGGAGTTTGAGTTGGGGAATGGTAATATTTAAAAAGATGGTATAATTGAAAATTAAGTAAACCAAAGCATAAAATTCAAACAGCAAAACGAAATGATCTGTAAACCCAATTCTTTGTAACAGCTATGCAGGTTTTGAAACTCTAAAAAATAAGAAAATCTTTAAACGATAAAACTTAGTAAGTTGCAAACTGGAAATATTGAACATTCAAGATGCACTATTTGAACGAAAACCAAAAACCAAATGCAAATACTTACCATGATTGTACAACATTTCAAACAATTTAAAAAAAACCTCATTTTCTAGAACTAAAAATTGTACTATGCACAGCAGAAATTATTCCACACAAAGCATGCCAGATAAATGATTATTGTCTTTTACAAAACATTTGCTAGCTACCTTACGATCACTCATCACTAGTGATTTCCATGAAATTTGATGGGGTTGTGAGTTTAAAATATTAGAAAAACAGATCCTGCCCACAAGAGATTTTGCCATATACATAGTGTGATAACAATATCATACCCATATTTGAAATAAATTAATCAAAATGAATATTAATTATATTTATCTCGCAGTCTATTGGCTTGGGGAAGATTTTCATAACTAGAAAAGTAAATACCATTATGGTTCGCATGTCAATGCAAATTGACACCCATATCATATGACCCGGCCAATTATAAAAATGGCATCTCACACTAAGTCCCACATGGCATTCCATGTCCCACATGGCATCCCTCCTTGTGTCCTGCATCAGTGGCTTCCCACCTGATGTCCCACATGGCATCACACCATATGGTCCACATGGTATCTCTCCCAATGTCCCAATGACATCCTACTTTATGTCCCACATGGCATCACATCCCATGTCCCCATGGACTCCTACCCTATGTCACACATAGCCTCGTACCCTATGTCACACATGTTATCCTACCTTATGTCACATGGCATCCTACCTTATGTCACACATGACATCCAAAGCTATGCCCCACATGGCATCCCACCCCATGTCCCACATGACATTCCATAGGCTCCATAAGAAGTCTCATCCTAGCTATCACAGTCCCTGATTGAGCATACTATGTATGAAAGTGTCAGTTCATATATAACTTAATGCAAATGACTTTTTGAAATGGGGTGGGATGCCTTGTTCCACATGACATCCCATGCACCACATGACATTCCATCCCATGGCATTCAACCCTATGTCCTGCATGGCACTCCACCATATATCCTACATGGCATTTCACCCTGTTCCACATGGCATCCCACCCCATGTCCCACATGGCATTCCACCCTATGTCTCACATGACGTCCCATAGGCTCCATAAAAAGTCTCATCCTAGCTATCACAGTCCCTGATTGAGCATACTATGTATGAAAGTGTCAGTTCATAATAACTTATATGCAAATGAGTTGTTAAATAAGAAAAAAAGGTAGAGTCAAAGAATTATGCCTGATATAGCCCTTGGTGTATACAACATGGTAAATATTATATCATATGTCCCTTATGGTCCTCATCCATGTCCCACATGGCATCTCTCCCTACGTCCATATGCAATCACATCCTGTCACACTCCCTGACTAAGCATACTAAATAAAAATGTCTGGTCAGGTCATATACTGTAGCAACTTTATGCAAACGACCACAATAATAAAGGTGGAGTTTAATAATCATGCCTGATACAAGTGTTGGTGCCCAAATATTTTGAAGAAGTTTAAGGATTTTAAATCTCAAGTGCAACAAGAGAGACTTGATGATCTCTAAAGAATATTGGAAAATTATATCATTTTACAGTTATCTTCTAAGAAAATATCAAATGTTTTGTAGACTTTTTAAGTCTTCAATCCTGTCTTCAGTATCTCTGAAAAACTTTAACATTTTATAAGGAAATTCTAAACTTTCATAAGGATATCTGAAGAAACTTTAACTTTTTCTGAGGAACTCTAAAAAACTTTAATATTTTCTGAGGAAATCTTAGGACAAATCTGTGGACGGCCGGACAGATGTAATCGTCATTACATTGGTTCGCATGCAAAGGGGTGTGTGAAACCTGATTTCTTTGTAAATTTGCATAGTGTCCCAGGGACCAACGTGTACTGGTTAGTGCATTAAATAACAGGCCTTTTGGAACGGGGGGTTAGGAAACTGTTGTGGAAGCCTGACTACGATGGGAGTAAATAATTATGTCAAAATTCTTTTTTTATTAAAAGACAGTCATTGATGCATAGTGAGCTTTTATTATAATTATATTTGTTATTATAATTTTATTTTGTAGTATAATTTTATTTTCCTTGTGAATGATCTGTAAAACTGTTGTAAAGCAGAAAAGACATGTTTTTTTCCTTTTTCATTGAAACTTTATTGCTTCAACAGGAACAACAGCAATTTTATGTTACATTTAACAACATTAGTGTACATCACACAACTGAACGTCAAGTGTATTGGGTGCAAATGCAACTCCTTCAACACGTATTGATTGGTAGAAATACTTTCTTTGTTCGGGGCAACCAGCCTGGGCTGCTGCTCTTTTGTTTGCCAAACAAAAGACATCATGTGGACTTGGCTTAGTTACACTGGGAATATAGAGTGTTACATAGTATTCGTAACCAGGGGATTATGCATAGAATATTCACACACAACAATCGGTGATGCATCTCAATTAAATAATCGCCAGACCCCTAAACAACCTTGACTGATACAGTAAGATTAAATCTTTGCCAAAACCTGGTACCCTGGGTCAATGTTTAACAGTTGTTTCCAAACAGTGCTTTTGTTGAAAAGCTCAATGCAGCTGCATGATATTATTGTAGGACCATCTTACCTCCACATTCCTTGTGATCTGCCCATTGTATCCTACATTCACCACCACCTCACAGGAACCTTCAACTGGTTTTCCGTAAGTATACCTGCCATCCAAAAGAAAGCAATAAACAGCAATAAATGTATCTACTTTTTTTATACACAACATTGAAAGATTTAGGTCATTGGTCAAGCAAGTTTATCTTACATGCAAGAGGACTTTGAAATAAATAAAAGGGTAAACAAGCTACTTCAATACCTTATTCCATTTAGATGATACTCAAGTTTGAAGTTCTGTCTGTGTAGAATTGACTGGTTGTAAATCTACTATGGAAATCTATCTTTAATTATTTTAAATTTGAAGAAAAGACCAGAACGGTAAATACCATCATGATTCGCATGCCCATGCAAATTGACACCCATATCATATGACCCGGCCAATTATAAAAATGGCATCTCACACTAAGTCCCACATGGCATTCCATGTTCCACATGGCATTTCATGTTCCACATGGCATTCCATGTTCCACATGGCATCCCACCCCATGTCCCACATGACATCCAATCCCATCCCTTGTCCTACATGGCATCCGCCATATCTCCTACATGGCATTCCACCTTATGTCCCACATGGCATTCCACCATATTTCCCACATGGCATTCCACCATATGTCCCACATGGCATCCCATCCTATGACCCACATGGCATCCCATCCTATGTCCCACATGGATCCCATGCTATGTCCCAAATGGCATCCCACCCCATGTCTCACATGACATCCCATCCCATCCCTTGTCCCACATGGCATTCCACTATATCTCCAACATGGCATTCCACCATACAGTATGTCCCACATGGCATTCCACCATGTCCTCATAGCATTTCACCATATGTCCCACATGGCATCCCACTCTATGACCCACATGGCATCCCACCCTATGTCCCACATGGATCCCATTCCATGTCCCCATTAATCCAACCATATGTCCCACATGGCATCCCTCCCTATGTCCCCCATGTCATCCCACCTCATACTCCAGAATCATTGGCTTCCCACCTGATGTCCCACCTAATGTCCCACCTGATGTCCCACCTAATGTCCCACATTGGATCCCACCATATGTTCCACATGTTCCCATCCTACTTTATGTCCCACATGGCATCACATTCCATGTCCCCATTGACTCCTACCCTATGTCTGACATATGTTACACATGGCATCCCAACCTATGTCACACTCTGTGTTACTCGTAGCATCCCACCCCATGTCCCACATGGCATCCCACCCCATGTCCCATATGACATCCCATAGGCTCCATAAGAAGTCTCGTCCTAGCTATCAGTCCCTGATTGAGCATATTATATGTATGAAAGTATTAGTTCACTTATATGCAAATGAGTTGTTGATTAAGAAAAAAAAAGGCAGAGTCCAATAATTGTGCCTGATATAGCCCTTAATGTATACCACATGGTATATATTATATCATATGTCCCCCATGTCCCACATGGCATCCCTCCCTATGCAGTCACATCCTCATGTCACACTTCCTGACTGAGCATACTAAATAAAAAATGTCTCGTCAGTCAGTTTATATAGTGTAGAAACTTTAGGCAAATGACCACAATAATATAGGCAGAGTTGAATAATAATGCCTGATACAACTGTTGGTGCCCAAATATTTTGAAGAAGTTTAAGGGTTTTAAATCTCCAGTGTTATGAGAGACACATGAGGATCTCTAAAGAATTGTGGGAAATTATATCATCTTATAGTTATCTTCGAAGGAAATATCAAATGTTTTGTAGACTTATTAAGGAAACTATTCTTCAACTGTCCTCAAAATCTCTGAAAAACTTTAACATCTAGTAAGGAAATTCCAGCCTTCCATAAGAATATCTGAAGAAACATAACTTTTTCTGAGGAACTCTGAAAAACTTTAACATTTTCTGAGGAATTTTAAAAATAAACATTTCTGAGAAAATATCAGGCAAAACTGTGGACGGCCGTCCATCCGGAATCGCTATTATATAGATTCGCACTATGCTTCGCATGCTCACCAAAAAGAATGTAGACCTACTTTGCATTGACTGTGATTGCCAAAGCCTTGTCCTTTTTAGTAATAAATGATGGGAGAGACACCTGAACCTCAAATTTGGGAAGCACTGCAAAACAAAAAAATACATGTCTCTAGTAAAATTTCATTCAATTTCAAAAGTTCAATTTCATTTCATACCTCCTGATAAATATATATCATCTGACTTATCAATCCACACACAATAAAACAAAAACTAATCTGTGACCCTTTTTTAATTAAACTCTCCGAATAAGAATAAGCCACACCCACCATAGCAAGCGCAGAAACTAGGTGGGGCAAACAAACCTCAAATCCCGCTATCAGCTAGCAAATCCGGTTCCCGTTACCCATAAATTTAGCAAACGGAATTTTGTTTATTCCTTTGACTAAAAACTGTAAAGATCTGGAGAAGTGCCATAAATGAATCAAAACTTGCAGCAGGCCACATGAACTTACCCCGCTAAGCGTAGCGGGGATATTTACGAGAGTTATACTCACCTTCCATGCTATAAATATGCAATCTGGTCACATGACCTGATTCTAATGCACTTGTAACCGACCTTAAAAACATAGTAACCATCTCAGCCCTGACCTTCATAATACCTCTAATATCCCCAACTTAACATTCCACCGAGGCCTGAATGAGAGGGGAGACGGGCCGGGACACATGGAAGGTAAGTATAACTCTCGTAAATAGCCCCGCTACGCTTAGCGGGGTAAATTTACTTCAAATTATACCTTACCTTTCATGCTATAAATATGCAATCAGATTGCTACCGAGGAACGCAAGGAAGGGAGTTCATGTCGAAGCTCAATTTTCAACAGGCTGGTCCTAAAACTCACACTAGCTTAATCTTACTTAAAGGATTAGAATCTGTATCCTCTTAAGGACGAAAAACCTCTGAATAGGAGTTTACTTAAAGGAAGTAAACCACTCCTAGTTACAGTCAAACCGAACATGTCACTACCCGTTAACAGTAACTGAGGCAAACATCGCATGAAGCCGAGTACAAAATTTGTCAGCGTGCAACTTCGCGAAAGCAAAAGTTAGCGGGGTAACACAAACTTCATAAAGTAAGTCAAACCAAAAACAAGGGAATAAAAGTGGCATGCGTTTACCCAAACGGCTGCACGAAATATCCGTGAAAGGGGCCATAAACAGCATCAACTATTGTAAAAGATTGCTTTTAAACAATCCATCTGAGGAAAGTGTCGTTGCGACACAGTACAAGATCTCCGTAACAAAAGGTGAACGTAAAAGCAATGTCCAACATCAGCTGTGCACTTATAAAGCCACTCTAAAGACGCCAGGTGGGGCACCACACCCCTTTCTCTAATAAGTCCAGTGGCCACGAGTCAGTGATCATCGACCCAACTGGAAAGCCTCGGTAGATGACTGCAACAGCTATCCTAGAAGCCGTGACTGAAAGCCAAACGAAGTGCTCTGGGACTATGGTGCAGCTTGCTGGAGCACGGAAAAGAGACCAAAGTCGTCCCTGACCAAAGGCTCATACGGGAAGCCTGCAAAAGATTAGAGCAGCTGAGGGAACCGCAGATGGCCAGACCAAGTGGGCGCTACCGGTCATACATTGCCTTGCTTAGTACCCTGGTACCAATGCAAAAGGCAGAAAACCTAACTCACATAGTGAGTTCCTTGGAAAATGAATGCGTCGACTCCAAAAACCCACGGGTCATGAGGAAGGACACAGAGAATCGATAGTTTGCAATCATCCACAGACGCGGACTGACCTATGTCCGGGAAGCTGAAAAAATCCAGATCACTCTGGTCACTCAAGGGAAGCACACCCAACCTGTGGGAGTCCCACTAAGGTGAGACGAAAGATCCATGATCATGCATCTCTTAGCCCGAGAGGTGCACGGCTTTAAGGCTGACATAGGTCGTCCTGCACCGAGACGAAAGGAAGGATTCCAGAAACTCCTAGACTCTGCTCCTCTCTGTCTGAATAAAAGAGACCACCACAGAGGTGTAAAGTTGGCGCGTATCTGAACTGCCTGTGAAAAAGGTCAGGTAACTGCCTAAGTTCCTGTCATTGAAAACACATGGAATGTGCTCTCTACCCCGTTCAAGACGTATCCGTCACCACTGACGGTAAAGGTCTGAAATGCACAGGGAGAAGTGTTGTTGAGCGGGAAGAATCTGTCAGGCCATTAGCTCTGAAAAGTTATTTCTAACTTAGGGTTAACGTACGTCGTATACTTTACGGTCCGTTAACTTTGTAAAACTGAAGCATCGGTGATCGAGAAGCAATGTGGAAGGTGTGACTGCAATTGACACCTCGCGTTTTTAAAGTCTGGTGTCAGAGTAACAGCGTAAGAAAAGAAGGGGGCATTAGCCAATCCGTGCAAAAGATATTGAGGAAAAACTGTTTCCCCGCTATGTTAATTGGGTGTTCACCATAGATGCAAGACCTTGCTGGTGTGAGTCTAGGTTGGCTACGAGTAAAGCTCATTAAAACTTTACTGATTTAAACCAATGAGTAAATCCCTGCTGGTCATAGAGACCTACGTGGTTGAAAAAGTACAGACAACACAACGTTGTAGGTCTGACTGTACTATTAACTCTGGTTAACGAATTAAAAGGCAGGCCGTTAATGTACGTCGTAAACTAAATGGGCTGCTAACCGTGTAAGGCTTTGAGCCGCAAGATGGTTTCTGGGCCGTAAGACCGCGGAGCCATAGGTTGTTGGCTATGGCTCCGGAGAAAACTAGCACCGTACGCAGAATGTACGGTAACTAATGAGAACCCATTTGCCTGAGGTTACTTAAAATGGTCTTACAACATGCACCGTAAGCAATATAGGGGCGTTATGTAGAACAGGTCCTACCAACCGTGGTGGCTGCAACCCGACTGGTTAACTACCTAGTTAAGGTGTTTAATTAACCCGTTAACATATGTCGTAAACTATACGGATTGTTAACGTAAGAAAGTTACAGTCGTTCCGGAGTATACAGTTGTCTCGTTAAGTAACGCACATGCTACACGGGTTGTTATAAACGTAGACATAGAAGAACAACCTTAATAGCTTATTGTCAAAGAAGTTGACTTCTGCGTATACTAAACGGGCCGCCAACTTGGAACCGGCTGTACGGCAGCGCAACCACATAGCCGTTGGAACTACTTAATGAAATTGGTAATGTATAGCGTAAACTGTGCCGTTGTCTATAACAGCTACTCTGATCGTAGGACTCTCTATCACATGGCCACCTATGTCAAAAAAACTAACTTAGGTGGAGTTAAGTTAAAAAGAAACAGTTCAATCTCCTAAAAGGGGGACACCAGGGAGACCTAAACATGGTCCCTCCAGCACCCTATAAATCGAGCTCATCAAATGTCTTAACTATAAGCAAGAAAAATGAAGTCACGAAATACAAAGTAACGTAAAAGAAAAAGTAGGCTCTCTTGAACTAACTGTAGCCCCTTGAAGCTAAAAGAAGCCGACTCCCTGCTTACTCTGTGGATACTACGACCTCCTGCGCATGCGCCAAAATCGAAATGAGAAAATGGCCTAATGCATAGGAGAACCTGTACTGAAGATATCCTAACATGCTAATACAACGCATAGTATAACGCTAGGCTATCCTCATGGTAGGGTGAAAAAGACTCAAAGCCAAGGGAAAGGTGTCCTCTAAACAGGCACACTAGGTGCTCTAGGGACTAAAATGCCCGCCTGGAGAGTGGGACTCTCTCGAACTAGCCACTCCCTTTGTATTAATGGAAGTAAAAACGCCCTTACTTAAGTGTAGGCTTAATGGGAAAATCCTACAATTGGAACGAAGAATTCCCGTGGCCACTGGATACCTTTTCTTACCTCAGAAAACTCCTAAAGGTACACAGCAAAGGTAAAACTGTATAAAAACCAGTGCAGTGGAGCTGCAGAAGAGAAAATAGTTATAAAAAAGGTGAAACTTTTCAGACCAGTTCCAGTGATGTTGTGATAACAACGAGCTGAAAAGAAGTGACGGTTATTAAAGGTATTATGGAAGTCAGAGCTGGGCTGATTACTATGTTTTTAAGGTCGGTTAGAAGTGCGTTAGAATCAGGTCATGAACCAGATTGCATATTTATAGCATGGAAGGAAGGTATAACTTGGAAGTAAATATCTAAATATCAATGCATTGGTCATGCATGATACGGATTTAAGTTTGTTTGCTCCACCTAGTTACCACGTTGCTATGGTAGGTTTGGCCTATTTCCATACTTAGTAAAGTCAATTGTTAAGCTGTTTTCCTAATATTTCAAGGGTTTGTCAGCATAAGCGCTTTACTTCAAAAAATTGTAGAATATAATCAAAAACAGTTAATGCACATAATGAAATAAAAAGTATACTGCTTCGTTCATAACGGATTGATGTATGACTTAAAGTTTGGTTTTGGTTTGTTGATGTTTAACAGCACCGCGACAGTCAGAGTCAAATGTGCCAAGAGGGTGTTAATAAATTATGGTGTAATGAGTTAGGATAGTGAGGAGATCCTGTCCCACATTCCATAGTACCCTATCCTACATTCCACCGTCACACATGCCATCCCACCCGGTCCCACATTTCATTACATCCCGTCCCCATGCCATCCCACCTTTATCCTAGTTCCCACATCAACCAATCAGTCTACCATCTGCCACTCAACATTCTTTCCTCTCATTCCCATTCCCTCACTTCTATCAACTCAACATGCCCCATCCACCTACCACCCCCTTCACCTGCCATCCCCCGTTCATCTACAATCCTCCATTCACCTGCCATCCTCTATTCCCCAACAAGCTTTATTCACCAAACCATTCCCCATTCACCTACCATCCCCCATTCACCTACCATCCCCCATTCGCTTAACAACCCCGTTCATCTACAATCCTCCATTCACCTGCCATCCTCTATTCCCCAACAAGCTTTATTCACCACACCATCCCCATTCACCTACCATCATCCATACACCTACCATCCCCATTCACCTACCATCCCCATTCACCTACCATCCCCATTCACCTACCATCCCCCAATCACCTACCATCTCCTATTCACCTACCACCTCCCATTCACCTACCATCCCCACTTACCTACCACCCCATATTCACCTACCATCTCCCATTCACCTACCATCAAATATTCACCTACCATCTCCCATTCACCTACCATCCCCCATTCACTTACCATCCCCACTTACCTACCATCCCATATTCACCTATCATCTCCCATTTACCTACCATCCCCATTCACCTAGCATCAAATATTCACCTACCATCTCCCATTCACCTACCATCCCCATTCACCTACCATCCCCATTCACTAAACAACCCCATTCACCTACCATCAAATATTCACCTACCATCTCCCATTCACCTACCATCCCCATTCACCTACCATCCCCATTCACTAAACAACCCCATTCACCTACCATCCCCATTCACCTACCATCCCCCATTCACCTACCATGCCCCATTCACCTACCATGCCCCATTCCCTACCATCCCCCATTCACCTACCATCCCCATTCACCAACCATCCCCCATTCACCTACCATCTCCCATTCACCTACCATCCCCATTCACCTACCATCCCCATTCACCTACCATCCCCCATTCACTCAACATGCCCCATTCACCTACTACCCCCTTCACCTGCCATCCCCGTTCATCTACAATCCTCCATTCACCTGCCATCTTCTATTCCCCAACAAGCTTTATTCACCAAACCATCCCCATTCACCTACCACCCCCATTCACCTACCATCCCCATTCACCTACCATCTCCCATTCACCTACCATGCCCCATTCACCTACCATTCCCCATTCACCTACCATCCCCATTCACCTACCATCCCCATTCACCTACCATCCCCCATTCACCTACCATCCCCATTCACCTACCATCCCCATTCACCTACCATCCCCATTCACCTACCATCCCCATTCACTTAACAATCCCATTCACCTACCATCCCCATTCACCTACCATCCCATATTCACCTACCATCTCCCATTCACCTACCATCCCCCATTCACCTACCATCTCCCATTCACCTACCATGCCCCATTCACCTACCATCACCCATTCACCTACCATCCCCCATTCACCTACCATCTCCCATTCACCTACCACCTCCCATTCACCTACCATCACCCATTCACCTACCATCCCCATTCACCTACCATCCCATATTCACCTACCATCTCCCATTCACCTACCATCCCCATTCACCTACCATCCCCATTCACTCAACATGCCCCATTCACCTACCACCCCCTTCACCTGCCATCCCCGTTCATCTACAATCCTCCATTCACCTGCCATCTTCTATTCCCCAACAAGCTTTATTCACCAAACCATCCCCATTCACCTACCACCCCCATTCACCTACCACCCCACATTCACCTACCATCCCCATTCACCTACCATCCCCATTCACCTACCATGCCCCATTCACCTACCATGCCCCATTCACCTACCATCCCCCATTCACCTACCATCAAATATTCACCTACCATCTCCCATTCACCTACCATCCCCCATTCACCTACCATCCCCCATTCACCTACCATCCCCATTCACCTACCATCCCCATTCACTTAACAACCCCATTCACCTACCATCCCCCCATTCACCTACCATCCCATATTCACCTACCATCCCCCATTCACCTACCATCCCATATTCACCTACCATCCCCATTCACCTACCATCCCCATTCACTTAACAATCCCATTCACCTACCATCCCCATTCACCTACCATCCCATATTCACCTACCACCCCCATTCACCTACCATCCCCATTCACCTACCATCTCCCATTCACCTACCATGCCCCATTCACCTACCATCACCCATTCACCTACCATCCCCATTCACCTACCATCTCCCATTCACCTACCACCCCCATTCACCTACCATCACCCATTCACCTACCATCCCCATTCACCTACCATCCCATATTCACCTACCATCCCCATTCACTCAACATGCCCCATTCACCTACCACCCCCTTCACCTGCCATCCCCGTTCATCTACAATCCTCCATTCACCTGCCATCTTCTATTCCCCAACAAGCTTTATTCACCAAACCATCCCCATTCACCTACCACCCCCATTCACCTACCACCCCACATTCACCTACCATCCCCATTCACCTACCATCCCCATTCACCTACCATGCCCCATTCACCTACCATGCCCCATTCACCTACCATCCCCATTCACCTACCATCAAATATTCACCTACCATCTCCCATTCACCTACTATCCCCATTCACCTACCATCCCCATTCACCTACCATCCCCCATTCACCTACCATCCCCATTCACTTAACAACCCCATTCACCTACCATCCCCATTCACCTACCATCCCATATTCACCTACCATCCCCATTCACCTACCATCCCATATTCACCTACCATCCCCATTCACCTACCATCCCCATTCACTTAACAATCCCATTCACCTACCATCCCCATTCACCTACCATCCCATATTCACCTACCACCCCCATTCACCTACCATCCCCATTCACCTACCATCTCCCATTCACCTACCATGCCCCATTCACCTACCATCACCCATTCACCTACCATCCCCATTCACCTACCATCTCCCATTCACCTACCACCCCCATTCACCTACCATCACCCATTCACCTACCATCCCCATTCACCTACCATCCCATATTCACCTACCATCTCCCATTCACCTACCATCCCCATTCACCTACCATCCCCCATTCACTCAACATGCCCCATTCACCTACCACCCCCTTCACCTGCCATCCCCGTTCATCTACAATCCTCCATTCACCTGCCATCTTCTATTCCCCAACAAGCTTTATTCACCAAACCATCCCCATTCACCTACCACCCCACATTCACCTACCATCCCCATTCACCTACCATCCCCCATTCACCTACCATGCCCCATTCACCTACCATGCCCCATTCACCTACCATCCCCATTCACCTACCATCAAATATTCACCTACCATCTCCCATTCACCTACCATCCCCATTCACCTACCATCCCCATTCACCTACCATCCCCATTCACCTACCATCCCCATTCACTTAACAACCCCATTCACCTACCATCCCCATTCACCTACCATCCCATATTCACCTACCATCCCCATTCACCTACCATCCCATATTCACCTACCACCCCCATTCACCTACCATCCCCATTCACCTACCATCTCCCATTCACCTACCATGCCCCATTCACCTACCATCACCCATTCACCTACCATCCCCATTCACCTACCGACCCTCATTCACCTACCGTCCCCATTCACCTACCATCTCCCATTCACCTACCATCCCATATTCACCTACCATCCCCATTCACCTACCATCCCCATTCACTTTACATCCCCATTTACCTACCATCCCATATTCACCTACCATTCCATATTCACCTACCATCCCCATTCACCTACCATCTACCATTCACCTACCATCCCCATTCACCTTCCATCATCCATTTACCTACTATGAAATATTCACCTACCATCTCCCATTCACCTACCATCCCCATTCACCTACCATCCCCATTCACCTACCATCCCCATTCACTTACCATCCTATATTCACCTACCATCCCCATTCACTTAACAACCCCATTCACCTACCATCCCCATTCACCTACCATCCCCATTCACCTAACATCTCCCATTCACCTACCACCCCCAATCACCTACCATCTCCCATTCACCTACCATCCCCCATTCACCTACCATCCCATATTCACCTACCATCTCCCATTCACCTACCATCCCCATTCACCTCCATTCACCTACCATCAAATATTCACCTAACATCTCCCATTCACCTACCATCCCCTATTCACCTACCATCCCCCATTCACTTTACATTCCCATTCACCTACCATCCCATATTCACCTACCATTCCATATTCACCTACCATCCCCATTCACCTACCATCTCCCATTCACCTACCATCCCCATTCACTTACCATCCCCATTCACCTACCATCCCCATTCACCTACCATCCCCATTCACCTGCTATCCCCATTCACCTACCATCCCCATTCACCTACCGCCCCCATTCACCTACCATCCCCATTCACCTACCATCCCCATTCACCTACCATCCTCCATTCACCTACCATCCCCATTCACCTACCATCCCCCATTCACCTACCATCCCCATTCACCTGCTATCCCCATTCACCTACCATCCCCATTCACCTACCGACCCTCATTCACCTACCGTCCCCCATTCACCTACCATCTCCCATTCACCTACCATCCCCCATTCACCTACCATCCCCATTCACCTTCCATCATCCATTCCCCATTCACCTACCATCCCCATTCACCTTCCATAATCCATTCACCTACCATCCTCCATTCACCTTCCATCATCCATTCACCTACCATCCCCATTCACCTACCATCCCCATTCACCTACCATCCCCATTCACCTACCATCCCCATTCACCTACCATCCTCCATTCACCTTCCATCATCCATTCACCTACATGTACTACCTCAATCCACCTTTTGCATTCACTCATCTACTAAATATACTCTTAACCCTTACTCTACCAGGGCTTTAAAAAATGCAATTTTTGTAACTTTTTTTTCAAATGCATTTTTGACAACCTTCCTTTCATTACACGCTTGGCTGGAATGGAATTTTTGACTAGATTTGGTCAACAAATGGCCAATCTTTGCAGAAGTATAACTTTTTGTCAATACTGAAAACAGAGATTTGTGTTAAATATTTAGATTCTGTATAAAATTTCCTTTCCAATGATGATAATCTAAAAATTTTAGAAAGAAAGGAAAGATGAAAAAACAGCAAAAATTATTTTGGTACCAAATGACCCCTGAAAACTTCAGCAGAAAAATTATGATGCAGTAGTCACTATGAGACTCGAACCTCATGCGCACGCATGCTGGCAGCTTCAACTACACCAGATGGTCATTGAAAATGCTGTGGTGAAATTCAATTATTATAGGAAAGGGTCAAAATAGAGGGGGTATGCCTGTATTTATATATCAAATGAAAGAAAATTATAAGAACTTTTGAACAGCAGTTAAACGATGCATGTGTGATGTTCAGTTTTTGGAACACAATTTTTGGAAGAAAAAAACAGGTCAAAAATGGCAGAAATTCATAAACTTTTGAAGAAATTTTTCCAGAGCAAATGAATGCAGGTAGGGATTATACAAATTAGACCAGAAATCAATAATATCATATCTTAGGATTTGCGAGTTTGATTTTGAAGCAAAAATGTGATCTTGAAGTTATTGTGAAATTTAAAAGAAAAAATAAAACATTTTTTGCCAATTTTTGAGTTTTACTTTTTTTTAAGGGAGGAGGGGTAGATGACAGTAGAATGAAACCTTTCTATGTAACCTTACCATATTCTTCTATAGTGATTGTGTACCTCTTTGTGTGTCCCTACAATATAAGAGAAAACAAAATCTCAGAACTTACAAACAATACAAATGAATAAATAACAAAAAGAACCTTGCTATCTTTAAACAAAAGCTTAATGATAGAAGACTGTACAAAAATAACTTTCAGACTACTGTATCAATCATGTGACCTAATTTTAAAGTAGGTATTTTTTACATCTTACAGACTTGAGAAGCCAAAGTACAAAAATTATCTAAGTAATATGTATTGTGCTTAAGCACATGTATAACACCCATTTGCTTGTTCTCCGGAATACTGATTTAGAATGAAATATTTAAAATTTCCGTTCAACGATTTAACCTGGTGATAGAATAAACAATTGAAAAATCATACCTTTTCATTTAATAGCATATTCTTACACAGAAAGACAAAGGATTATCACAACAACCTGTATTGGCATTCCCTCCAATATGTCACAGATTTCCCATAAATATAGATGCGGAGATTTCCCCCCCCCCCCCCCCCCCACCTTCCTTCTCCTCCTCCCAAGTAATACATTATCACACAAACTTGTAGGCAAAGTTATGCTCGGTCTAGTGTTAGCAACATTAAAGTTTTGGGCAATATCCACCTTCCCCCCCCCTCAAGAAAAACAAAAACAATATCAGGCTCCTACCCCTATTCCCCTGAATATCGCATGAAGAAGCTATACTCTCATCAAATGGTTAATTTCTGATTTCCTATTGACGTTTTTGAGTGCTTTTTCGAAAGAAGTATATAGTGGAAGTAGTTTAAAACTAGTACTTTAAAATTCTATACCCTTACAAAAAGTTGAGCCTAACTGATCATCATCAAGCTTTGGGATAAGCTCACTAGCTTCCAGTAAGCTTTTACCTCTTTGCAGCAAGCTTGTCATAGCCAGATACAGCTCATGTTTGTTCTGCACTCTCGTAGAGGCAGGTTCAACAAATAACTTATCTGTGTAACCGAGACAACCAAAACCTTAGTCAGGACTATGATAATTTCCGCAAGCTCTGCCCTGTGGACATCTTATTCTTTAACACAAAATATACTAAACGTATACACACTAGGGCAACGTTATTTTCTTCTAGGACAGCCATAAATTTATGTACCTGTTCCTGGCGGGTAAGATTTTAAGGTTGTTTTTGCAAACTTGTTTCAAAATTACAGTCTCATAAATGTTCCAACTATGTACTGTGCTTGCAATGAACTTCTGTTAAGTTCCCAGCCACCTTAATCATTACTCTACCAGGGCTTTGAAAAAAGCAAGTCCACTTTTCGTAACTTTTTTTCATATGCATTTTTGACAACTTTCCTTTCATTTTCTTTCGTTACAAGTTTGGTTGGAATAGAGGCTAAGATATTTATCTTTTGAGTAATGAAAGCAAAATTAGGAAATATTGGACAAAAATATGCAATTTAAGCAATTTTCGGCTAAATTTGGTCAACAAATGGTCAATCTTTGCAGAAGTATAACTTCTTGTCAATATTGAAAACAGATATTTGTGTTACATATTTAAATTCTTTATGAAATTTCCTTTCCATTGATGCTAATCTAAAATTTTTAGAAAGAAAAGAAAGATGAAAAAACACCAAAAATGATTATAGTCAAAAGACCCGTAAATGCTGAAGCAGAAAAATAATTATGTAGTGGTCACGGTGAGACTCGAACCTGGGGCGCTCGCGTGCTAGCCGCGTACATTTCTACTGCATCATGTCATGTAGTTGTCCAAATTGAAGAGGTGAAATATAATTCTTATAGGAAAGGTTCTGAATAGAGGGGGTGTGCTAGTATTTATATATCAATTTAAAGAAAATTGCACACACTTTCGAACTGCGGTTCAACGAAGCATGTGCGAGTACGATTTGGGTACACAATTTTTTGAAGGAAAAAACGAGGTCAAGAATGGCAGAAATTCATGAAATTTTGAAGAAATTTCTCCAGAACAAAAGATTGTAGGTAGGGTTTATAAAAATAAGACCAAAGACCAATAAATACTATCATGTCTTACGATTTGCAGGTTTGATTTTGAAGAAAAATGTGATCTTAAAGTTATTGTAAGTTTTAAAAGAAGAAGAAAAAACATTTTTTTAATTTGTTTTAGCAATTTTCGAGTTTTACCCTTTTTCAAGGTACGTTTTCTCAACATTCTGTAATATGACCCCTATAAAAGTTACAATTTGTGACAGAAATATCTGACTACTTTAAAATGACACCAAGATTATTCCTATAGGACTTTAGTAAAGTCCCATTTTACTTTTAGAAAAAGGTGGTTTGAAAACAGTGATACTTTCACCGTGTGGTAGAGTATTAGTTAGCAAGATTCTCTTACATGAAAGAGAACCACTAAAGAAACAAATTGGTGAAGAAAGTAGTCAAAAATCATATTCTCTTGAGGAAATATTTAAGTTTAAAGTTCTGTATCATTTGTGATTAGAAACAACTGAAATCAGACTAGTTTGTGACATCACCATACTCAAGATTCCTTAAGTCTTTATTTACTTAATCATATTTTTTCCTGCGATTTTGTTGCACAAAAACCATTGGATATGTCAGGAAAGTAGTAAAACATACTGTAATCTAGTGAGGGTACTTACTCTACCACGCAGAAAAAGTTTGAGGAAAATGATTCAAATAGGGAACAAATTAAACAAATTTTCTTTAAAATACATTAACAATTGTTAAGAAAATGAGGAGGGAGTGAACACTCCATAGTAGACTTAACCAGCCATTTTTACACAGAAAACACATTTTGTTTCTTTTGTAGTTCTCTGTCATATAAGATACATTTGATTGACCACTGAACAAATCCTTTTAACAGAGCTTCCCATTTCTACAAGGATACAGCAACAATTGAATTAATTTCGCATTGATTAGTAGGCACCTACCTCAGCTGAAACTTTTATAGTCCAGTCTCCCAGAATGGGTTCTGATGACATTGGCAGCTTCTCAGAAACAACACCATACTCTGAGTTTTGTACATTCTTAAGTTGTTGGATTATATTGTTTCTCGGATCCTGCCCACAGATATAAAGAAAAACAATTAATGCACATTTTTTGTGATAAAACACCATCTACGATGGTACAAATAGGAAACATGATACTGAAGTACATTCAAAAGATTATTTCCTTTAGAGGTATACGGGCAGGTAGAAAGTCTTTGCCTAGATAAAAGTGCATTTAATAGTGGGTAGAACAGTAGAAGTTTTAAATATCAATGGTTTTTACATTCTACTATTAACTCTGGATCAACTTGATTATAATAATATCCACTATTCTGTTATATAGCCATCTTCTTCCATTCATAATGCTTGAGGGAAGGATCAAAGAACAATATGTTAAAATAAGCAATTTCCTAGTTGTCCCATTCTGAGGTCACAAATACTGTGCAATTTATGCTATATGTTAAAATAAGCAATTTCCTAGTTGTCCCATTCTGAGGTCACAAATACTGTGCAATTTATGCTAATTAGGTTTCTAAGTTTTAAAATGCTGTAATATGGTCAATTTCTAACTGATTTTTAATGTGACTTTTTGCTGTTTGGATGGTTTTTACAATATTCTTTACCATTTAAGCTCATGTTGTTTCTACCTGTCCATATACCTTTAGAGAGATACTGAACTCGAAGACTTGTAAGTATTTCTAAGCAATTATTACTTTTAAAATGATTTTTATGCAACACATTCCTAGACTAAACAACTTTACAGTCAAAAACATAAATCTACCCTGCAGACTACCAACCAAAACTGACAGAACATGCACGAGGCAAAAATAACAAAAACATGACCTTAGGTTGACCTTGTTCTATAAGTAGTTCTAAACTAGAAGACATCTTGGAGTGCACACACAGCCTGCAAATCCATGCAAATCATGGTACTGTAAGTTCCTTCTCTCGTACAGGAAAATTAACCACGTGTGTTTTTGTTATTTACAAGTCTTCGAGTTCAGTATCTCTCTAAAGGTATATGGACAGGTAGAAACAACATTAAGACACTAATTAAGACACTGGACCACACTGCAACTTTATTCTTGTCATTTCTGTTCAAACAAGCTTTTATTGTTATCAATTCTTTTGACATGACACCTCCATTGTGTTATTTACTACTAAGCAGAGTACCCATTGTTTAGTTTTTTTTTTCTATAGGGGCAGAACCCGACTATTTATAGCATTCAACAAAAGCACACTGAAACCTTTCAATAGTATCAGATCCTTTCTCCTCCATTCCTCTCCTTTCCACATTTAAAGCTTTCCCACTTTATAATATTGTATTGGCCAATAGTTTTTCATATCTTTTACTACCAAACAAACTTCAAGAACAATGAAAAATAATAATTGGTCATGAAATGGCTCACTTACTTGGATTTCAATATCGAATGCCCCAAGGTATGGTTTAAGATCTGGAAAGACTGCCATCACTCGGTAATAGACTGCAGAAGAAAAAAAATGAATTAGTTTTTAATTAAACAAGCAAAAGTCCCTCCAAATGGAGGTGGGGGCAATATTTTTGTAAACAAGAGTACAGGCTTTTCATTGTAGTTTCTCTCAAACACACATTCCCCTTTTTTCCAAAACATTAATACAATATAACCCTGCGATTGACACCACTGTTGTCTAAACCCAGAGACCTCCTTGGCATTGCGGTAGAGCTTCAGCTTTCCAATCTAGCATCCCGGGTTTGATTCCTGGTAGGTCTCCCGGGTTTGATTCCTGGTAGGTCTCCCGGGTTTGATTCCTGGTAGGTCTCCAACCAGTGCCCCACGACTGGTTTATAAAATGATAGTGGGCTTCTTGACGTAAATATTCTAATGGAGGTTGTTGGAACATTATAAACCTCTGGTGAACCAACCAACACCTCAAAGATTGTACACACACAAGTTCCTGTTTTAACTGACCATGAAGTAAACAATGATTCTGATTATATCTATAATCTATTCTAATTATTTTTTTACCATTTTATTATGCATACTTCACTTACTTCAATCTGCTACAAGTACTTTATTTGTCAACACTTCTGAAGATTTATTTTGATCTTGTTACACAAGCTGACATCATTTAAACTCAATAAACATTATGTACGACTTGAAGAGTTTAGTTGCAAAGGGCAAAAGCTGATGGTTAAGTAAGGTCTTCTTATATCATAAAGAGAACTTCCAGAATAACAAATGTTGCAGACAGCAATCATGATTCAAATTCCCTTAAGGAGATATCTAAATTTATTTTGAGTTCAATATCATTTGTGTAGAAGCAAATGTGAATTGTTTCAATTGTTTTCTGTTTCATTTGACCATTAAGTAAACAATGATTCTGATTATATCTATGTGATATTCTGTTTCTTCTACTAGCTATATTTGAGTTATTCTACCATTGTATCATGCATACTTCACTTACTCCATTCTGACAACAAGTACTCTAGATTCATTTTCATCTCGTTACATTCAATATAAACATCATTCAAACATTTCATGAGTAAACAAGGTATTTGGGATGCTGTCCAGAACTTTCAGTGAGAGTCAATATGAATTATCTCATGAAGGTTCATCGGTCTGTACTAGTGCTGTCATGACATGCTGATTATCGCGATATCTCTTTTCCCACGACATGAAATATGCCTCTCGCGACATATCGCGATACCAAAAACTAATACTCGGCTAAGACATTTTCGCACAACTAGGCTAGGCTACTTTACGTTACAATTCTTACGTTACGGTATTAAATCCAAAAGTCAAGTTTAGGCCACTAAAAACATGCAAAAATATCGTGAAAGAAAAAAACAAAAAAATGTGCTCCGTCACCCCACACTTTGCACGCTCTGATGAAAGTTGGCAAAAAGAATGAAAAATTGGCCCAAAACATGCCTCTCACTTCGATGATTCATGGTCACGCTGGCTGAATTACCAAGCTCGTGTGTAATGCATAATAAACGCAATAATCTCGCGATCATGCATGTCGTCTGCTAGATTTGCAAATCATTTTTTCTTGAGTTCTTTATAAAAGAAGTCATGTTAGTGTCGTAAGTCAGTTTTCTTGAAAAGTATCGCAAAATACCAATATATTGCTATATTTTTCTCCACGATAATCGATACGTAATAGAGCCATGTCGTGACATATAGTATGAACAAGCAGCTGGAAGAGTTTAGTTGGAAGGCCAAAACATGCAGGAAAAAAATAAAAAATTAAGGAGGGGGGGGAAGGGGGGGGGAGGGGTAAAAATTCTTTTAATCATACATATAAGCCTGATTTAAGCAAGTTTGTATTCTTTACTACAACATATAGTGGTTAAAACACGGACATCTTATCTGAAAGAGAACTTCCAAAGAAACATAATGGTGAGTACAGCATTCAAAATTCATATTTCCTTAAGAAGATATTTAAGCTTAAAATTATGTATCTTTTATGTAGACCCATGTTGTATCAACTGACCATGAAATACACAATGATTCTGATTATATCTATAATCTTCTTTTAATTATTGTACCATTTTATCATGCATACTTCACTTACTTATATAACTACAAATAATTTGTTTGTCAACAAGTCTGAAGATTAATTTTCATGTCATTACACAAGATACTCTAGAATTATAGCACTCCACCCCTGTTCATTCCACACCGGAATACAATCTACCTCTCGACCCACCAAGTTACAACCCCAAACAATCTCTTTCTCATTCTTGAGCTTTATTGCCATTTACATTCTAAACACTTGAGGATCATCAGTTGTAATCATTGTTTTCAGTTTAATTCAGGCTAAGCATCATTGTTTAAGTTCTATACAGGGTAGATTCACATTCCATTATTTTCATTCATAGCAGAAACCAATTGTTTTGATTTTATTAATACCAGAGACATTTTCACTTGATTTTCTTTGCATCCCGAAAATCTATTGTATGGCTGTTCTTTCATGGCATGAGTTCCTTGTTCAGTCAGTACATTACATTAGAAAGTTTTGACTAAGTATTGAAAAATCTTACCCATATAAATATATCCCACCCCTCCATTTCCCCCTTCCCCTATTCCAATACGTTTTATATTTAATTTACTTCTTCCTTAAGCAGGACCAAAACCACACACCAAATTTGATCCAAATCCAGTCATCAGTTCTTGAGATATGTTGATAACAGACAAAATGTCCCCACCCCCCATTTACACTCTTCCCCTGCTCCAATATGTCTCAAATTGTTATCACTTCTTCCTTAAGCAGTAGCAAAACCACACAGCAACTCTAATCCAAATCCAATAATTAGTTCTTGAAATATCTTGATGACAAACAAACAGACAGACAAATAGAGGCAAAACATGTCCCCTCCCATCCAATCGCACCCTTTCCTGTTACAATATTGTCTCAAATTGTAATCACTTCATCATTCAGCAGGAACAAAACCACACACCAAATTTAATCTAAATTCAACCATCAGTTTAGATATGTTGATGACTGACAAAAGACAAACTCACCATGAAATGTCCCCACCCATCCATTGCACCCTCCCCCTGTTCCAATATGTCCCAAATGTTTTGCACTTCGTCCTTAGGCAGTAACAAAACCATACACCAATTTTGATCAGAAACCAATAATCAGTTCTTGAGGTACCTTGATGACAAACAGACAAACAAGTCTGAAAACATAACCTCCATCCAACTTTGTTGGCAGAGGTAAATATCATTTAAACTCAAAAATACATCCCAGGAATAAACAAGGTATTAGGATCCAGTCCAGCATTTTAAGTGATTGTCAATGTTTCTACTTTTTGAAGATTGTTAAAATCAAAGCTATTTCTAAATTATACTTAATACTGTATCAAGGTATTGCTGTATTTTATCTAGGGTTAGGAGGGGGTGAGTGGGTGGGTGGAGGATGCAGTGCCACCAAGAGCCAAGGCTGGCCCGGGGGTATCTTAGACACACAGGCCCCTATGATAAGTTAAAAGTTCTCCTTTTTACACAGGTAGTACAACTAGATGGGTTAGTAGACCATTGTAACTGCAGGGCTGTAAAATATAAGATTTAGAGACGACGAAAGGATTTCACCCCGTTTGGGAGGTAAAAATGAGAAATTATTAACATATCAAACTGAGAAGAATTGATAAAACTGAAGAAAAAACTGTAAAATAATTTAAAGAATTTGGCAAGACTTCCTGAAAATTAAAGACAAATTCCAGAAAATGAAGGAAATGAATTTTTTTAAATTACACGAAAATTCTGCAAAAATTAAATAAAATTGCCCAAAAAGGAAGAATAATTGAGAGAAATTAAGGAAATTTGTCCAAAAAACTAAAACCAGAGAGGATTCCAGCTCGCTTGTATCTTTTCTTCTTGGTTGAGAGGTCAAATTAGGAAATTTTTGACATAAAATTGATCAAACTGAAGGAAAACTATTGAAAATACTGATAATTTTTTTTTAATTTTAGCAAGATTCCCAGAAAATTCAAAGAAAATTATGCGAAAATAAAGGAAATTTTCCGAACATTTTTGAATATCAAAAAAAATTATACCTGGGAAAATTTCTCCTTGGTTGTATGAATTCTTCCCAGCTGGGAGGTCAAATTGGGAAATTTTCAAACTATAAGTTGGTATATTAAAGGGAAATTTGGTAACAACTTTGGATATTTTAGTAAAATTTGGCAACATTTCCCGGAAATTGCACAATTAGCAGCAACGTTTATTGGAAAATAAAGCAGATGAATTCATTACATTAAAAATAATGGTCTTCTGTTGAACAAGAGGTTACTAAGATTTCCATCCATTCCATGTTTACTCTCAGACCTCATACAGATACACTATTTAATAGGGAATTTTATGAAAGATAATCAGTGATGAGTGTAGGCTTAAAGGAATAAAATTTAAGATACATATGAGGTTGAAGCATGGTCAAAGGCTATCTTAAATTTTACGAGCCTCCTACGACTCTGGTTCCTACAGCCTCTGTCGGCGGCCCAGGGGGATGCATGTTTTTTTAGTGTGAGTGTGTGCTTGTGTTATTCATAATTATTCAAGGTAAGGCTCACATATATATTTGTACATTCACAAATTAATTAATATTTTTTAATGCTTATTTCATATATTTTCTAAAAGTTAACTACTTGGTAAAAGCATTTGCTTGTCTTCCTCCACTGTATTATATAACATGTTTTGTAAGGTACTTCTTGTATTGATATCTGCTTTGTGGAAAAAAAAACTTGAATCTTGAATGTGATTTATCTCATGTAAGTTCATCGGTATGCATAGGCGGCTTTTTTTTTTATTTATTTTTTTATTCTTATACTTTTTTTTTTTTTAAGGGGGGGAAGAGGGGGAAGAGGGGGTAAGGGGGAATCTTTTAATTATACATATAGGCCTAAGTCGGGCATGCTTGTATTTTTGACTACAAACAAATTAATGATTAAATCTTTGGGGCCAGGGGGGGGGAGGGGGGAAGGAAACAGAGTCCCCTTGCCCCTATGGCAAGTCACCCACATCAGTATGATGTGATAAATTTGCAACAATGTTCAGTCTAAACCAATATGTGTCTGTCTACCATCACATGTCAGCTTAATCATGTTCAGTATTACCTGCATTGGTGAGACAGACAAAGAAATAGATCAAACAAGTAATATATTTGTCAAAACTCATCTCAGTTTAATGTATCAGTTATAGGTTCTGAAAGAAACATACTAACTTTTCTGTGTTTTATCTATTCAAAGTACACAAAAGAAGGTAAGTTCGCCATTAGATTATTATTATTATAAATATATATATATATATATATACATACATATAGATATATATACCGTATTTTCTCTAATAAACGCCCCCGGGGCGTTGCATTTGGAAAACAGGGGGGGCGTTTATTCGAGGGTAAAGTATGAAGGAAAAAATGTAACTTACAAAAGAACGGCAATTTATTTTAGGCCTATGATATTAGTTTCTTTAAGCGATTTTTGTGTTTTTAGCATTATTGTGCATGGATTATTAATGGAATATACTCTTTGCATATTTTCCACTTGGTTACGTTCGACTTACAGCCTTTTCAAGTCACATTCGTAAGTTAAACAAGACGTTGTTACATCCTGAAAGTATGAAAAATGACGGGGCGTTTATTAGAGGGGGCGTTTATTAGAGAAAATACTGTATATATATCAGTATTGCTAAAATTTTGAAGTCGTTGATAGAGGTATGGGCAAAAATAAGTGTACTGTATATCTGTTTATACAATTTCTACATTGAGTGTTTGCATTGTTATGACCCGTGCATTAAATCATGTTAATGCATGATTATAATTATTTGGTTTATTCCATTTTTAAACGGGTAATTTGGGGAGTAAAGCGATAAAATGTATGTAAACTTTTCTCGTTTGTCATTGTTTTTAGTTTGTTTTTTATGCATTTCACACAATCTTAACATAAAAATTGCACAAAAAGATTATAAATGTGTTATAAGCATATTCCATGCACGATTCAAAGGACTTTGCACTTGCGAATGACCCTCCTAAAGTTGGACCATTACACTTCGTCCAAAGTCCTTTCCTCCGTGCATTGAATATGCATATAATCACTGCCTCAAACATTAATCATTAACTATTGATTTATGAATCTTAGTCTCTCCTTATTTGTACACGTGTTCCCTTCAACAGCATTTGAAATATTTCTCTTCTTTCACCTCAATTATTTTGGATCACATAACATTTCACTAGGAAACTGTAAATTAATACACTGTGTTAGACCATTCATCTGATATATAAATGATATTGCCCTTTCATTCACCTATATAAAATGATGTTTTCATAACCTGTTTTGTATAAGTACTTCTTTGAAATATCTTTGAATAAATCTATAGATTATATAATACATATTTGTGAAATAATAAGATAACAATAATATTACATGCTTGGGGGGTTTCAAGTATTTAATCTTTGCAAGATACAGTATAGTATTAAAGATGTTGTTCAAAGTTCACAGAGAGTTTCATAGGGAAATCAACTGCAAACCGGGGATATAGAAAAAAACAAAGATCTGATATGGTTTGACCGTAAAGGTGTAAAATATTATATTTGTCTAAAACAGAGGGGATATACTGAAGCTACCAATATAACAACTTGTAATTAGTTCCCCTTGAAATGTGTGAAAATATCTTTAATGGCCTAGATTTTCAAATGCAGGTTCTTGGAAAACAATAAAATCACAAAAGTGTAAATTAGAAAGTAATAGAAGTTATGAACTTACTAGAAGAAAGATCCAGAAAACCAATAGTTTTGAGGTTCTGATGCACAATATGACTTTTAATTTTATATTTCTGAAATTTTATAAAATTTCAATTTTATTACAAAATTTGTAGCAGTACTTACAATGATGACTTGCCCCACCTACTTGTTAATATACATGATTCACTACCAAACCAGTAGTAAAATTAGAGTGTAACAGAAGTTATGAACTCACTAGAAGCTAGCAAAAATAAAAATCTTACCAGTCTGTCCAGGTTTGTATATTGCTTTGTCAGATTGGATGAAAATTGAAAACTGATCTGCACTGTAACGCAGTTTTCCATTTTCACTGAAGTCGAGACCTCCTGATCCAGTTATTTCAAAATAGATGGCAGAGTTATCTCCTTCAGTGAATGCTAATGTGGGAGGTATCTACACACAAAGAAACATTAATGTGAGCTTCTGAAGGAAATTTGTACATGCATACTTTATATGCATTTAAATATGCAATACTACTTACACATGTAAAAACTATTGTATTTAAAGTTTCATTGGTGAATTCTATATATAGGTAACACCCAATGATTTTCAGATAGATACACTTACAATGTATGTGTCTGAGCTGATGACATTTGGTGTGCAGACTTGCTAGCACAGGAAATGGGAATATTCTATATTTAGTGATATCAATATCATAACCCTATAATAATTGTCAAAAGAAGAAAAAATAGACATCAAAGTGCCATAACACACCCCCTCCTCCCACCTTCTACACCTCTGCCATATTTACAAAGCCTCCAAGTTCACTACATTTGATAATATTTACACTTCATGCACACCGAGTATCTGCAAAACACAAGTCAGGTTCTCACTAATCTCCCAGTCGTGATCCTAGTCACTAACCTCGCTGAATCATTGTAAAATAAACAATGCCATGTGTCAAGTGCTAGCTCGCGATCAGACCTACTGCAGGCGGTCTGATCATGAGACATGAGTGAACCACAAGTCAAAAGATGGGATATTAAAAAATCTGTGAAATGTTAGGGAGCAGGCTAATTGTTCACATGTAATAAACAATATAATTGTATCTTATACAGATAATAAAAATAATTCATATATACTCAGTACACAGAAAGTATTGACAGTAACCATGCATTATCCTGTGCTGAATGCATGAGCACATCAAACCATGCATACACACTAATCTTTTGGCAGTGCATCCAAAATTTCAATGTACAATGTGCGTATTTTTAAGTAACGCGCAATAATATGTGTGTTCGCATTGTCATGATCTTAATTAAGCAAGGTATTCTAAATGTGTTATTTGTAATCTTTATTCAAATGTTTCCCCGAAATGTTTTGATTTTTAATTAAAAAAATAACTAATATAAAAATAAATCTGGTTGCAAAGATGATGCTGGATGCACTGGGGCTTCACCCTGGTGCATCGCTTAATATCTGTCCAGCTTCTTTATGCATTATCCTGTGTTGAAAACATAATGCATTATGAATTAACACTTTATAATATAATAAATTTATATAGCGCAATATCACAAAAAAATACCAATGCCCTTCACAATAAACTATTGCATAACTATTGTGATCATAGTTCACTGTTCTGTGTAAATTCCCACACATTTATTTAGGAATCTGATCAGTGGATCTAGAATCAAAATCAAGTGATTGCAATCAGATCTAGTGAACATTCTCACAGTAACATGATCGACAGATCTGATCCCTGCAGTGGGTGTGATCTTGAGCTTTTAATCAAGTGAGAACACGGCATTACTGCATTTCATACTAATCTGCATGAAATATAAATTAATGGCAACATCAAATCACTTCCTGCATCATCTCCTCATAA
The DNA here is from genome assembly GCA_020152595.1 of Chiridota heheva. Taxonomy (NCBI): domain Eukaryota; kingdom Metazoa; phylum Echinodermata; class Holothuroidea; order Apodida; family Chiridotidae; genus Chiridota; species Chiridota heheva. The sequence continues at coordinate 259,316 of JAIGNY010003306.1, forward strand.
ATCACATCATCAAACATGCAAATACTCATGAGTTTTGTTTTCAACAGAAATTGATGACATTTGAAACTCGACTTGCCTCATTTATTCTTGCTATGCACATGAATATTTAAAGTGGTCCTTTCATGCCTTCTAAAAAAATTGAGATTTAAGCCCCAAAAACTCGATTCATGTCAATTAAGTGCACAAAACACTTCCAGAATTGTCTCGTTGTGTTGCCCTTTGCCATTGATAAACAACTTTTAGTTTAAGAATTCATATTTCTACATCCTCCAACTACACAACGCTGTGGCAATTTTGTTCAATATTTGCTTGGAAAATGTAATATTTTAGAAGAACAAACAGAGATGCTATCGATATTAGTAGTGAAATTTCAATGGCGGCCACATGTTATACGTGGCATCGATGCATTGTTTACATAGTTGTTCCCAAAATGATGTCATTGCGTACTGAGTCTTATTCTGAGTTTTCGTGTGAAGGTAACAAAAAATACAATTTTCTTTTGCCATTTTCTCACAACCGATGGGATTTTGTACAGAAAAAGTTTTATTTTTGCAAATCAAATAATCCAAATAGCATATTTAACGTAAGATCTGACCTCCATGGCAGGACCACTTTAGTAGTTCTTGAAATCTTTCATAGGTGTGGATGCAGTATGTATGTGTGTGTACATGTACATGGGAGTGGAGTATACTACTGTATAAATGACACCACTTTTCAAGGGCCATGCAGAAATGAAAAGTTATCATCTATATAGCCTCTACCTAACATACCTCTAGTTCTTACTTTGTTTTGGTTCCATTTACTTGTTCTAATTGCTCAAATTCACTAGCCAAATAGTTATAATATTTGTTTGATTAATCTGGATTGTTAAAATACCTATAGATTCTTTGTTAAACTGAATTTATGATAATAAATGAAAAAATAATAAGAAAAAAAAACATCTTCAAAGACCACAGCTTACCTCCAGTGTTAATTTCTCATTAGCCCCAACAGGGAGTTCTTGGGTTGTTGTTGCAATGATGTCACTCTCATTTTTGGATAACTTTGCTGTGGCTGTGACTGTGACAGGTCCTGAACCACCTCTGATGCCCACATTGAATGTAAACGGCACCCCTGGTCTTATTATGTTAGGTGTAAATATGATATAGTTTCTGAAAGAAAAAGTGAAATTAAATTGAAACAAAGGCAGAAATCTCTAATGGTTTGGATGCTACTGTACCATTAGATTCCAAGCATCTAATTTTTGTGTGTTGTGTTCTTACATGTTTAGTTATTTATCACACTGGAACGTGTAGTTTTTGTTTCTTGCTTAAGTGTTACAGTTATTCCTGCCTTCTCATTAATATTTATGACATCAGCACCAAAACAATAGGGATCATCTACAGAACATCAGACCACATCCACACACCAAGTATGACATAAATCCACCTCAAGGATCTTGAGATATCGAGTTAACAAGCTTGTTACAAAATTGTACATTTAGCCCCGCCTATAATAATTAATATTCATGACATCAGCACCAAAAACAATAGGGATCATCTACAGACTACAGCACATTCATATAGAAATATGAAATAAATTGACTGAATGGCTCTTAAGATATCGTGTTTACAAGCTTGTTAACAGAATTTAACATTTAGTGCACGCCTTCTAATTAATTTTCACGACATTTAACACCAAAAACAAAAGGTATCATCTACAGATCACAACACATCCATATACCAAGTATGACATAAATCCACTGCATGGCTCTTGAGATATCGTGTTTACAAGCTTCTGTCATAGACACACAAACATACACCCATACATACACCCATACATACGTGCATGCATGCGTATGTAGAAATTAGCCAGCTACAATGTTCTTACATTTTTACACTAAAAGGACTGGTATGTGTGTCCCAAGGTCCTTCCTCTCAACATGGAGGTCCCTCCATGCTCTCAACATGTGTGATTCATTAGGGATTGTTGTTTCTTTCTTTGTAATGAATCTCTCCAGTGGAGCGCATTCTTCATGTCATTCACTGTCAGACCAGGGACCTGCTAGTTGCAAAAAAGGTTTCGTCAAGGTGACCACAATACTATTCAGGTATAATTTGTTGTAAACAGTTTACCTTCAATCTGAGAGAGATTAATGAGTGTTTTGTGGGATAAACCTTTGTGGCTTTAATGATTGACAGCTTGTTTTAACCAATCACCGCACGAATTTGCCTAGCAACAAAATCTGCATAACTAAGTAGAGGCAAACATCCTACATGATAATGCAGCAGTATAGCTAGCTAATGGCGTGCACTCATGTAGTCAATGCAACTTACTGTACAAAATAAATTTCTGCACACACAGACTGAGTAATGGCAAAATGGTGAACAAAAATTGCGCTTACGAGCTTTGTAAATGTGATTGCTGTTACCCAAAACAGTTAGCAAACTGAATTTTGTTTATCCCTTTGGCTAAAAACTCTAAAGATCCAGAGAAGTGCCATAAATGGATTTGCAGCAGGCATCGCGAAGATTTATATGTCAACGCATTGGTAATGCACGATTGCAGATTTAAGATTTGTTTGCCCCACATAGTTACCGCATTGTTATGGTGGGGGTGGCCTATTTGGAAACCTGGAAAGGTTAATTTAGATAAGTAAGGATGTTTTTGATAATTTTACCTAGAAATGAAATAAATGTGATATTGTTGTGTTTTATATTAAAAACTAGTTTCTTAAGTATTTTCTCACGTTCAATGAGAACAACATGTGGGTTTAGCTTGACCATGGGTTTTGAGTATTTTATACTACGAGGAGACGTTTAGAATGCATCTGACAGTATCTGGTACTTTGTTATATTTGCCACTAAATTGACTGACAGCCTGCAAAATCTGTTCTCGAAAAATGAGGTAATTTGTTCATTACTTAACTATTGACCAATCGTAGTCTTAATGAATATGTATGATAATCATCTTTAATAAAATGGTGACCAATGGTACAAGTAAAATTATTATGAGATAGCTAGATGGTTTTGCAAAATGTCTTGGTTTAAAAGTAGGTGCAACACATCCAGAAAGTTAGTCTAAGTAGGGGTCTAAGTCTGTCTTCGATAGTTTATTCTTGGCTCATTGTCAATTCCACCTTGGCTGTCACTTCCTAAATTTCTGACTTTGAATATTCTGAGATATTCTTGAATTTCAAACAACTTCAGATTGTAATTCATTTTGACTTACTGCAATTATCAAAATTGAATCCCAAAACTTTACAACTATGTCAATGCTGTTCAAATAGCGAGAGGCACTATTTTTGTTAAACTAGAATGTTATTGATTGGAAGTTTCCAATTATTCAGTAATTTCTGTACTGCCATGAAGTTGCTTGAAACAACATAAAACTGTTCAAATGTTATATTGTGTACAGTATTCGAAAAGGACACATAATTCTTGCACAACGCTCTGAAAGAAATAAAGTTCATGCAAAGCTGTTAAAGTTAAGAAATGTTCCTGTTAAAATAAACTATTGTTGACTTTGTAAGTGAATACTGAAGATTATTCTCTAGCATGCAGGTACGAAAGAGAATTATCGAAAAGCTGTAAACTGTCAACTTAATTAACTGATCCCGATATTCAAACTGAATTTGCACAATCCAGCATAATTAATTGTCTTCGTTTAAATCTTCAAATAAGTTGTTTGAGCACTTATTTTGCTGTGGACAATTGTGTTATTCTTTTGCCTGGAGTACCAGCACATTTATGAGACTGTTTATATTTGTTAATTTTGATTTTGATTGTGCTAATAACCATTCAAACAACCGTAAGTCTTCATTCGAAATCATATTTCCGATACCAACCAGCTGACTGTAAGTAACTCTTTTTCAACTTCAAATTGCCAGAGACACTTGAAAGATTATAAAAAAGTGACTCTTTAAAGACTGAACTTTCGAAATAAACAGCGAAATTCACCAGACAGAACATTATTAATATTACCTGGACAAAGTTAGAAGTGCACATTTTGTTTGTAACTTCAGTTTGCAATTTGTTTGTATTGTTTGAACCAAGTTTGCAATAACTTTTAAAGTAATCCTGAACTACAGTATATGCATACTTTCAGTGGCATAGCCAGGATTTTCATATTGGATGGTGGAAGGGAGGAGAAGGGAGGGGGGGGGAGAATCAAATTGAACTGACTGATCAGCATGGGTCCGCTTAAGGGACCCTGGTGGAGTCCAGGGATCCAGTGGGCGAAGCCCCCGAAAGCGCTCGCAAAATTGACATTTCAAGGGCAAAAATGTATGTCACAATGCATAGTAAGAAGGTGTATTATACAGTCAAATTTCATGTCAAAGAGAGCTATTATACACCATACACAAAACACAAAATCATGAAAACACATTATGCGGAAATATAATGTTTTATTGTTGACGTTTGTACATGGTTAGGTTTATCGTCACTCTTTAATATATATGGGTTGTCTAAAGGTTTTCAATAACTTACTACAAACTTGTGTAAAGGTTGTCAAACTTTTAAATTGAGCCTGTTCTGAATCTCTCTCGCCCCTCCCTCCCTTCTACTACCATACCAAGAACCTTTTTATTGATAAAAAGCCCTTTTTAAATCTAAAAACATAATAGGTACCTGGAAAATGTCAAAGCTTAATTGCTGAACCGACGGCAATAATCTGAACTGACAGATTAAAATCTGAAGCGAAGGATTAAAATCTGAACCGACAGATTAAAATCTGAACCGACGGATTAAAATCTGAACCGACAGATTAAAATCTGAACCGACAGATTAAAATCTGAACCAACATATTAAAATATTAAGGGGGGAGACATATTAAAATCTGAGCTGACAGATTAAAATATTGAGGGGGGGGGGAGATTGCACCCTCTGGCTACGAACGCCATTGCATACGTTATATAAATTGTATACTCTATTTTGTTGATTATATGGTAATCAAATTTATCCCAAACTCAAACCACTTAAATTGTGATTACCAAAACAGCTGATTTTTGCCTATGCAGTATTTATTATCTTGCTTAGTTTTGTTTATGTTTTCTAATGCTCCAGAAGGTCGCATTAGATTATTTTGTTGGAATTTACCCTGGCTCTTGGCTAGTTGTCATGGTAACAAATCCTTTAATGGCCTTATGAATAGCTGGTATTCTGAGATTGTTGGATTGCTGTAGTATTATATTTGTGTTTATGAATGTGCATATGGTATAAGAGATTACATTTCTTTTGAATTTGATTAAATATAATATGTTTATGCAACCATAAATATTTGTTTAGTGTCATTATTTGATACTGAACCTGTGCACACTGCTTTGTATGTATTTTGTGAATTATCATCAGACCTGGATCTGCATATCCTGTCTTTTGATTATCTTGGCCCATTCTTACAGAAATATTTTGTAAACTGAAACCAATTGAATGTTGCTATCCCAAACAGCCAGGCTGCACATACCGTATTTTCTCTAATAAACGCCCCCTCTAATAAACGCCCCGTCATTTTTCATACTTTCAGGATGTAACAACGTACGTTTAACTTACCGAATGTGACTTGAAAAGGCTGTAAGTCGAACGTAGCCAAGTGGAAAATATGCATAGAGTATATTCCATTAATAATCCATGCACAATAATGCTAAAAACACAAAAATCGCTTAAAGAAACTAATATCATAGGCCTAAAAGAAATTGCCGTTCTTTTGTAAGTTACATTTTTTTCTTCATACTTTACCCTCGAATAAACGCCCCCCTGTTTTCCAAATGCAACGCCCCGGGGGCGTTTATTAGAGAAAATACGGTACATACTACACCCACCCACACACAACACACACACACAAACTTACATACATACATTTTGTTGTAGGGCTACTTTAGGCAACATTCCTATTGACTCCCTCACAAAAAAAAATCCCACATGCTTCATATATAAAATGCTCACATGGAAAACATGTGTGTTTTGGGGCATTTCACATGTGGGAAATATTTTCCGCACATGGGAAATGACTTTTCTATGTGGAAAACCAATTTCCCACAAACATACATTTCCTACATGAGCAGATTTCACAAATGAATTATTGCGGCCAAATGCAACTACCACGACTGCAAGAGATTTTAAAACATTGATGCAGCTAACACCTGTAATGGTGTAGATTTGAAATGCTTATTATTTGTATTACCTTAGTAACATGGTACTTAAGGCCTAGGCCTATAGTGTTATGCTGCATAAGAATTCCTCAAATTAGGTTTATATTTGCTTTTTTCTTGAAACTCTTTAAGCCCTGGCCATGTTTGTTTGCAACTTCTATTTATTGACATAAATAAACTAATATTGATTAAATTATATTTGTAACATAATATTCAATAGAAGTTGTAGATGACAAAATTCAAATAACTAGATTTAACTTGGGTTTGTTAGTAAAAATGACTGGATATATATATATATATATATATATATATATATATATATATATATATATATATATATATATATATATATATATATATATATATATACATATATATATATATATATATACATATATATATATATATATATATATATATATATATATATATATATATATATATATTATATATATATATATTACATATATATATATATATATATATATATATATATATATATATATATATATATATATATATATATATAAATATATATATATATATATATATATATATATATATATATATATATATATATATACATATATATATATTATATATATTATATATATATATATTATATATATATATATATATATATATATATATATATATATATATATATATATATATATATATATATATATATATATATATATATATATATAATAATATATATATATATATATATATATATATATATATATATATATATATATATATATATATATATATATATATATATATATATATATATATATATATATATATATATATTATATATATATATTATATATATTTACCCGCTAAGCATAGTGGGGATATTTCTGAGAGTTATACTTACCTTCCATGCTATTAATATGCAATCTGGTCACATGACCTGATTCTATCGCACTTCTAACCGACCCTAAGAAAAGCAGTAACCAGCCAAGCCCTAACCTCCCTAATACCACTGTACTACCACTTCACTTAACCTTCCACTGAGGCCTGAACGAGAGGGGAGGCGGGCGGGATGCATGGAAGGTAAGTATAACTCTCGTAAATATCCCCGCTACGCTTAGCAGGGTAAATTTACTTCAAGTTATACCTTAACTTCCATGCTATTAATATGCAATCAGATTGCAACCGAGGAACGGAAGGAAGGGTGTTCAGACCGAAGCACATTTTTTTTTTTTTTTTTTTTTTTTGTAATGGCTGGTACGAAAACTCACACTAATCGAATCCGTGTAAAGGACGAAATTCCTTCCCCTCTTAAGGATGAAAGACCTTAGCGTGGGAAGAACTAAAACATAGTAAACCACGTCTAGTCACAGTCAAACCGAACGAGGCACCATTCGTTGACGTTAACGGAGGCAGATATCGAATAAACCTGAGCCAAAAACTCAGAAGAACAACCCAACCGGAAGAGCGTTTGGACACAATATGAATATCAGCAAAGTGTTTACGAAAAACGCCACAAACCACACCGGAATTCGTCCACGAGACGGAACCGGCTTGTAAACCACAATTGGGAACGAAGCGTGTACCAACTAAAACGAATTGAAGAAATCCCGGACAAGGAAAAGAATTCGTTAGCGCGTAACCGCGTAAGAGCAAAAGTTAGCGGGGTAACACGAACGTCGAAAAGTGAATCAGACCAAAAACAAGAGAAAAACCACGAAAAGCGTTTTCCCGAACGGCGGCACGAGAGATCCCGTGAAAAGAGGCTATGCCCTGAAGCCGAGTGCATATTGCGGCTGTTCGATGAACAGTTCAGACTACTTTGAAAGAAAGTTACTGGACGATCTATTGGAGGAAAATGTCACATGACACACTACGAAGAGACCTCCGTGTAACTTTCCAGTGGTCGCGAGTCAAAGACCGTAGACCTAACTGGAAAAACCTCGGTGGATAGCTGCAAGTTATCCCAGAGCTCATGACTGAACCAAGTCTGAGAGAGGGCCCACCTCCACAACGGGGAGGGGGTGAACAACCTCTCAGAAAAACCATGCTACGTCGAGGAAAGGCGGACTAAGGCCACACCATCGAAGCGGCGCTCCGGGACTGAGATGCAGTCCGCCGGAGCCCGGAAAGAGACAAAAGCCGAGGGAACCGCAGTGAGCGGGAAAAGTGGGCGTATCGGCCGTGACGTCGCCTAGCGTAGCATACTTGGTACTAGCATGAAAGGCGGAAAACGTAACCCACATAGTTAAGTTCTGAAGAGAACAAATGCGTCGACCCTGAAACCTGCGGGTCAGGAGAAAAGACGCAAAGAAAAGATAGCTTGCGATCATCCACGGATGCGGACAGACCTACGTCCGGGGGACCGAAAAAGGTCCTGATCGCTCTGGTCACCTACGGGAAGAACGCCCATCAAGTGGGGGGTTCCGCTGAAACGAGACGATAGTGATCGTGTACTCGTAGTCCAAGGTGAGCGGCCGTAAAGCTGGCATAGTTTGTCCTGCGCCGAGACGAGAGGAAAGACTCCAGAAAACTCTTGGAGGCCGTTCCTAACTGTCTGAAAAGAGACCACAACAGTGGTGCAAAAACGGCGCAAAACTGAAAAAGCCTCGCTCAGCACTAGCGGTAAAAGGTGAACAGAAAAGCCCCGGCATTCCGCCCGTTGAAAAAGGCCAAGTACCCATACAAGTTTCCGTCATAAGGGGTCACAAGATAAGCACCCTACCTCGATCAAGACGCATCCGTCGGGCGAAATCTGACGGGCGAAAACTTCGGTCCGCACACCAGGTGGGAGCATCCGCACCACCACCAAAGGGGGTGACCATCGACTTATCGTGTAAAGCGGAGGTACTGAATGACACCATCGTCAGTCCAGACAAGACTGCTGACCCTGAGCAAAGTTTGTTTAAACTTTACCGAACTAAACCAATGGCTAGCGAATTTAAAAGGCAGGCTGTTAATATAAAACGTATACAAAAAGGGCTGCAAACCGCGTAAGGCTATGTAGCTGTGAGACGGTTTTGGGTCGTAAGACCGCGGAGCCGTACAACATAGTCGACGGCACCAAAGCGGTGTCTGAAAACTGTAGCAGGTGCGGAACCGCGTAGCTCCAGACCACTCCTATCAACCGCGAAACTTATCTATGAAGTTGACTGGAAAAAGGTGTTAACCTACTACGTATAGCAACAACCTTGGAACTGCGGAGCCTACGGCTACGAGTGTTGAGAAAACTAATACCGTATGTCTGTACGGGTAGTTAAGTAACAGGCCGTAAAGCCCCATTGAACTGCCTTAAGGTGTTAAAGTATGGAATGAACTATACGTGCCTTTGTTTTGAATAGCTACCTCGATCGTGAGGTTGTCTAACAAAAGGCCACCTATGTCAAGAAAAGTATCCGTCATGGATTTTGACAGGGGGGTGTAACGTACTACGTCAACCGTAGCAGTCGCAAACCCCAACACTGGGGTAGAAATGACGAAAGAGTAGACATCCTGTGTATACTACATGGACCGTTAATTCCGTTAAACACCCCTCACCACGGAGCTGAGAAGCGCGTGGCTACTGGGGGGACGTACGCCGTACAAAGTATGCATCCCCTTCAAGTATTATAGAGCCGTTATGGGTCTACAAAGGCGTCAGCATGACAAGTAAAAACCACTAGTCATCCGCCAAGTTTGTCTCTGTGCACCACGGAGCAATAAGCTAGTGGCTACGCGAGAGGGACAACTGGTACTGGTACGTGTCCCTAACGTAATACCTATCAGTACAAAGAGCCGTCTAGGTCTACGATAGCGTTAACGTACTACATCCGTAGCGTGAGTCGTTACCTCAGTATACTTCTATTCACTACGGGCCACCAAGTAAGTGGCTACGGCGAGAGAGAAGTAGTACTCGTGACGCGTTCCGTTGAGAATAGTTAAAATATATATACTGGGGCGTAAGGAATACTGAGGAGTTCACGTGCTACGCAAGCTATACGAGTTAAACGTAGTTTGTTTCATCAGAGCTCTGAAACTGGTAGCTGCGTGGGGAAGAGGGGACTACCGCCAAACTCAGCACGTGTCGGTAAGAAAAATGGCGCGGAACTCTGTAGCTCATGGTCCTCTACCACACAGCTGCGCTGCAGGTGTAGGCCGTTAACCCCGTTTGTATATACTCACTCACGGAGCAGCGTAGCCGGTGGCTACGCGTGGGGACTGCCGTCGAGCGCTAAAAGCGTCGGTAAGAAAAAACGACCGCGGAACCCTGCAACACGCGGCTAACGGTCGCAATATCGAAGTTCCGTTACCGGGTTTATCGTACATTGTCGTAAAACCGCGTCAATATCTGTATAATTGGGCGGAGCGTCTCGTTTGACGCCAAAAATCATATTCAGAGTAGTTTGAGCGGTGGTGAAACTCACGTAACACGGAGAAAATGGCTCGTGATGGTATGCCACCGTAGAGACGGATTTTCTTATTACCCGGCGCTAGGCCTCCTGAGCAAGCGCTTACACGCCGACGCATCCTGGGGGCGTAGCGTGCCGACAAGCGGGACTCGTCCTCGTGGCCATGATACTGGTGAAAATCGGCGAAACCGTGGCGTTCAGCGCGGAAATCTCACCAAGTCAGCTCAAACGGACGTGAGAAGGAAAAGCTCGCCGAAGATTGTAACCATCGCCAGACCATGTAGCTAAAAAGCTAAAGGGTAAACAATCGGGTGTGACGTACGTTGTACGTTACCTTGCAGCAGAACTATGCAGCCCTACGGACCCAAACGTCATCCCATGCCCCCATGTACGGAGCCGCCGAGTTGTTTTACGGACCCTTACGAGACCGTGAAAACAAGCCGTGGGGCCGTAAGGAACCGATCACCGGAGCCGTACGAACCCTAATGGACCCGTGCAAGGAATCCAATGGCTCAACAACTAGCCATACAAAGGGTACTAACTCACGTATAACCCTGTAGGGGACGCCTCTTGGGGGCCTACCGGTCCCATCACGGAACCGAGGACCACAGCGGTGGACACCGGGTTTGATCATGTCGATAATACCGGAGCGCAACGTAAGAAGCGGTTACATGCCACGCATCGCAGGACATCTAACATTCTAAGGCGCTTAACGCACCGACACTAGGGACCTGCCCTCCGTGTCGATGATAGAGGTGAAAAGCATCGCGGAACTGAAACGTTCAACGCGGAAAATCTTACTGAGGCAGTCCACACGGCCGTGGAACAGCGTAGCTGATGGCTACAGAGACAAGAAAAGAATAGCTCTCGTGATGCTATACTTCTCGTGAAGATTGTCACCTATCACCCTTTTTTTGTACCAAGTAGCTTCCTAGCTAGCGGGCTCAATTTCCGGGTTCATCGTACAGTGTACGTTATCCCGGTGCAAAAACTCTGAAGTCGTACGGGCCCGTACGGTCTAGAGAAGCGTTTGCACTCTATGCATAGCGGGACCTCTTAGGTGCGTAACGTACCGACACTCGGAGGTCTGCACAGCCTCTGTGCCTATGATACTGGTGAAAATAAATGCGGAAGTGTAACGTTCAATGCGGATAATCGTATTAATGGTGTTCACATGATCGTGAAACTGCGTAGCTAATGGCTACGGAACCAAGAAGAGAATAGCTCGCACGACGTTATACTTCTTGTGAAGATTATCACTTGTCACCTGGCCACATAGCTTCATAGCTAGTGGGCGTATATCCGGGTAAATCGTACGGTGTATGATATCCCGTTACAAAACTACGGAGCCGTACGCATCTGTTCACCGGAGCCGCACTCTCTCGGTCGCACCTTGAAAATACCTGTCGCAGTGGAGTCTGTGCTCCGGCCACACCGCTTGAACCCAATCGTTGCGAAGAGTACAAAGAATGGACTCGCAGCATAATCTGCACGCGTAACGCGTGAGATGGATGTCACCGGAGCGTAAATCAACGAAACGTTAGCACGCTACGCCCGGACATCATGGGTGTGTAAAGCATCAACACTCGGGGACCTGCCCCCCATGTCCATGATACTGGTGAAAATAATTACGGAACTGTAACGCTCAACGCAGACAACCTTAATTGCGTTCACACGATCCGTGGAATTGCGTAGCTAATGGCTACGGGACCAAGAAGAAAATAGCTGTCGTGATGCTATACGTCTTGTAAAGAATGTCATTTGTCACCTGACCACGTAGCTTAGTAGCTAGTGGGCGTATAAACGGGTTAACCGTACAATGTACGTTATCCCGTTAAAAATACGTTCCGCTCACTGGAGCCATCCGATGGAACTGTGAACATGGGCCGTGGAACCATCCAATGGAACCGTAAACACGGGCCGCGGAACCGTCTAAGCCCGTAAACACGGGCCACGGAACCGTATGGAACCGTACTGACCCGTAAACACGGGACGCGGAACCGTCCAAGCCCGTAAACACGGGCCACGGAACCGTATGGAACCGTCCAATGGAACCGTACGGACCCGTAAACACGGGCCGCGGAACCTCTATGGAACCGTCTAACGGAACCGCCCAATACCCGAACACGGGCTGCGGAACCGTATGGAACCGTCCAACGGAACCGTCTCTATGGAACCCTCCAACGGAACCGCCCAATACCCGAACACGGGCTGCGGGACCGTATGGAACCGTCCAACGGAACCGTCTCTATGGAACCGTCCAACGGAACCGCCTAATACCCAAACACGGGCTGCGGGACCGTATGGAACCATCCAACGGAACCGTCCAATGGAACCATCGCTATGGAACCGTCCAATACCCGAACACGGGCTGCGGAACCGTCCAACGGAACCGTCTCTATGGAACCGTCCAACGGAACCGTCCAATACCTGAACACGGGCTGCGGAACCGTATGGAACCGTCCAACGGAACCGTCTCTATGGAACCGTCCAACGGAACGCCCAATACCCGAACACGGGCTGCGGAACCGTATGGAACCGTCCACGGAACCGTCTCTCTCTACGGAGCCGTCTCTCTCTACGGAACCGTCTCTCTCTACAGAACCGTCTCTCTCTACGGAACCGTCTCTCTCTCTACGGAACCGTCTCTCTCTACGGAACCGTCTGTCTCTCTCTCTGCGGAACCGTCTCTCTCTACGGAACCGTCTCTCTTTCTACGGAACCGTCTCTTTTTACAGAACCGTCTCTTTCTCTATGGAACCATCCAACAGAACCGCTCAACCCGCACCTGGGCCGCGGAATCGTATGGAACCGTCCAACGGAACCGTCTCTTTTTACGGAACCGTCTCTCTCTACGGAACCGTCTCTTTTTACCGAACCGTCTCTCTCTCTCTTTCTATGGGACCGTCCACAGGAACCGCTCAACGCCCGCACCTGGGCTGCGGAACCGTATGGAACAGTCCAACGGAACCGTATCTCTCTCTCTATGGAACCGTCCAACGGAACCGCTAAACCCAGCACTTGGGCTGCGGAACCGTATGGAACCGTCCAACGGAACCGTACTAACCCGTAAACGGGTCTCTTTTCAACTTAGGCGACGCTTTTGACGCCCCTAAGTTATCTCTCTCTCTCTCTTACCTTACCGCTCTAGGCGCAACGCCACTAAGAGCTTAATCTTCTCTCTCTCTCTAAACTTTTTTAACTCTAGGTGGCGTTCACTTGGAACGTCACCTAAGGCGCAACGCCACTGAGTTAATCATTCTCGATAAAATTCCTGAAAAGAGAAGAACGTATATCCATGCATACATACACAAATACGGTAAGCAACTATGACCCTACGATCACGCTAAAGAGAGACGAGGCATAGCAGATAAATACAGCAAAGAAAAGTTTTAAACAGAAAAAATTTCCATCTGGAAAATTTTTAAAAACCTGAGAAAACGCATCCAACGTAAAGACTTTACAAGTGCCGGGGTAACGTGGAAAATGCCAACCACTGAGTACTTGATGTCTGTAAAGATAAAAAGAAAAGATTAGTTTCCCTTTAAATAAGATGTCGGAGAGACCCCTCCAAGTCTCTCCAACGCCCCAAAAATCAAGCTTGAAAATTAAAAACTTTGTCTCTAATTTATGTAAGAAAAATGAAAATATTCATATGCTGGTAACGTTAATACAAAAATAAGCTCTCCTGTAACAACTGTAGCTCCTTGGAGAAGCTCGGAGCCGACTCCCCGAACACCCGACGGAGACGTCGACCCAATGCGCATGCGCCAAAATCAGAAAAAGAAATTAGCCTAATGCATACGAGAACTTGTACTGAGATATCCTTACGAGTTAATACATATGCATAGTATAACGCTAGGCTAACCTCATGGAAGGGCGGGGCTGAGGGTGAAAAACACTTAAACCCCGGGGCAAGAGGTCCCCTAGACAGGCACACCTGGTGCTCTAGGACCTAAAAACACCCGCCCACGAGTAGGACGCTCTCGAACTAGCCACTCGCTTTGTACGAATGGAGACAAAAACCGTTAACCTAAGTGTAGGCTACACGGGTAAAGTCGTGTAGGTCGGCCGAAGAAATCTCGGACCCATGGCTACCTCACCCTTATCTCGGAGGACTTGAAAAGGCGAGCCAGATGAGAAAGGGCAGCGTAAAAACCCTCCAGGTAGATGCTGTCGAGAGAAAAGAGTTAGAAAGGTTAATTATTAATAAAATAAAAATGACCAGTTTTCAGCGATGTTAGTGCCAACAACGCACTGAAAAAGAGTGGTATTAGGGAGGTTAGGGCTTGGTTGGTTACTGCTTTTCTTAGGGTCGGTTAGAAGTGCATTAAAATCAGGTCATGTGACCAAATTGCATATTAATAGCATGGAAGGTAAGGTATAACTTGAAGTAAATATATATATATATATATATATATATATATATATATATATATATATATATATATATATATATATATATATATATATATATATATATATATATATATATATATATATATACATACAAATTCAAATAGAGTCTTTAAAAAGCATCTCAAATTTTCCCTTTTTACTCATCAAACAGATATATTACATAATTTTTTGGTGGGAATAGATACAAAATGACTTTGACCTCGCAATATTTAAGAGTTTCATGAACACAGTGGGAGATTTTTTCAAGTTCTAAACAAAAACCAAGAATATCAGACCTACACTGTTAGAATTAAGGTGGCCTATAAAACAAACAGAACTATAAAGTTACAAACATAAAAAACTTACTTTCGGATATCAGCGAAGGAAAAATTGCAGAACTGCTAATACAAATGAGTGCACTAGGTTAACTAACATTAGGCTCCTAATACATGCTAATACTACTAAACACAGAAATTGCACAAAATAATTAATGCACTACAAAAAAAATGTAAAATAATTTACAGAAAACTAAGTAAAATACTGTAAACCCAATTCAGGGTCAAATATCCATAGTGAAAAGGTTGAAATTGAGGAAAACTAAGAGGTTGTAGAAACACTTCCCAACTTCAGTAATATTCTGCGATACTAATATTAAGGAGGGCACTACTACTACACTATACATAGTACCTTCTTGGTATTATTTCTACACGTGTAATTTGAAATTTCACGTCTGATTATTTAATTTCACATATGAAATCATTCCATTATAAAACTAAAGTTTTTCATGTATGAAATGTTTTTGTTTCATATATGAAAGATAGTATTTCATATATAAAAATAGTATTTCATATATGAAAATAGTATTTCATATGTGAATGTGGAATACATGGGATTTTTTCGTAAGGGCTAGCTTGCACACTAGTTTCCTGACCCTAAGTGATCTAAAACCTAACCCTAACTTTAATATAACCAAAATTTGGGAATGAGAGTTTTAGACCACAGAGAACAAAATCAGCCTATTTGCGACAATAAAATTATGCTTAGAAAACTTTAGGCGACACCAACATTGTCGCCCAAAGTAAGTCCAAAGGTAGTGTGTCACCTAAAGTTGTATTTCTAGTAAACTTTCATCACCTAAAGTAGGCTTACTCAATAGCATACACACATACAAGTATGACTACATACTGTAGGTTCCTTAAGCTACCGCATCGGACCCAAAAACAAGGGAATGTCTGAAAAAATGTCCCTATAAGGGTGTTTTAGCTGACATCAGGTGGTCATGTGACTTTGTTGGTCAAGACCACTGTCGTCTGCTGTACACTTCATTAGACTTGCATATGTTTGCATATTGTAATATAAGATTAATTTTGTGAGATAATTATGCTGGAATCTTGCTGTGCCGTTAGTTGCACTAATAGATGTGTGCGGGGGAATAAAAAGACATTTTCTTGATTTCCATCTGATCCTGATCGACGTTCGAAGTGGGTTTCTGCTGTACGACGCAACAGCTTTCAAGTCAAGGTAGGCCTTACACACTACGATTTAAAGCAAGCACTTTATATCAGGTATGTAGGCTTTGTCTGAGTATAACGGACAATCAGATGGCGTTAACGTTAAGTTACTCTTCATATACCGGGTGAAAATATAAGTAATTAAGGAAAATATGAAGAAAAATCGGAAGCAAGCAAAAAAACTGCAATCACTGTAATCAGTAAAATTTGCTGAACTGGTACTGGTAGGTCAGCATGTAGTATATTTGTTGTACGTGTGATGTGACTGAGCTGTGTGAAGACGCGTGAAATGCAACGACACTGCTGCCCTGCAAAATGGAGTCCAGTTGAATTAGAGTCACATGATGAAATCCCGCTATACATATATTTTATAATTGTCAGAACATTAAAGGAGCTCTCGGGTGAGGTCACTGGAATGCTCATATGTCAAAGGTACCAGGTCCATTGAGCAAGACTCTCCACTCAGTCTCTAGTCCACTCAGCTGTAAAATAAGTTCCAGTACTCATTTAGAGTCAACCTGTGATGGACTGGCATCTAACCAGGGGGAGTCATGTGCTCTCATCCACTTACGCCCAGGGATAAGCACTGCTTCCTGATAGGTATTCATGGCTCTAGAATGGATTTAATGCCTGATGAACCAATTACAACAACATTTTAACTTGTAACACAACAGCCTAATTGAACACTACATCATGCCCTAACCTAAGGGTTTATATACTTTGTGTCCACTGTTAACAGTACTACAATTTTTTGTGAAAATACATGGATAGAAAAAATTGTATGAAATGGAGATGGCATATATATAAATATCTCTTGTCTTCAAAATAGAACTGTAATTAATTTAAAGGCTTTTAGCATGCAAATTAAAGGCTTTCAGCATGCAAATTAAAGGCTTTCAGCATGCAAATTGAAAGCTTTCAGCATGCAAATTAAAGGCTTTCAGCAAGTAAATTGAAGTCTTTCAGCATGCAAATTAAAGTCTTTCAGCATGCAAATTGAAAGCTTTCAGCATGCAAATTAAAGGCTTTCAGCATGCAAACTAAAGGCTTTCAGCATGCAAATGATCTTTTCTATATTCTTAGGACTTCTAATACATCATGTACTTCCTTAAAGCTACAGTATGAAAGTACAGTAGAACAACTATTTTTCATTAATCCAAATGACTTATTAAACAAAATTCTAAAACCCCTTAGAAACAATACCTTACAATATGTTGAGATAAGAATGACCAAGATAAAGACACTTAAAGACAAACAATTTAAGTTCAAAGCATACTAAGAAAGGATACTGTACAACTTGGACATGCAAGATGATTCAATTAACCTATTTTTAAGACAAATGGTCTATTAACCAGAACCAAAACAGTTGATTTTTTTTTCTGACTGACATTACGTGACGTACTATAATGTCTGTAAGCTTTAATTACAAATGCATCAATTTCCAGTAGAGTTGCTACTTATATTGAAAAAACTTTAGCTTTTCTCCTTCTTGTTAAAGTATAGTAGTTTGCTGTCTGGTTGTTGGTGTGTTCTTGCAGTAGTTCTGTATGGTCTCCATTGTGTGGGTGTGGGTATACAGTAGGCAGGATTTGGGGGAAGGATGAGGGGTAAAAGTCCCCACCCCATTACTTTTTTTCTAATTTATATCTTTTTGTATTGTAATTTTTTGTATGTTAGCGTGATTTGGCCCTCCCACACTTTGGAATTGCCTCCGTAGGCAAATCCTGCTTAAACATATAGCGATTAAACGCTAAACGATTATATAAAGAAAAAGCTACTAGCGATTAATCATTTTTGTTTCTCCTATTTTGTGAATGTCATTTATGAAACAAATCATCCATTGGTTTCTTGTCACAAGTTCTATGAAATCTCCAAAATGATGAATTCTTCAGCACTTTCGAAGTATGAGTGCGAATGCCCCTCAAATTGTGACTTTTAGACCAGGTTTATATAAAAAATAAGGCACTTTTTGGTGTGTAGGTAAAATAAAACAAATGGCCTCAGCCAAGAAAGTGAGATCAGAAGACCCTATAAAAAAAAAGACAGCCTATGAAAACCCTGGAGAATCCTAGTAGGACTTGCAAGATAATGATTAGCAAAAGCTATAATTTATTTTACAATTGAATGTAGTGGGGTTGAGTGATTTTTAAACTGCCCATTTACAAGTTACAATAATGTAGCATTGTGTTAAGATTTAATACTGATGCTGCATCGTCAGGCTACAGTAACGTACGGTTTCAGCCTGCAGGAGTACACGCATGCAGTCTGCAGGAGTACATGCATGCAGCCTGCAGGAGTACATGCATGCAGCCTGCAGGAGTACATGCATGCAGCCTGCAGGAGTAAATACAGCATGGGAGGTGAACCCATCCTTGGTTTGTTTGTTTGATAAGGGCTTAATGGCACCATGACAGTGAGGGTCAATTTGTGCCTTAGAGGTAGGAAGAAAATAAAATAGGGGAAATCTTGAGAGAAACACGGGTACTAATAGCCGAAAGCTGGGATCGAGAGAGGTGTATAGGTGGGAAAACAATGTAGAGAGAGAGGGGCTGGGGAAGGAGGACTAAATATGGTTGTAGAGGGAAGCATGATGAAGGAAAGAGATAATTTGATCTGGAGGCTTGTTTTGGAAGAGTTCGGCTACTGAGTTGTGGGCAGCGAGGGAAGCTCTGGGAAGGCTGTACAAGGGGCAAGCAAGGAGAATGTGATGGACTGTGAGGGTGCAATGGCAATTATTGCAGAGGGGTGGGGGGGAGCCAGTAAGGAGGTGGGAGTGAGTGAGGTGGGTGTGACCTATTCTAAGGCGGGTAATGTGGACGTTGTCGACACGGGATAGGTTGTGAGTTGTTATTATCAATATTAACTTTGTTTGAACATTTACTGTTAACTTTCATGAGCTCTGTCTTATCCTTCTTAGCCCAGTTTGTGCAGCATATTGGTGTGGCCAATACGAACTTGGAACTGTCTGGGTGAGAGGAAGTTTTGAATAAGGATGGGGAGGTGGTCTCTGAGGCCAATGGTGTGAAGCTTGCGGGTAATGCCGTATTTCGAAGTACCGTCGAAAGTTTTCTCTACGTCGAAAAAGATGGCAATGAGGTGTTCCTTTTTTTGCCAAAGGATTCCCGGATAGCGGTGTCGAGCATAATTAACTGGTCCATCCATGGTACAGTAGTCTCACTCCTTTGATTTGTATATAATTCATTATCATTTTCACTCTTAACTAGTTACAATTTGTTTATAATTTGTACAAACTAGAACATCAATGATGTAGTAGCTCAACATATATTTTGGGGTGGTTACAAGCCTGTTTTTGTTGGTGGGCATTAATTCGAGTAGGCTGGAGTTGCTAGGAAAGGAATCACTTTGATGTTTTTTGTTGTTGTCGGAAATGCAAGTAATAGGAGCTTTAATATTGTTTGAATATGTGACGCTAGAATATAAATGATGTAGTAGCTCAATATATATTTTGGGGGTGGGTATAGGATTGTTTGTGTTGATGGGGAGTTACATTGGGTAGGCTGGGTTGTTAGGAAAGGAATACATGTTTGATTAGTAGTGGCACAACAACAGACTGGGAATGCCAGAAGGGTGGGTCTAGCCCTGAACAATGACACTGCAATATCTTTGTTAAGGGGCTAAAAGCGCCAGAGGTGTTGGAAGGAACTCGGGGCAAGGGGGGGGGGGGGGAGCAGAAAATCAATTTAGGGGCACCATTCATTTTTAAAAAGGGACACTTTTGTCAGTTTTCAAAATAGTCAAATATATTGCGATACCATGACAGGGCTATCAAATATTTTTAAACATCTTACCCTGGATGTTTTCTCCCTGAATCCTTTTGACCAGCAACAGACACCACTACTGCAAGGAGAAAAACTGCTAAAACCTTCATTCTGGTCCTCCTAGTACATCAAAACCTGGACAGAAATCAAAGCAAATCATCTAATGTGCACAAAATACATATGTTACAGACAAACACTTTGCATAATACAGTAACACAAATGTGTAATTCAAACAATGGTGCTGGAAGCACGTAAGTGGACCATGCCTCCCCCTTCCCCACCCCTCCCTTCCCTCACATCCAGGTAATAAGCTTATCCACTTTTGCCTAATTTACCCAACCTGAAAGTGTTTTAGGGTTTGGCCGCCTACTTTCTGGAGACATTGCTTTTAAAATACACTTTTCTTGGTATTCCTCTCTGTCCTCCCCTCCACCCTAAATATCATGTAATGAATATGTCACCTAGCAATCCATCTACCATTCACTTGCCCTCCTACCTGTACGTGCACTCCTGATAGTGAAAATGATTCTCAAGATTATCTTTATTTGGCTTAATAAGAACAATAGTATCACAAAATAATTGAAGATACAGACACTTCAAGAGTCACACATATTTTTTCTTAAAAATCTTGATGTTTACGATTACCATGGAAACAAATGTTACACCCTTCTTCAAGAATATAAATCAATACGCTAAGTTGCTTTTTATGGACATGTTGACACTTACAATCTTTTTTGAACATTCAAGATTTTTTTTAAAGCCCAACGACAAGACATGAGCAGGGGGGCACATGCCCACTTTTTCGCAAATCATTAGATGGAAATTTCCCAAAAATAAAGGATTTTTCCTGAATATTGAAGAAAACCTATCGAAATTGAAGAAAATCACCCAAAAATGTAGAAAACTTCCCAGAAATTGAAGAATGCTTTTAGAAAATAGAAAGAAAGAAAAAAAATCCCCAAAATGAAGGAAATTTCATGTGCAGTAGTTCCTTAATTTAGAAAAATTGCACATAAAACAAGAAAATTTCCAGGAAAATAAAGAAAATTTCATGAAAGTGAAGGAAATTTCCTGACAATTGCAAAAACTTCTCCAAAATGAAGGAAATTTCAGGAACATTGAAGCTTCTTCCATGAAAATGATGAAAATTTTCCAAAAATTAAAGAAAAAAATTAAATATTTAAAAAGTTAGTCTGGGTTTTAGTACCCTCTAAAGGCAGGACCTACCACACTCATTAAATATTAGTGGTCAGAAAGTTTAAGGTCTTTGTCCTCTCAGGAAGCAATTTGTCACTCCTGAGCAACCATGAACAATGATGAATGCCCTCTAGCTTAAGCCACAAGTTAAAAGAGGTAACAAATTAACATATGACTTTCTGCACTCTGTGATAGCTTCAAAATCGCAGAAACAAATATGATACATGTAGAACACATAAAGACTCTGAGGAATCTGAAGATGTGACATCACAAGTTCTCACAACTAGTCTGATTTCAGTCGTTTCTACACAAATGATTCAGAACTTTATACTTTCATATCTCCTTAACGGAGTAAGAATTCTCAATGCTTTCTTCAGCATTTGGTTTCTTTTGAATGCCTCTGACATACATGATGGATGAACTTGCTTGATCACCGAACTACTGTAATCCTTTATAACGGTTGCTGTGTCAACTTGTGAAGAAGAAGTGAAACCAGATATTAAATGCTGATCTGATTTGTATCTCTTGTGTTGTACAAATTTCTTTCTTATTTACCCCACTTACTGTAGCAGGGATATTTTTGAGAGTTATACTTACCTTCCATGCTATGAATATGCAATCTGGTCCAACGACCTGATTCTAACACACTTTTAACTGAACGAAAAATGTAGTTACCAACCCAGCCCTAACCTCCATTATACCTCTAACATCCCTCACTTAACATTCCACCGAGGCCTGAACGTGAGGGGAGGCGGGCCAGGATGCATGGAAGGTAAAAGTATTCAGATCTCTGCTACGGTAAGCAGGGTAAATTTACCTCAAGTTATATCTTACTTTTCATGCTACAAATATGCAATCAGCCCTGCATCAGCCCTGTTATTGCCAGGGATGCCAACATGGCTGGGTATTCAAAAGAAAATAATGTTTCCTATGGAGAGGGAGAGGGGGGGGGGAGGAGTTTACGGAGGATGAGGTGAGATGTGGGGTTATCCCATTTAACATTGAGTAATAAAGTATAGACAGCATTGGAGTCGGAGAAGATGGCAAAGTGGCTGAGCAGAGCATATTCAATAAAGTTGGAGCGAGGAGGATGGCCTTGGCCTAGCTCGGCCAAGAAGATGGATGAGAAGTCGGGAAGCCTGCTACTGAGGGTGATGTCTTGGATGACTGCAGCAGCAGCTGTCTTGTCGCCTTCCTTGGAGCCATCAGTATAGATGGAGGTATAGTTTGAAATTTGGTCTTTGATTTGGTTGTGGAGGTTGATGAAGAGGTTAGGATGGGTTTGGGTTTTGTGATGAGTGTAGAGGTCCAGGTGGATTGTAGGGAGGTGGTGGCCTAGGGAGGAAAAGTGGGCCAGGAGAAAGTGCTGAGAGTGGTGGGATTGATGCCGAAATGGAGAAGGTCTGATTTGATGCGTAAGCTGAAGGAAGAGGATAGGGTTTTAGTCCTATTAAAGAGGGTGGAGAAATTGGAGTACCTAGTAAGGTTGTGGACAGGGTTCTGGGTGGTGGTGAAGGCTCTAGAAGCATAGGAGAGGCTAAGCTTTCTACAGCTTAGCAGGAAGGGGGGTTCGTTGGCGTCAACATGAAGGCTGGTGATTGGGGAAGTCCTGTAGGCACCCAGACAAAGCCTGAGGGCTTCATTTTAGATGGTCTTGATGTGCTTGAGGTAAGAATTGTGAGCAACACAGTAGACAATATTGCCATTGTCAAGCTTGGCACGAATGGTGAGCCTGAAGATTTTTGGGAGAGCATGCCAGTTCGCACCGGTATTGGAGAGGAGGCGCAGAATGTTGAGGGAGCTGTTGCAATTCTATTTCAGGTTGGTGATGTATTGTTTGTAGAAGAGCTTGTGGTATAGAGTTAAACCCAGGAACTTAGTGTGGTCAGCTTTAGGGATGTGATTGCCATTGAGCACGAAGTTTGGGTTGGGGTGGAAGTTGTTGAAATAACAGAAGTGCATGCAGACTGTCTTGTCTTTGGAGAATTTGAAAGCGTTGTTGTTGCACCAGGCTTGCAGCTGGTTGAGGTTGAGTTGAAGCCTATATTCAACAAGAGGAAAGCTTGGGGAGGAGTAGAAGCTGGTGAGGTCGTCCAAGTAGAGGGCATGTTTGATGTTGGGGCCAAGGTTGTCCGCTATGTCGTTAATGCTTAGGTTGAAGGAGTGGGAGAGAAGATGCTGCCTTGGGGGACGCCCTCTTTTTAGGAATAGGGGTTGGAGAGTGGCCAATACGAAATTGGAACTGCCTGGGTGAGAGGAAGTTTTTGAATAAAGGTGGGAAGGTGGCCTCCGAGGCCGATGGTGTGAAGTTTGCGGATAATGCCGTATTTCCAAGTAGTGTCAAAAGCTTTCTCAAGGTCGAAAAAGATGGCAATGAGGTGTTCCTTTTTTTGCAAAGGATTCCCGGATAACGGTGTCGAGTGTAGTTAATTGGTCCAAGGTATTGCAATGTTTCCGGAAGCCACTTTGGTGAGGGGAGAGGATTCTATTGGTCTCAGGGAACCAGTTTAGTCTCTGGTTAATAATCCTTTCCATAATTTTACAGAGACAGTAGGTGAGGGCGATGGGGCGGTAGCAGGAGGGGTCAGTACTGTCCTTTCCCAGTTTGGGGACAGGGGTGACAATAGCTGTCCTCCAGTTAGGGGGAAAGGAGTGTGAGGACCAGATGTGGTTGAGGATGGTGAGTAGGGTAATGGTGGCCTTGCTGGGAGGGTGTTTCAGAAATTGGTAGGGAATGTTATCTGGGCCTTTGGAGGTGCAGCCAGCGTCATGAATGGCTTGATTTAATTCAGAAAGGGTGAGAGGGGTGTTATAGCTCTCGGTGTTGTAGGAGAAAAAGGTGATACTCCGGGTTCATCATAAGCTTTTTTGGCTTTGAAGGCATTGGGGTAGTTGGCCGAGGATGAGATGTTGCTGAAAGAGGCAGCGAGGTGGTTAACGATGTCCTTTTTTGTGGTGAGAAGGTTACCATTCCAGGAGAGATGGGAGATGGGAGACTTGCTCACCCTGCTGTGGAAGCTGTAAACCATTCTCCAAATCTTCTCAGTGGGGGTGTTGGTGGTGAGAGAAGAGATCAAGTTGTTCCAAGTGTTAGTTTTACTGTCCTTAATAGTGCGCCTGGCTTTGGCTCGGCTGATGCGAAAGAGGTTGAGGTTGTGGGTGGTTGGGTTAGTTTTTAAGTTCCTGAGGGCCCTTTTCCTGTTCTTGATGGCGGTTTTGCAGTCATCAGTGAACCAGGGGTTCGGGGGTTGGTTACGGGGTTTGGAGATTTTGGGAATGGAGCAGGTGGCAATGTTAAAAAGGATGTCACTGAAAACTGACATGGGATCATCACCCTTGAGGACACGAGGAGAAAGATGTGAGTCGCAGAGGGTTTCAAAAAGGGGCCACTTGGCTTTCTCGAGGTTCCAATTGGGGGTGTGGTCGGTAATGGTTTGAAGGTTGGAGTGAATAAGAAGAGGGTAATAGTCAATACAAAGAAATCAGCGGTGACCTTCCAGTTAAAATCAAGGAGATTAGGGGAACAGATAGACAGGTCAATGCAGGTAAGGGAGCCTGTGGCAGGGCGAAGGTAGGTCGGGGAGTTAGTGTTGAGCAAGAAGAGGCTATGCTGTCGAAGGGTGTTTTCAACGAGCTTGTCTCTGGGGGTGATGGTATTGGAGCGCCACAGGGGATTGTGGGCGTTGAAATCACCAAGAAGGATGAAGGGGGTGGGAAGCTGAGAGACGAGGTTGTTAAGGCTGGTTGGTTGAACGTTGGCGTTGAGGAGGAGATGAATATTACAAAGAGTGATGGTTTTATGGAGGGAGATAAATATACAGATGGCCTGAAGGTCGGTGTGCACATGAACTGGGCTGTGTGCGATATTATGTATAACAAAAATGGAGATGCCCCCACAGGCCCTATCAGCATCCACCTGAAGTTTATGGTAGCTGGTGAAGTTATTGAGGGAGTAGTGGTCAGTGGTTTTTTTAAGAAGGTTTCTTGTAGGCAGAAGATGACTGGGTTGAAGGTGGTGGCCAGTAGGTCGATTTCTTCCGAATTGGCCTTAAGGCTTCTGATGTTCCATTGTATAATGTTGTGGGTGTTATTGTAATTGTTTGTGGTGCACGCCATAAGAAGGCAGGGGGTTATCTGAAAGAAGATCTGTTGGGTCTGTATAGGAATTACTAAACAATAGTAAATTACTCCTAGTTACAGTCAAGCCAAACAGGTCACTACCCGTTAGCAGTAACTGAGGCAATCGCCGCATGAACACGAGTTAATATCTCAAAAAAACATGCCAACAAAAAGAGCGTTTGGACACAATATAAATATCATAGCAGTGTCTAAGATAACGCAACGAAACTTACCGGGTTCATCCACGAGACAGAACTGGTTAGTAGTTACACAATCGAAAATAAAGCGTGTGTTAGCTAAGGTAAAATAAAGAATTTGAGAATCGTCAAAAAAAATTGTCATTGTGCAACTTTGTTAAAGCAAAAGTTAGCAGGGTAACACGAACTTCATAAAGTAAGTCAAGTAAATGCTAGGGAATAAATGTGGCGAGCGTTTCCAAACGGCTGCACGAATTATCCCGTGTAAGAGGCTATCCTCTTCTTACTTGGCTATTCCATGAATAAGACCCACTATTTTGAGAAATTGCTTTGGACGATTCATCGTGAGATAGTGTCTCGCGACACAGTATAATGAGATCTCCATAACGAGACGAAGAACAGTTTTGCATCGCTGAACAGCGGCTGGGTATACGTTTAATGCAATTCTAAAGACACCAGACGGGGCACCATACCCTGTACTCTGAAGGTGCAGAAAGCGACGGTAAGAATACTAGCTCTGGGAGAAAGACAAATATGACCTTCTTTAAGAGAAACCGCACAAATAGCACCTCTAGTCTTAGTAGAGTCTGCGGAAATCAGCGTCAACTCCCTAAGTGTGCACGTGTGGGGTGGTTAAGCAGAGCTTTCACCAGTGTGTCTAAGACAACTTGCATGACTAACAGGTATGCAGGAATCTTGCAAGGTCTTTATAAAAACATTATTTTCGCTAACTTCTCCAGTTGTCACAATTCTGTGACCATTGACTCCACTAGAAAGCCTCGGTGGATGTCTGCTGCAGCTATCCTAGAGCCCTTGACTGTACCCAGGTCAGACTGATATAATGAAAAATGGGTTACATCACCAAAAGACTGTAGTGCAGTTTGCAGGAGCCAGGAATGAGACGTAAGTTGTATCTGACCAGAAGCTCGTATGGGAAGCCTGCGATAAGTTGGAGCAGCTGAGGGAATCGCCGTTGGTTGGGCCGAATGGGCGCTACCGGTCGTACATTGCCTTGCTTAGTACCCTCGGTACTAATGTGAAAGGCACAAGGCCATAACTCATGTAGTGAGTCCTTTTGATTGTGAATGCGTCGACTACGACACCCGTGGATCAGGAGTTAGAACGCAGAGAATTGGTAGCTTGCATTCGTCCATGGACGTGAATGGACCTACGTCCGGGAGGCCGAATGTTGTTCAGTTTACTCGCCTGTGGTAAGCAATGCCCATCATGTGGGTGCTCCACAAAGAAGAAGAAGAGACAACAGATCTGCGATCATGTTCTATAAACATGAAAGGTGAACAGCCTGACATCGTTCATCCTGCACCAAGACGAGAGAAAGGAGTCTAGAAACTCCTGGACTTTGTTCCTCCCCATCTGAGAGAGACCACAATCATGGTGTTATGTCGGTGCGTATCTGAACTGTTTTGTTCAGTACTTGTGGTAAAAAATGTAAAAGTACCCAGCATACTGAGTGTAATTCCAGCATAATGATGTGCTGAATATACCAAGTACCTGTCTGGGTTCATGCGATTGGGGACCATGTTAAATGTGCTCTTCACCCCATCCAAGATGCATCCGTCACCACTGACGGTAAATGTCTGATGGGTGGAAACTTTGCTCCTCCTGACAGGTGAGAGTAATTGCACTACCACTCGATATTGAAGACCACCGTCTCAAGGTTTGAAGTGGGGATACTGAGGTGTCCTGTATGGGACCACAAAAGGTCTATCAGAAGGAGACATAGGTCCCTCATGTGAAACTTGCACATGGACTACGTCCACCAAAATGGCTAAGCAGCCTAGGAGCATCAGCCGGTCTCTCACCAGAGACATTCGCTGGGAGAGGAGAAAATCCTCTATCGCCTTTACAGCTAGAACTCTCTCATCTGTTGGCCATAAGTGGCCTTGTGTAAAGTCCAGGACGGCAGAGATCTGGAATAGTGTGGTGGGAGGGTCCTTCCTCAAGGGAGTGGTCCGCCACTCTGGGGATGACTGGTGTCACCATAAAGAGATCCTGGTTGTCCGTGAGACCATCTTCAGTCCAGATGTACATGTCAAAGGCGTCATCCCCGAGACTCACATAGTCGGGGAAGAGTTGAATGTATGCATCGGTTGCTGCTGGCTAGTGGTGCGTGGGAGGCAGCAACCTCTCCTCCATGGCCTGTGTGACCCAAGACTGAAGCCTGGATTTTAAATAGTATATGAAGGCAGGAAACATCCTCCCATGGATTAACTATACTTTTCTTCCTATGCGTATGTCTGGGCTTAGGTGAGGATAAAGATAGTAAGACGTAAGGGAAGGACGGAAATGGTCCTCTCTGCTTGTGCATCTTGCTTCTTTCTCGATCCTTATTCTGGAACCTGCTCTGCTGTGGAGAGGACCAGGGGAGAGAAGTCAGCAAAAAAACGGAAGCTGGCGAGACCCGCCGAACCGGTGTCCGATACAGAGTTCGTCTGCTTGACAGAGAAGACTGGTATGGAGTGCTGC
>JAIGNY010003306.1:292500-445000 GCA_020152595.1 Chiridota heheva
AAGTTATCCAAGTTTACACTTTGAAGTTGTAACACAGACACTGCAATTTTTTGTCAAATTTTGTGTTGAAATCATGCCACTGATGACATGATTTGCCCTTTATACAGTATGTACTATGCTGTGCTAGCACACTAATGTATTTCTTTAGAATTCTCTTTAAAATTTTCTTTCCAAAATGCTTTGACATGGAATTTCTAAGGACTGAATCATTAATATCATACAAGTGAAAATTCATACACCCATGCAAAGGAAAAACTATTTTTTAGAAGTAAGAAAATATGAAATAGATTATAAAGAATTACATTAATATTCTAATGTGTACTGGGTGTATAATATCATTATTTAGAGGGAGTATGAACAAAATAGCCACTTTAATGTAACTTTATATTGACAGATAATTGTTTGAATAGATTAGAAAATATATGCTGAATTGTTTTGAAAGATTTCTTCTGATGACTTGCAATTATTATTTGTATCATATTAAATAAATATAAAGCCAGACTATGGTCTCCTACAAAGATATACTCAAGTACAATGACTGCTACTGTATTAAACATAATAAGAGTAAAATGTCCACATTGGCAGTGGTTAGTCAGTGGGGGCCAAAACGTGGGGGCCCAAGGGAACTTGATTATGTCATTTCTGTGAGAGTGCGTGGATCCAGTATTCACCCCTCCCCCTTTCTTTCTACCCATTTACAATTTACAATACATTTAATGATTCAAATATTTTGTTGTTTGAAACGTTTTTCAGGTGTTTGAAAATTAGAGTTGGCTACTGAAGATCATGGGAGCTATAATATCATTCTATAGCTCCATAATATAATCTACCATCAAAAGAAATTTCAAAAACATATATTTAATATAAAAAAAAAAAAAAAACTTCAATCCAAGAAAAATTAAAATAATTCAGAGACATCCATCACTCTTCTTAATAACCTTCCTACAAAAAAAAAAAAACTAAAGACATCTTTGATATCTAATATTGAATTAGTTTCTTCTTCACTCTTCTCTTTCTGTTTCAGACTACCACACAAGATACAATCTGGTCACTGAAACCAATGCTTTAAGACTTATTTAGTCCTGTA
The DNA here is from genome assembly GCA_020152595.1 of Chiridota heheva. Taxonomy (NCBI): domain Eukaryota; kingdom Metazoa; phylum Echinodermata; class Holothuroidea; order Apodida; family Chiridotidae; genus Chiridota; species Chiridota heheva. Next base: position 293,588 of record JAIGNY010003306.1, read on the forward strand.
AATGTCATGTCAATTCCCTCGAAAGAAAAACGTTTGTTCCTGCCAATGTATGCATGCAACGTTTGTGAAAGGTGAGAATTATTCCACTTCACGCATGAGGGAATCAACGAAGAGTAAAGAAATCTCACTGAGCCTGAAATTTTCTCACAAAACACTCTTTTTTTTTAACTTTTAGGAACAACAGAAATTAAGGTCATATCTTGTTCAAAAATATTCTTTGTACACAGCTGAAAATATAAAGAGAACCATACAATTCTTACATATCTTAGCTGTGCACCGTTAATTGCACCATCTAAAGAGATATGTGCACTGTCTTTTCAAGGATCTAATATGTTAATTATATATCCAAACATAAACTACATACATTTTTCAGACCTCACTTTGATTACCATTGATATATTTTACAAATTCTGATATGTATTCTTCATAATAACAATTAACTTGTGATGCAAAGAAAATCAATTATAAATAGGTAATTAGTGTAAATTGTCTATGCCCAATTACTCCTAAACTCGTGTGTAAAATATGACTCCATCCTCTAAGCCAAATCTCATGCAATCCCCAACATTATTTCGTATTGCTTCTTTAATTATTATCAAAGACACATCATACTTCACCATATAATCTATAGGAAACACAGTTGGGGAAAATGTTGGTTGTCAAGCAGAATGAAGGGATGTAGAACATGCTGACCTACAATCATTGGGGGCTGGTTGCCAAATGCTGGTTGGGGGCTGGTTAACATGTAGGTATTCAAAGTGTTGGTTAACATATGCAAAACGAGTTGGCGAAATGTTAGTTGACAAGATACATGGGTCGGGAAAATGCCCATTTTAAACGAGCAGAAGTAATTGTGAACTGGGTAGCAGTTGCTTAACAAGCTAAAACGAGTTGTTAGTTAACAAGCCATTGAGTTAGGGTCGTGCTGCTTAGCATATTGACTTTGGGTAGTGCTATAACAAGTGTCACATGGTTTTTGGGGGGATTGATTTCACCATAAGGCAACTGAGCCACCCTCCATTTCATCCCTAGAATTCATTTAGTTTAAGGAATCCATACCCCAGTTACTGTTTATATTTGAATGGCTTGTACAGATCATTCCATACAAACACTCTGTTCCACATGGACCATTTTGTAAGGAGCACTTCATTCCGTACGGACCATTCTGTACATACTGTATCACTTTATTCCGTACAGACTACTTTAATCCGTATAGAACATTTCATTCCGTATGGGACACTTTATCCATTTCATTCTGTACAAACTATTCCATAAGGACTATTCCGTACAGAATAGTCTGTATCGTATGGACTATTTTGTATGTAACTGTATGTAACATTTCGTACGGATCAGTTTGTTCCATATGGCCCATCCCATATGGAACACTTCATTCCGTACAGATCACTCACTTTATTCCATACGAACTATTTCATTTTTCATCCTTAATAAGTTTGGCTAATTTGACCAATTCATTTTGGCACATGTTTTTTTGTAACCATTTAGATCATAGATCCTATTTTGCCTGCTAAAAAGATATAAAAGGAAATTATTCTCTACTTTTCAGGTTCTTCTTCGTACATCTAGTTTCTTGCAGACAGCTTGCATGCCCTGTATTCATTGTACTGCTGTATTCTTGGACTTTGACAATAAAGCGTTAAAGCATATTTTTGAGCCTTTTTGCCTTTTTCTTTGTATTCTGCCATTACTGAAACTTCTATTCTATTTATCGGCCCAACAGCCAAGACCTGCTTAACAATTTGTGAGATACTTTTCCTGCTTGCCGGTTAATTAGACAGGCATATTGACTTGGGAGGATAGTCAGATAGGTTGGGGAATACTGTACATGTACAGTATGCTAAGCTTTGAGAAAATTAAGGGGAAAACCACTTACTGTAGGAATGTCTAATATTCTTCAGCACACCTGTCTGCAGAGTTCTCTCAGCACACTCATCTGCAGAGTTCCCTCATGTAAGAATTTATACAACAATGATTGTAATTGGGCTATAAAGACAAAATAATAAAACATCGTCTCAACTTTTAAATGAAAAAATGCTGTGCCAATTTGTGCATGCCCCATACAGGAAAGTGCCAACTATTCTACTGTACCGAATGTTTGTTTTTCTCACAGACCTTCTTGTTCAAATACAGAACAAATAAACAGCTATCTTACTTTGCTTGAAGTAAGCAATGGTGTGTGTGCAATGCTGTGTGTGCAATCATAAAGTGATAAAGAATCAAAATGAAATATATGCCATTTAGAATTGTTTCTACAAAGAAACTTGGAGTGACATTGTATAAAGACAGCAAAAGTTACCGAACTATACCTGAAAAAAATTGGTGCACTACGTACCACTGCAGGTGAAAAATAAAAGTTGAAGATGTAAAGGAAAATATTATCTGAATGGTATCAGGCATGTACCCAGGATCTTCCAAGGGGAGGGGAGTGCATTTCCCCATTAAAAGTTCCCAATTTCAGAAAAGTTATCTAGGGAGGTTTATGAGATTTGTGTACTGTACCGTGGGGTCAATGTGGGTGAGAACACACCTGTCGCACCCCCTCCTGAGTCCCTACAGGCCTTCGTAAATCAAAGTATTAAAACAATTATAGAAAAATAAAACTGTATTTCCAGCGGGCAGTTTGGGAGACAGTGACACCTTAATTCTAAAAGGAGACAAAGTCTGTTTGTTTTTCCCTTTCTTTTCTTTTCTTTTACTTACTGTAGCATTTACAATTTATGGACCAAAAATTCACTCCATTATGTGAATTTCTTTAGCCAGGCTACTACAATTTCATCCATTCAAGGACAATCAAATTTATGACGATTCTAAATACTTCAAGGAACTATGTACCAATTCAAGTCGATTGTAATCATCATTTTTTGTTATCATTACCCACACCATAACAATTACACACAACTATACAAATAGATTAACTGCATGAAATACAAAATAAAAGAACTTCAGATCTGAAAAAGAGGATCTAAATTTAAACTCAATTCAGAGGTCTTTCAGACTGTTTCATCTCATAGAAGAACAGATGATTGTGACTAAAACTAGCACCACGAGAAAGTTAATAACAAAGGCTTAACAATGGGCATAGGATTATCCCACCAGGGAGTTGTCTAAATGACAACTCCCTGATCCCCACTGAAAATGTGACTTAGTATCCACAAAAGAATAACCTAATTCAAATTAGACTAAAGGTCCACGTCATTAAGGCTTTATGCAGCCGTCACCCGACCGACAGGCGACCGGTCGCGGACAGAGGCCGACTGAAAATAGCACAGACTTGCCTATTGAATCAATGTCAACACAGGAAACGAGCGTCCACGCATTTACTCTTAGTTTGTATGCACTAAATGCACTGTACAATGTGTGTGAGCTTTCTGTGTTCGTCTCGGTATGAATGGTGATTAACTCCGTGAAAGTTCAACAAAAGATAATCTCTTTTGTTTGCCCACGGTTTGTTGGGGAAAATATTGATTTGTTTTGAATTCGACTTTGTGAAGTGAAAAGTGGGTATGTATGTACGATAGGCTATATTATGTTACAAGTTTAGTGTAATAGTTGTCTTAAAACAGTGTACAGCAGGCCCTACATTAAAATTGTTTTCCAGGATTTGATGAATGCCTAAAAAATAAACATATTGATTGTTGCTGATTTTAAACTTCTTATTTTATATTTCCAACAGATAGATCATCGTCTTAATCAATTTAAATAAGCTATTCCTTTTTTTTTTTTTATAGAGCATTAATATATTTTCAAAAGCATTCCTTATGTTTTCATATAAAAGGTAATTGGAAAAATAAATTAGGTCCTGGTTTGTGTTGTGTCTTTTCTTTCCACAAAGTTTACAGGTTCAGACCTACTTTAAATCAAAAAAAAAAAAAGAAGCTTGACTTGATCAAACCCTGAAAAATAAAAACGTTAAAAAATGTTTCTACTTCATATCATAGCCCTTAGGGCCTAATAAACTTTACACGGAGTGGCGAAATAAAGCACCCGTTTTCACCGTAAAGCTTTCATTACTATAGCCCAGGCTTATATTGAATTTTTGAAACAGAAATATACTGATATAGGAGAGCAGGGGTTGGGGGTATTTTAAAAATATTCATATGCTCCCATAATATTTGAACAAAAATGTTGTTATCTTTCCTTTATCGTCACCTGTGTAGGAAAATGTTCAAGATATCTATGGTGACCCTCCCAGTGATGGGGTAAGGGAAAATCGCCTCCCCCCCTCCTTTCACCCCTGCGAAAATGTTGTAAGGTCACAAATTTATCACACACAAAATGAACATACGGGGAAAAAAGTGGAATTACATCGCACCCATTTTTTAATGAAATTATCAACGATACTACGCATACACTGGAACGTAAATGAAATGCCCCGGGCAACTTTCCAAATGTTACTAATTCAGGCACCCTAAAAATTTGTGAATAGGTCTAAAATATCCATTCGCTTCTGAAAATAAAGGTACAGCTAACTCCGTCTTTTTCATGACAGTTTCCTTTGTTTTAATATAATTTCTGTGATAATAAATAACGGTGATAAAATATATTTACTCGTTGTTGAGAATATAAATGATTTGATACAGGATTGTTGGTTCAATTGGTAATTGTGGTCAATCTAAACAGATTTATTTATTACTGAGCAATGTTTATAAACCGCATTACGAAACCACCAATACCACGAGGTAATCACCAATTGCGAGCAGTGACCTAGATCAGGAAGCTGTTACTTTGACAACAGTCCCTGCCTAGATTCCGTAATATGAGACGTGTTCCCCGCTTGAAACAAACAATATTCTTCCATCAAGTGATATTCCTTATATAACACACGTGGCCGCTAACATGTCGAGTAAGCGTCCACGTGTTTTTTGATATAGGGCCCCATTTGCGAGAAGAAAAAAAAATCAAACTGAAAACAATTAAATTATAGTTTTGATTGTTTGTCATCTAAAACCACTAAAATATTATTGTTAAATTACAATAAATAAGAACCCAATCACTTGCGAAAAACTGTTTTCTTGTTATAGTTAACTACCCAGGCGTACTACATTATATTAAGCAACACTATTAAGTCAGAGTTATACGTCGGGGCAAACTTCGTTCTGACCAAAGAGCTTCTACCCAAATGTTTGATAGTATATTAGACTGTGAATACCAAACCGCGCCTTCTTATGCACTTCTTTAGATAATATCAGCTGATAATGTTTTCAAAGATAATATAATTTTTGAATTGTTTTCTTTTGAATGAACATATAAGCATTTCCCTGCGATACAGAACAAAAATGGAGTTACACCACTCCCACCTCCACCCCTCCCTTATCCCCTTCCTTTGCATTCCTGTGATGAGGAAATTTATTAAGGGATATCCCCTCCCCGAAACTGCCATTTATAAACCCCAAGGCTTTCTACATCTTTCAGATATTACACCCCCTTGTTAAGAGACTTAATAGACCAAACATGCATCAAACACATCTTTTGAATGAAAATATTAAGCATTCCCCTGCGATACAGAAAGAAAGTGAAGTTACACGACTCCCCCCTCCCTCTTTGCTTTCCCGTGTTAATGCAATTTATTAACGAATATCCCCTCCCCGAGACTAACATTTACTAACCCCTTTGATCTTTCAGATATTACCCCCCCTCCCCCTCCTTCCTGTTAATTTACTTCACACCAAACGTTTCTTTTAAATCAAAATATTAAGCATTTCTCTGCGATGTAATGGAAATTTCTCATGTCATGCAAGCGCGTAATGAATCAAATCCAGGTATGCAATATTATAAATGGTTTTAAATATTCATACACTTCCATATGGGCTTTGGGACCCAGAGTGATGATAACATTATAAGTTATTACAATCTTAAGGCGATGTTTGCTTTCTCGTTATACTCATAGAGAATAAGAATCATTTGATAATTAATACTTGCTTCTACCGTTCAAATATTGGCAATTTCAAAGGGACATGTTTAATGAGCAATGTCATTACCGCAGTACGCATCGCCACGTAGTAATTAGCATACCTGACCGTAAGATAAATAACTAACCTACATTGCGTAATATAAGACCAGCTCCCACCTGTACCTAAAACTTATATTCATACATAAAGTGATACGTTCCTTGTGTACTTGATACCCTGGGATTCATTCCATCGACGATGCGCTCGCTAGCTTCAATGTGTTCAGGTATTAGAAATAGTATGCATTTTATGACTGAAAACAGTCAGAATTATCATTGTTTTGATTGCATTTGTTCCCAAAGCGTTGAAATTTCGTTATTTTCAGATTACAATACATATTAACACCATTCGCTCTTGAGAAAATATGCTTTTGGTATAAAATCTTCTAGGACTAAATTATATCAAACAATAACATTATCCGTGTAACTCATTATCTGAGAAAACTTTCGACTTGGCCCAGATTTTTGTTAGCTTATGATACATAGAGAATACCAAGCACCGCCCGCCCCCTCTCCCTTCCTCGACCTTAATTGTGCTACAAGGTACAAGATTTTAAGATAATAATTTTGTTGGCAAACCAGAACTAAGTTTTTGTAATCCGATTACGACTGGGTGAGCTAGGGCAATTGTTTACCATTATTTGCTGTGTATTTCTGTATAGAGTGAATATTTCTATGAGAATATTACTGGAGGTACAGTAGGCCTATCTTGTACTTTGAATTTCTGACTTAAGTGACTCATCCCACCTAATTTTCGGTAGAAACATTCCGCCTTTGACGATACCAGTGAGAGAAAGGACCTGAACACTCAAATTCTCACTGGCGCAAATCACGGGGCAAGGGAATGATCACCCCCCCCCCCTTTATATTACATTTGCTAATTCTGTACGAATTTACTAGTGAGTAGTTATTTCGATGTTGGGAAATTTCGTCAAACTTAATGTAGGCCTATTACGGATTTATAAAATGATTTTTTTTTTTTCATAAGTAATGATAGGTTTTCATAGAATTATCAATATTTCAGAAGGATTTCAAATGCAATTGCTTATTGGAAAAGGAAAATGGGTGGGGTTTATTTCCTTTAAAATAAATTTCTTGTGTGAAGAAAACGTGTTTGTTTGTGGTTGAATGGGAGTCATTCTCTACAAGTAACTAGAACAGTAAAAGATGATAAAAAGGTCATGCAAGAGTATTTTTTTGCGAGGGAATTTATTGTTTACAATATTCTCACTGACCTATTTACAGATTTCATTTAAACCCCAAGTCGTACCCTTAACATTTCACAATTGCTCCTTCAAATGCCGAGTCTAAAAATTCAGGCTCATGTATGATGTAGTATAACATAATGAGCAAGAGTCCCTCGCACGTGTTTGATTTATGACACTACACCCAAAACTTTCTTTTTTCGTTAAAACACGTGTTAATTTATCCAGTCAGCTCTGTGAAAAAAGACGATCTACTTTTACTTCGGCCTGATTCCACTGTGACTTGAACAGTTGAGGAGGAGTATGTAAAAAGAATAAAGAGGTATAAACATTGTAAATACTGATTTATCATCATTGATGCATATCATTGGAAACAGCGAAGAGCACATTTTGCATAGAAGAAAGTGTTTCATAAAGACTGATAAATACTAAATTTGAAGGGTAATTTATGGGGTGATTTCGTGATTGTCATATTTTTAATTTGATTTCTTCTTGTGAGTGGTCTTGCAACCCAAAGCTGCATTTGTATGACAAAATAATAACTTTTACATCTTACAAAACTTGTAGAACCTCAAGTTGCATTTCTCTCTCACAATGTTTGCAACTTATTCACTCGCAATCTGAAATGATGAGTTGTTAAATGGAGGAGGGAGGAAGGAGGTGGGGGGGAAGGGGGGGGGTTCTAACCACTCATGGAATAAACTGCAAGCCCCGTCTCCCGATTTGTATTGATACTACAAAAACAATATTTTTTGTAAATGTGACGGGCCGCATAGGCGGGATTTTTGGGGAAAATTTGCAACATATTTTCTCCATATTTACATCTTCTGTATTGTGGTATATGTTTTGTATCTTCATGCAATTTCAATACCCCCTCCCCCCCTCCCACACACACACACAAACATACACTTTCGGTGGGATAAGTGCAGTGGCAGCGCTAGGATTTGGGTCATATGGAGCAAGAATGGCAATTTAGTCTCATGGGGGGAGCAAAAACGTATATATAAGATGGCTTTAAACAATTTTCTGGCGGGGAAATGGGGAGGAAGCAATCTCGTGGGGGAAGGGGATGCCCCCCTCCCTCGTAGTGCCGCGCTAAGTAAAGTGATGATCATACAGCAATTGCAATTCCTCCCGAATTATTTTGAAACAATTAAACTTTCAGTTATTTTGATTAGCGAAATGTAAGTAGCATTGACTTAGATAAGACTGACAAAAGAACAAACATTTTATATCACTCCCTTCTTTCGCAATACAGTACATTGCTTTAATGCAAAAGTTCACGCGACGTAAGATATATGAACCCTGGGAATAAATGTTTTCAGCACTACGGGTGGAACCTTGGGTTTGAAGGAACCTGTATTACCAAGGGCAGCTTCTGTTTAGTTGATTTAACTCGGAATATCAAGGGTATACTGTACATCTGATTTCAAGTAAAAGATATAATTTTGTTTAAAAGTTATAATGCAAACCAAACTGTTGTAAACTGAATGAAAGTATTGTAAACACCACATCTGTTCCTTGTCTGTATGTGACAAAGTAGGCCCAAAGAGTGATTATACAGAACGTAGATGCAAAGAACAGTGGAGGTAAAATACGACACAAAGTTTTCATTTCAAACTCATAACAACACTTTTGAAGTTCGAATGCATGTGTATTTTTTTAGGTAAGATACATTATATTTCGTGAATCTGTATTTCTCCCGCAATAAACATACTTACAGTATCATACAGTGATTTACCATGCATGAACTATAGCACTAAGTTAGTACAAGATTGCTGGCAGAGAGTTTATACATGAATCCACCGTCCATGCTGTCCATTGTTGAAAAGGAAAACATTGAATGGTATTTGCTTCTTTGAAAACAAAAATCAATAAAATCCGCAGTGAACGAACTTCTTTTCAAGGTCTTTGTCATGATGAAAAGTTCATTGACACATCTAATCACTAAGGCCTATCATTTCACGTGTATGCACAGTGAAGTTTAGCGTGAAGTGTATGGCATTTGAACTTGTCTGTGTTGTGTTGGAAAACATAACAAGTTGTGCCTCGCGTTTGTGGTGTTTGGTTGGATCGGCGACGGGTCGGCCTCCGTCGTACGACCGACCCATAGAGCCTTTGTGACGTGGACCCTAACCTGGATTAAAAATGGGTAAACAGGTAAGAAATATTAAAAGACATGGAGAACCGGGAAACACCGGTCTACCTACTGTGGTGTAGCGGCTATTATACATGTCTACAGACCACAATACCCTGGGTTCAAGCCTGGGTTGGGTAGACACGTCAGTGCAACACAACTGGTTATTAAAGGCCGTGGACAGTGGACATTGACTTAGTTGTTGATGCTATGTCTGTCCGTACGTCATACCCCTGTTCTCGTCCACTTCATATGAAGCGCTTCGTGATAGCATTGCTACTATCATTACCCCGTCATTGTAATTGTGTGTTCACTCATTGTCGGGAAACACTGTGACAGCAGAACAATATTGACAGCACTGTTCTTCACAAAAAAGAGAGAGGGGACCCCCTTTTAGCTCACTTCGCTTCAAAAAAAAATTATGAAATTTTTTTTATAAGAAACAAAGTGACGAGAAAGCATTCCAAATCTAGCCTAGCTGGAACAGTCTTTCGTATAATTTTTAGTGACTGAAATTTAGGGTAAAAGAAAATTACTTGAAGGATATGAGCTGTCTGCCCAGTCATACATTGCATATTTGGTTTACATGAAAAAAATTTAAAACTATAATCAGGCATAATGCTGAAACGAAAAGAGCTACATACAAAATTCAAAGACTGCTCAGATCTGTACCCAAGATGTATTAGTAAATCCTTCTAAGCCAATGAAGGCTTATTTAGGCTTTTATTTTCCTTAAGCGCATGCGAATAAGAGTACCCAAATCCAACTGGAAGGACCACCATTCAGCATGGGTATAGCCAAGGTGTCAAAAGGTCCAGATCATGAAACCCCCTTTCCCCCAAAACAAAATAATTTTAACAAAGGTCCAGGAAATATGTGTAAAGGGACAGATATTTTTTGCTAAGCAAACTTCCCACCCCCTCCCATATGAAAGCCTGGCTGCACCTACCCTGTACTACAATGTGTCCCTAATTTGCAAGATTTAAAGTTTTTTAGCGCTAGATATCCATATACATGTACTGTACAGTACCTTTGAAGTACTGTACGTAAAAGGATATTTCATCTCATAATTAACCAGAAAACCAAAGGTTTTGAGGTTCCAATGTGCAGTTTGGATTTTAAGTTTGAAGTATTGTATAATGAGTGTTATTGCACAATGGGCTCAAAATTACAATAACAACCAAATAACTCAATTTCTCACAAGAATGGAATTTCACAATTAAGTAAATTCAACTATTTTTATCCCATTTACATGTTAAGCCCATCCTACTATGCATATTACTGAAATTCAACAATTTGGTACAATGAACATGTACACACTAGCTAACAACATAATGATACTTTATTTGAAACAAATAGTCATACGGTTAAAATATGAGCATTTTTAGATTTTAACATTAAGCCCCACATACTCATTAATATGCATGATATCGCCACCAAAAATATTAGGGCACATCTGCGGACCATGGGCTATCATTGTACCACATATGAAGTGAATATCACGTATCCTTCTTAAGATACAGTACTGTGTTAACAAGCTCTTTTCAACAAAATCATGCTAAGTGCATACTATGAAATTCATTATTTTGGTACAATGAACATGCACTCAATAATTACAGTGACATCATAATTACACCACATATGAAACAAAACAGGCAAGTGGTTGTTAAACAAAGACCTGCTATTTAGAGTCCCTGGATAAAATATAAGCCTTTTAAAATTGTATAATTAATTAGCCCAGCCTAATCATTAATATGCACAACATCGCCGCCAAAAATATTAGGGCACATCTGCAAACCATGCAGATCTGTGCACCACATATGAACTGAATCCCATGCATTGTTCTTGAGATATTGTGTTTGCCAGCTTTTTTCAACAAAATGTTAAACCCTATCCATTATGCATATTAAAAGGTAGGACTGACCCTTATACAGCGCCCCCTATCACAAAATGCAACTTTCGATTTATGCCTGGAAGGGAAGCTTAACATTCACTCTTCAATTTCCACTACTTTTTATTTCAAAAACTCTTTTTATTCTTCAGTAATTATTAATTTAATTAGTAATATTCACTTTGTTTACATTCCGTTACCATGGAAACGCACGAGGAACTTCTCAAGTTTTTCCACATTTACATCCCATTTCTCCACTTCTGTGAACCTCTAGCCCACCCATATAAAAAATGGAGCATTCCACTGGTCTGTAGTGACCTAGATGACTCTATTTTTAGCTACAAACCTTGCATGAATGAAAGTTTTGTTTACTTTTCTCTCTGTGTGATCACAGCCAACTTGCATGTGTGTTGTACTCGCGCAATGACTCATGCTGTACAGTATGATAAGAGGAGCATTTTTGTGGAGGATACAAGTTTTTCTGGAGTATTTAACTTTTTAAACTTTTTAAACTTATAGAAAAAAAATCAAGCTTGTGAAAAGTATAAAATGAGAAAAATTTGTATTATTATTCAATATCGTAGTAAGTCATAAACATTAAACGCCATTTTCTCAAAAGCCTATTTTCTATGTACCAACCAATTTGTTAGCATGATAACTTAGTCATTTGTACTCCCCTGTGCATGAAACTTAGCAAAAATGATGTTTTCATAGTGTTTTATATCCTGAATTGAAGAAATCTTACAAAATATCTTCAAATTTTAATTCATGCCACTAATTAGCGTTAATGAGGAAGTTAGTTATCGTTAAATGCCCATATCTCCCAAACTAAACATAGCTTTGTAAATTTTATCAATTCAAGACATGACATTTTTTACAAAGATCAATTATGCCAAATTTGGTTCATTTCTTTTAATCCTAGCAAAAGTCATCCTGCTAAAACTTCATTTTTAATGTATTTCTTTATTTTCACCTAGTTAATTATACGCATTCTAAATGTGCCTAAAATCGCTATGGAAAAAAGTTCAAATACGGTATTTCGTATTTGATGCAACTTCATAGTTATATTTGTTTCACAAGTGTTGTCAACATAAACCTGAAGTTTACCAATTTCAAGGGTCAGTCCCTCAACATTTTGGTATCATGAGCATGCACACACTAACTAACAACATACAGTAATTACACCAAATATGCAACAAAACATACATGTGGTTGTTCAAATATGAACGTTTTAATATTTTAACATTAAGCTCGCCAATTAATTAATATGTATGACATCACCACCAAAAACAATACGGCACATCTATGGACCATGGGCCATCTGTGTACTACATATGACATAAATCCGGAGTATCGTTCTTGAAATACCAAGTTTACGAGCTAGCGTCACATACATACATACAGTACATACATACATACATACATACATACATACATACATACATACATACATACATACATACATACATACATACATACATACATACATACACGCATATATACATACATACATACATACATACAAACATACATAGGTTGCTGATGCTGATTGCACAGAACAAAGAATATTGTACAGTAAGAGTCTATTATGCCCTGCAAAAGTGCAGTACTTACACATGTATCATCAGGGTATACCATTTCCAGACTAAAAAATTAACCTTGACTGACCCCTTTCAAATAAAATAAAAATATTGTGTGAACATTTTGCATTTTCAAGTTCCTGGCTTCTTCAGACACTTATTATTCATTGCCATATTCCCTTTTATAAACTTACATGTATCTTAGAAACACCAATGACAATGGTACCCTCTAATAAGTAACACATTATATTGTGTTGTACAGATCAATCATACTGTATCAAAAGACCACTCAAGTTCAGTATGTCCCTGAGCCTGGGAATCTTACCATTTGCTGAAAAAAGTGATCTGGTAATGGACCATAAATAAAAGTACAGCAATATTGCAAAATACTAAAAGATTTAAAACTTATAAAAAGAAGGAATGTGCAGCTATTACGAACCCAAAAAGGATCTGCAAGCCCATTTTGTTGAAGTCTTAACCCCAACTAAGTCTTGACAACAGTTACAACACTGTCATTGGTATGATCTAAATCCCATCAGGTAAATAGGTCAGATAATGTTAATAAAACTGTTAAGGCCAAGAAATAATCAGTAAGTCTCTCAAGTAACTTCAAACCAGTTAAATGTTTGGAAATTTCTCTTTAAAAGCAAAACAGTTAAGCAGAATTAACAAATTTTATAACAATGTCTGACTGTCTCTACTCGAGTCCTGATAAAAGCTGAACTTTAAGTAAAACAGATTTCTTTATTTTCACGTAAACAAGTTGATCCAACCGTTTACGCTACGCACTGTATACAAGACGTGTTTGTTATTGCTCCAAACAGTCATCAATGTTTCATTTAATTATTCATGTGCGTCAATTGATTTTGATTCACAAACTCAATTTACATTTATTTGAGCTGCTATGTCTTGATTTTTAGGGATGTAATGTACATGTACCCGTTTCACTAATAGTTACAGCATGACTTTATGCAATATAACCCATTGCAAGTAATAACTGTAAGGTTTTGCATAAACACAATAATCAATGGCTACAATTCGTTTTCCGTACATGCAACGAAATCCATTATTTTAAGATTGGGATTGAAAGGCTTTGTTACAGTACATATACTGTACATAACAATCTTGAAATTACTGGTTTGATTCTTGATTGGTTGACATCCTAAAAAGCAGAAAATGCTGTCCTGAATGATACAGTATCTCCCATTCTACTGCCTATGCACATGCTCACTATTGATTATAAGATGCTAAAAAGCTGTGAAGTCTCAATCAGATTTTGAATTTAAAAAAAAACAGTACTTAGATCTTTTAGTTTTTGAGATATAGCTGATAAAAATTTCAGGAATGTTCAACATACTGTAACATTCAAAATTTGTGATGCATGACTGGCAATTATTTTCATGACTGAAAGATTATTATTTCAAATGACCCTACAAGATTTAAAGAAATTCAATTGTTTTATTAGAGTGATAAGTTCCGTTGGATTCAATGGGACCTCAACTAAATTCCCCAGCAACATGTGCAGTACTAGTAAAACGTACATCATGTCCAATTGCCAATGCTACAGTAGTAAAAATAAACTTGAATAAATTATTTTTAAACTGCACATATTGTACAATTTGAAGTATGAATTATCTAATTTGACAATCGGAGTTTAATATACAATATGTAATCATAAATTAATTTGTCAAACTTGGCAAAGATGGGTAAAATCGCATGAATGCATACTGTATGGCGGACGAAATTGGGGTCATCTAATGTACTGTAGCATAAAGAGGATGGCGTTCACTTAGTAGTGAAATCGAAATGCAAACAGAAATTAGTTGATAGCTGTGTATTCATTCTTCTACAACTTGATAAATAAACAGATAGCACGCTGAAGACTATATGTCTAAATCAGAGTATAGTTGAGTTATCTTTTGCTCTTAAAGGTGGGGGAAATGGGTATATTTATAATGAAATCACTTATTTCCTAAGATATTATCATCTTTTTATGATGTAATGAAAGTAACTTCCATGAAATGAGGATACACTCATCAGCTAATTAGTATCAGTGATTTAACATTATCCCTATTGTAACTACAGTATTAACAGCTTCTATTTTTAAAATGGATTTTTATTTTCTAAATGGACTGGAATAAAACCTTCACATTTACCATTATATTTCTTTTGGCTACTTAACAAAAAATTTGTTAGCTATTCTGGTACAGAGTTTATTAAGTACCAAATAAGAGTATAATGGTAAATGTAAAGGCTTTATTCTAGTCCATTTTGAAAATTGAAATTCATTTTGAAAATAGCTCTTATTTAACTAAGCATCCCACCCAGAAATTTAATCGGTAAATGAACCCATTAAATCTCTATCAAACACCAATGTGATGCCAATCACCTGACTCAGAGAATCTCTGCAAGATACAGACTGGTAGAGAATATTACTCATATATCTAATATTGCCAAATGATGAACCATCTTGAGAAACCAAGCTGACAGGTGGGTGACACAGGAGGTCACTAAAAGTTACTCAGAGGATATAACATGTCAGATAAAATGTTATACCGAAAATTGTTCCCCTATAATACAGTACTATTTGAAGAAAGTACATAAAGAAAAAGAAAAATGTTTATCAGACAGATAAAAAAGCTACTGGAGAAAAATTGGGACAACAAAATTAGTCGGAAAAACAAACTTGCATAAGAAAACAAATGGACTGTTATCAAAGAACAATTTTGCCTTATTTGCAAAATAACCCACAAATTTGGGCCTAAAATTTAAATCAGTAAAACATCTACAGAGCAGTGTGGCTCAGTCTTATATCTGCAACTTCCCAACCGGACCATGAGGTCATAGGTTTGAGTCCAGCTTTGACATCAAAATTGCAATCTACGTTTCTCAGTTGTGGTTTCTCATTAGACAGGAAATCTCTGTTGACTTTTCTGTACAAACTCCTCAGAATCTCAAAGTTTTTTATTAAGTAACTCTGGTGTTCCGATATCTCCTCCAAATGTTACAGAAATTAGATTACCTTGTAAATAGAATTTTCCTTAACCTGGTACAATAAGTTGGTGAAATAAGCAAAAACGTTAATAAACTGTGAAAAATATTAAGTTCTTTGACGAAATTGGCTCGAGTCCGTTCACAGGCATAACTTTTTCTGTATGCAGTATAGACCTACAGTAATCCACTAAATGCAAAATGACGTCATCCAGTGGCAATTTTGTAAACAAACCAAATTTTGGTAGGCATGCAATGCGCAGCGCAAACAACTAGATCGTACATCAAGTCAACAGAAAATGTGAAAATAGTGGATTCTCAGTGATTGATCAAGGGCAAATTTTGCCTCCACAAAAAGCTTTTGACTTACCAAAAATTGAGGATATTTAACCAAAGAGAACTGTTTTTTTCCTTTCGGAAGCTAAATTGGCAACAAAACTACAATTTTAACGCAATTCTTACGCGGCCTTTATGGACAGATTAGCCCTAACATTAGGATAATTTACAAAGTCATTAAACTTTACAATGCCGAACTTCATCTTAAGCTTTGTCTTAATTAGGCTAACTGTAAAGTTAGTGTATTGCAGTTTTTTCTGAAAAAAGAAACAAAAAACGTTTTCAAATTTAAGAGAACGACAACGAGAAATATATTTTGTCCATAGTAGATTTTGAATGAATCCTCTTCAAAGGCCTAGGGGCCTCGCCTACCAAGTTAGTACAAATTAAACAGCCTACTATCTAAGGCTACAATTTGAAAGATACTGTAGGGTCAATAGATTTAGCCCTCGAATTAAGAAAACATTTCATACTAACTCGTCAGCAAAGGTTTTGGTCACTGCATGATTTGGGTATAAACATTCGTGTTACAACACAATGCAAATACAGTAGCCTACTGCATTATTGTCCCTTCAGTTAACATCTAAAAGCTTAATTTCAGCGTTGTTTTATTTTTTTGGCATGGGACCCACTGTCATTTTTGTCTACATGTATCTCTTTAACATTTTTCATGTTACCTACAGTAGTAGCCCATTATATACTTTTTTTATTCTAAAATTTAAGATTGTCCACTGACCTTTGTACAGTAAGTTGTAACATTAAAGTTACAGTACAGGTAAAGAGCATGGATATCGCATTTCCTGGTACTGAAATTCCCAGAAGTTACCTTTTTATTGACCAACCACATTTGGTATGCAGTGAAATTATGACAGCTTAGAACTGATCTTAGGGTCCAATGTGTATATGTGGGTATGTTGGTCCACGAGCAAGTAGTTTAGGAGCCTTCTATCACCCAAAGGGCTGAAAACCCTCAAATTCATCAAATGAACCACATAGCATATGCCATTTGGGCCCATTTTAGAGGGTGCCTAACGACTTCAATGGATATGGGACCTATATCAATTAACTCCTCTGATCTTAGGGTCCAATATGTATATGCGGGTATGTTGGTCCACGAGGTAGTTTAGGAGCCCCATGGCAACCAAAGGGCCGAAAACCCTAAATTTCATCAAATGAACCACATAACATGCCATTTGGGCCCATTTTAGAGGGAATATGGGACCTTTATCAAATAACGGCTCTGATCTTAGGGTCTAATGTGTATATGCAGGTATGTTGGTCCACGAGCTAGTTTAGGAGCCCCATGGCAACCAAAGGGCCGAAAACTCTAAATTTCATCAAATGAACCACATAACATCCATTTGGGCCATTTTAGAGGGTGCCTGACAACTTCAACGAACATTGGACCTATATCAAATAACTCCTCTGATCTTAGGGTCCCATGTGTATAAGCGGGTATGTTGGGTTATGGGCTAGTTTGGGAGCCTCATTGCACCCAAAGGGCCGAAGACCTTAAATTTCATCAAATGAACCACGTAACATGCCATTTGGGCCCATTTTAGAGGATGCCTGACGGCTTCAATGGACATCGGACCTAAATGAAATAACTCCTCTGATCTTAGGGTCCAATGTGTATCAGCGGGTGTGTTGGTCCACAAGCTAGTTTAGAAGCTCCATGGCAACCAAAGGGCCGAGAATCCTAAATTTCATCAAATGAACCACATACTATAACATGCCATTTGGGCCCATTTTGGAGGGTGCCTGACAGCTTCAATGGACATGGAACTTATATCAAATAGCTCCTCAAGACCCCTAGCTTGATTTAAACAGGGACAGGGTGCTAGACTTGTTGAGGAGCACATTAATGCATGTGAAGTGCTGCGTATTTTGGGCGTGGAGGCACCGGCCCCCCTTAAAGGCTCAATCCCCTGGTGAAGAAGCTCTGGGATTTTAGCTACAATCATGCATCTCAGAATGAAGCTATTATGAATGATAAGGACCAGTCATTAGCCAAACAGGACAATTGCTTACTATGCTATCATTTAGTATTCTGTATCTATGAAAGGTATATCATTTATGAGGCTAATTAAGATCATTAATTAAAAAAAAAAAAAAATGGACCTTTATCAAATAACTCCTCTGATCTTAAGGGTCCAATGTGCATATGCGGATATGTTGGTTCACAAGCTAGTTTAGGAGTCCCATGGCACCCAAAGGACCGAAAATCCCAAATTCTATCAGATGAACCACATAAAAATAATTAGTAGACACGATCGCTAACAACCTCTTCTAACTAGTACAGTGGTCACAAAAAAAACATGAAAATTAAAGGATTAGTTCAGTGGTCATGCAAGTCTATCTTATATGAAACAGGACTTCAAAAAAAACAAAATGGTGAAGAGAGCATTTAAAAATCTCATTCTGTTAAGGAGATATCTAAGTTTAAAGTTTGGTATCATTTATATAGAAACGACTGAAATCAGACTAGTTGTGATGTCATAGCCTCACATTCCTCCAAGTCTTAATGTATTCTATCATATTTTGTGCTGCAATTTTGTGGTTTATAAACCATGGAATAATGTCAAAAAGTAGTAGAACTGAATCTAGGAAGGGTATTTATTACATACCACCTCAAGAAAGTTTGAAGAAAAATAATTTGAATAGTAAGAAAAATAAATAAACTTTTTTTTTAATACATAAGGACTTTAAGGAATCTGAGGCTGTTAGTCACAACTGGTCTGATTTCAGTCATTTCTACAGAAATAATACCAAACTTTAAAGTTGAATATCTCCTTAACGGATAAGATTTTTGAATGCTTTCTTCACCATTTTGTTTCTTTTAAAGTCCTCTTTGATATAAGATGGACATGCTTGACTATTGAACTAATCCTTCAACACAGACGCCCCTACCTTTTTCCTAATGTAAACATACAGATATAAAGCTGAACAACTTTTTTCACCTTACGTTTTGGTAAGTTTCCCAAAATCCTCGTGAAAAAAGGTAAAAAATTGTAGTGTCTTGTGCACAGGACGTTAGCGTTTCAACTAATGTTGCAAACGCGCGCATAAACATGTAACTTGAAAAAGGAGGGGCCAAAACGGGCACAGATAAAACAAAAAACCACACTGCATGATCGTTACAAGATGCAACAATTGCGTTGTTGCGCACTATTAAAATTATTCGAATTTAACTACATTACCTCAACGCACTTGTTCCTTTGTTAATATTAATATATACAAATAACATACAAATTAATACATAGGACACACATCGATGCATTCAGAGGCGATGCAGATATGCACTCAAATTATGTCAAGGCGCTCGCAGAAATTCTGTTTAAACTTTATTTTTGAACGAAAAATGTGTATCCTTTTAGGAAAGCAATCAAGTTATTACAATATTTACAAGGTGTAAAATCAATTCAAGTTTGTGTGTGCTGATTTTCATCTTGAAATATATAAGTCTTAATACCGAAAATCAAGAAACGTTGCGATGATGTCATGAAGAAGCAGCACTTCAATTGGTTTGCAGCAAATTGTTGGGCTTTTACATTGTCATGACTGTAATGTCGGTAGAAAATCTATCATTTGTGCATATCAGAAAAAAAGAACAAATACTGTGGCTTATAAACAAAGATGGGAGTCTCCAGCAAATGTGAGTAGAGTAAAAAAATGTAATTAAGAATCAAATTTGCGAGTGGTCAAAAAAAGGAATTTTTATATACGATTTGAAAGTCGAGTTAGAAAGCGACTTACCTTTTTATATATAGGCCTATGTATTAAGTATATAGGTTGCCATAACGCTAGGAACACCTGTGACTTGGAGGGGAAACTTTATCATGACAGTCAATGTGATATTTTTTATGAATACTAAAATAATGGTACTCATATATGTTGGAAGCTATCTAATAGTAATAGTATACACATCCTATTTAAAGAAAAATAAATTATATCCATATTTGTTGACAAATGACAAAAAATATGTTTTTCTCCCATTGACTGCAAATAAGTGACTTGTGTCAGTGTGTTTTCCCCTTTGACTGAAGTTTGAGATCGTCGAAAAAGCATTGTTACGTCGCCGTAAACACAACAATCCCGGATGTCCGACCTCGAGAATTATGTTATGTTAAAAAAAACTTCAACTTAAGTCCGAATACGAATCTAAAGCTGAATCTGAGACTAACTTCAGGTCGGTGCTGTAAGTGTAACACTTACACTTGGGCCTAGGAAACGTTTCTGCATAATTTCGCAGAAAAGGCAACAGCAACTGCCTAACCTTACAAACTTACATAAAATACGTTACTCACCACCCCTCAGCAAAATGGTGACTAGAAATTTGAATTTGTAACGTTGATACACTAATTTTCCTTACAAATTGATCACTTCGAACTGTCCCCGTTTTCCATGAATTTGTTTTAAACTTAAACTAAAGCAAACCACAGCGATGATGTATGATAATGCAGCGCGTAGAATTAGTAGAATCATGGGAAAATGGGAAGAATAGGTATGCCGCAAACAAGTCTATCTTCAATATTTTTGATCCTCGAAAACAATTTAAAAACAAAAATAGTGAACATTTAAGAATTCTTACCATAAATCTAATCCAAATATTGCTTTAAAATACCTTTTCCTCCAATTAATTGTACTTCTTATTGTTTATGAATTAAATGAAGTGATTCACGATAGTTGGATAGCCTGGATTAATTCAGTCAGAGAGCGTAACCACGAAGGTCTTACCGTGTAGAAACAACTGACATCAGACTAGTTATGATGTCATAGCCGCAGATTTCTCAAGTCTTTATGTATTTTATCATATTTTGTCCTGCGATTTTGTGGCTTGCAAACCATGCGATATGTCAACAACAAAAAAGCAGTAAAACTGAATCTAGGAAGGGTAACAATAATAATAACAATAATAATACACCACCTGAAAAAAGTTTGAAGAAAAATAATTTAGATAGTGAAAACATTAAATAAACTTTCTTTAAAATTTAAGGCGTTTCTGCAGAAATGATACGAAACTTTAAAGTTGAATATCTCCTTAACGGAATAAGATTTTGCAATGCTTTCATCACCATTTTGTTTCTTTTGAAGTCTTCTTTCATATAAGTTGGACTTGTTTGACCCCTAAGCTAATCCTTTAAAAACGCATTGCCCAGACTGTCAGATGCGCTGCAGAATTGTTTACGATTGTTTCCACGCGTCTGGTACGGTGCACGGTTGCGATGGCACGAGCAGAGATCGTGACGTCAATCTCCCTACGTTACATTTTGGCATGACGTCACGATCATCAACTCAATCGTCTTCATCGTGAGTGAATACTGACATAAATATTTAAGGAAATATGACAGAAAAGGACGATAGAAAATTCACTTAAAGTACTTATGAAAGGAAAATTTCTGTGATAAATGAATTGAAGGATGGAAAAGATTATGCGGGATTTTTGACATAAAGTGATTGAACTGACTTGTTTATAGATTTATGCAGATTGGATACCTATTTCGCGAATTTGAAAGCGTATTTAACGAGGTTTGTTATCGTACTTAATGTGGGTGACTGATTCTTAAATTTACTACGTTGGATTGAAAGAAGGTATTTAAATGTCTATTTAACAAAAAATGATTCTTGATTTCTTTTTGGATATGAATCATTTGGAGAAGAGTACTTTTGTGAAAGCATAAAATGGAGGATTTAGTATTAAAGAAGATACTGATAAAGAAAACGGAAAATGTTCTATATGCCAGAAAGATAAGCAGGAATTTGTACAATGCGAAGGATGTGCAACTTGGGCATGCCTAGCATGCCACAAATTAATTCAAACTTATCTTCAAATTCATGAACAGAAATGAGAATGGGCTACACTGGATGTGCAGTACAAATCGCAATGTATAAAGCACTGAACCATGAGGGGGAAAAAAGAAGGTGAAACTGAAGAGAAAATAGAAGAAGTAGGCTACATGTCGAACTAAGCGTTTAAGAAATATAATGAAAAACAAGACGGAAGAAGACAAAGAAAAAGAAAATGAATTAAAGAACAATGAAATTTAAATCCGAATACTGAAAGAAGAATTAACAAAGTACAAAAAGCTGTATGAAAAAAAATGAGGCGGAGCTTAGCATGAGCAAACGAATAAACACACACATGTGTAACAATATGGAAGAGCTCAAAATAGTGAAGGAGAAACATATATGGGAAATAACAGTATGCATGATAAAGGATAACCAACATGACAAAGACAAAGAGGAGACGAGAGAAGCAGTTGAAATGCAAAACACAGTATATAATCAAAACATAGAAAAAGAAGAAACACATGACCAATAAATGTACCAAGAGAAGCTCCAGTACCTATTTGCAGACAATATAGATTAGGACTATCTTGCAAATTTTACCAGAACCGATGTAGATATAGGCACTATAGACTAAACGATCAGGGCAAAAGATAAAGTATGTAACCTTTTTTATTAGAAAGGGAGAATGTGCATGTAGGTATGGGATTGAATGCAAATTTTATCATCTCAAAATGCAATGAAGAAGAAGAATGCAAAGATATAGAAACTATCAAGAACATAATACAAATTTTAAAGAAAGAAGAAATCCAAGAAGATACATGTATGATAGAAATAGACAACAAGATCAAGAACTGATAAACAGAGTTTTCCCAGATGATATGAACGGACAAGAGGAAACTATAACCAAGACAACCAAGGAATGATCTACAAAGAAACAAACAGTCAAACATGTGATGAAAGAAAAGGGTGGAAAATAAGGAGAAAGAAAAAATAATGAAATGAAGAAAAGAATATATTTTTTAGAAGCCTTAGGGAAACTTAACACCATACTCAATCATCTACAAAGAGATATGGAAACTAGAACTACAGCAGCAAATTACCAATGATAAAATGTGAAAATAAACAAAGTAGGGAGAAAAGAATTAAAAATCAATTAAAAAACTTTAGAATTTTATACCAGAACATAAGAGGAATAAAAGAGGAAAAAGAAAGTTTGAATGAAATAATAGAAGAAATAAATCCAACAATTATTTGTTTAGCTGAAACCTATTTAGAAGAAGATGTGCCTGAATTTCATGTATACCAGGTTTATACACTCATACATGGTGGTGGAGTTGTGATAGCTGTGAAAGCCTCTATTAAAAGCGTTGTGGTTAAAGTAGAGGAAGAAAATGCAGAAATGTTATGGATAGTCATTGATAACAATAATTTTGAATTAAGAATTGAAGTAGTCTATTTCCCACAAGAAAACTAAACTAACAAAGTCAAGCTTGATAGTTATATATGGGTAAATAAGAAAGTAAATTGAGAAGTCGAAAGATGATAATCAGCATGTTTTAATTGTAGGAGATTTCAATTGTAAAATTGGAAACATAAAAAGAAATGACAAGAAGATAACCAAAGGAGGGAAAATCCTTCTTGATTTGATAAAGGAACATAAGCTACATGTACATGTGATGAATACTAATGAGAAATGCACAGGGATTTGGACTAGAATACAAGACAGTGAGAAGGCTGTGTTAGATTATATGTTAATAAAGGAAAGTGACGTCAACAATGTTTGCCAAAATAATATTGATGAAGATAGGACTTGGGCACCTTACAAAATTACAGACAAGGACGACCAAGTTAAAGTGATATACTCAGATCATATGTTAATGACAGCTTCCTTTGATTGGACAGTTAAAGGATTAGTTCAGTGGTCAAGCATGTCCATCTTATATGAAAGAGGACTTCAAAAGAAACAAAATGGTGAAGAAAGCATTACAGAATCTTATTACGTTAAGGAGATATTTAAGTTTAAATTTGATATCATTTCTGTATAAACGACTGAGTAGTTGTGATATCATAGCCTCATATTCCTCAAAGTCCTTATGTATTCTATCATATTTTTTCTTGCAATTTTGTGGCTTAAAAACCATGGAATATGTCAAAAAAGTAGTAAAACTGAATCTAGGAAGGGTATTTATAATATACCACCTCAAGAAAGTTTGAGGAAAATACCACTGAACTAATCCGTTAAGGAATCGCAAACAAGTGCAAGAAACAAATTGTTTAGTGAAAGAAATCACCAGAACTTGAGAACAGCAACGATAAAAGCAGAACTGACTAAAATATGGGATACTATGAATACTATGCAGTACAAGTACAGTTATTGGAACGCATAAGTTTTGGGTATTGCAAATAACATTTATACGATGAATAGGAGCAAGAAAAAACAAAAGAAAACCACAAGATTACTATAGAAAGCTAGAAGAAAAACTAAGAAAGAACTTCTACAAGAAAAATGTTCAACAAAAAGAGAAGTTCTAATCAAAGAACTGAAGTGTATTAATCAAATGTATGCAAACACATAATGATAAGGAAAAACCTCTTTTAAAGTTGCTGATAAAATTAACAGAAAGGAGTTAACTCTACAAGCTTCTGAGATTTTATCAAACAAATGGAAGGAAGAAAAATGGAAGAAATAACAGCAATGGAGGACAATCGTGGAGCAGCTATAGAAGATTCCGAAAGAATAAAAAAAGTATATTTTGAACATAACGAGAACCTTTTAGCACAAAGGAAAGCAAATAATCCAAGAGAAAAAGAAATGTAATGGATTGTAAAACACTGCAATAAAGCTAGAAGATTGATCACTACTAATAAAAGAGCTAAACCAATAAATTGTAAAGAATCTGAATCACTTAAGTCGGCAAAAAATCCTTCAAGAGGACATGAACACCAACCGAGCGTAAAAAGTATGAGTAAGAAAAAGTATATAAAAAAAAAAGTTAGCAATACAAGTATTAGTAAGTTTAGCTAAAGAATACTATGATACAAAGACAAAATTCTAGATGAATAAAGTAGCCGACTTGAGCGGATGGAAAAATGATTATGATTTAAAAAAAAGCTGGAAATGATATGAATAGAAGACTTTGTAATCTATTCAATATCCTTCCAAATGAAGGTTTGACTCTCTAAAAAAATTAAAGATGTCTACGCCACTGTTAGATATTGAATAAGAATTTGTCTGGATCAATTATGACTCAAGTTTGCAGATGTTCATATTCAATACCTGTTTGTGAAAGCAGGTAACGTCCTTTGGGTTCCTTTGATAGAATTTGATAAAAAATCACGATTGGTGCACGCCACCCTTTTCGGCGGCGTGTATCTACAATTAACAAAGTGAAAACACCCGCAAACGTTCCAGTGTAGCGCCATTGCAAAAGCTGAAGCCACACAGTCCAAATCGTGAGGTGGGTCATTTATCACTATGGTAAAAGAGTAGGGTCCAAAATCACTAGTGAATTTTAACTCTAGGGTCCGAATGCACTAGTGATTTTGAACCCTAGGGTCAATTTAAGCAGGGCCCTCGGAACCCACACCGAATGCTTGCATATTCATTCAACCCAGTGTCAAAGATCTTATATCTTGAGACCGGTCCCAAATTATTTTCTGCCCGGCCGATGAGGCTAAATGAAGTAGTAAAAACTGGAGAAGAACCTAAAGACTGGGAACACATGAAAATTAAATCAATATATGAAAATAAAGGAAGCAGGAAAGAGATGAAAAACCAAAGAGGTCTCTTAATTACCAGTATCTTTAGTAAACTGATGGAAAAAAGTATGCACATAAGGAATACAAATATATTAAGGAAAGGAATCACTGAGTATTAGTGTGGGAGCATGCAGGAAAGAGGAAGTATAGACCATGTATTCACCTTACAAGCTATAATTGATTATATTAAATATTTAAAAAATAACCTACACATCCTGCTAGTAGATGCAGAGAAGTGTTTTGATAAATTCTAGTTGGTAGATGCGTGTAACAAATTATACAGTTGAAGAAGTAAAACTTATCATTCGTATGAAAGAAAATGCATACGTAATGGTAGACACTCTGTTACGATTGACAGAACAATTGATTCTGAACCACATTGTAAGACAAGGCACTATTATGGGACCAACTTTATGCACCATAGAAATGGACAAATTAAACCAGATAGGAGAAAGATGCATTACTACTATAGGACGTAACATTGAAATTGAAAATCTAATCTACGTTAACGGTGTTGCAGGAATTGGTACTACAGAAATGCTGGAAGCAACAGGTAGATAACTGATTTTGATGGTAGAAAGAAAAAACAATATATTCAACAAGAAAAATACTGCCATACCTAAGCTGGAAAATAACCACAAAAAAACGAACAAGTCCCAAATACACATGTAAAAAAAGGAAAAATTGTGAAACAGAAAACGCGAAGTATCTAGGTGAATGGGTTTTTTCACCAAAAACTTAACAAAAACAGGATTGAAAAGAAAGAGGCACATATTGAGTATATGAATACAACAATAGAAAAGTATGGAGCCCAGAAGAAAGAAGCAAGTAAAAATTAAAATACTGGAAGCAGTAGCTATGCCAGCCTTCACATATAATATGGAAGCTTGTGACTAAGACTAATATATCAGTAAAGGAAGTACAAGCTCTGGAAATTCTGTAAAAAAAGAATGATTTGCCGCATCTTCAACTTAATAGTGCAACATGATATTAAGTTATTTACTCAACTCAGACAATAGTAGAACAACAAGTAAAATACTTATTAAACAAAAAGTTCAAGGCTATCCTGGATGTTGGTATCATCAAATTAAATACATAGGAGGAAAAAACAGAATTGATCTTGATGTAAATAATGTTCGGAAGAAGACCAAAAGCAAATGGAAGAAAGAAGTCAAAAATAAAATTGCCGAGGAAGTAGAGGAAATGGCTCTAAGAAAGAAAACTAGCAAAACTCAGATTTCAATTACTGTAGAATATGGTTTGGAAAGACAGAAATATATTGCAGAGTTGAAAATAATGGAGACCCTTACTATAATCAAATTAAAACTGAATATGACTAAAGTTAAAGCCAATTACAAGAACAGCTTCCCTAATATAATTTGTGAATTTTGTGAACATGACGATACTACTGAACATATTTTTAGCTGTTCCTACTTTAAGAACAATATTGGAATGAATATGAGCAAAACAAATCTTTATGATACGGACAATATGGAAAACCTAAGGAAAATAGTCTGCGCAGAGAAAGTAAATGATATACAAAAGATAAAGTTAAAAATGAACAGATGAGCTTCCGGGCCCCGATCTCCGTACAGTTTAAACCAATGCATAGTATATTTAGCCAACAGTGTTTTACGAGTCTTGCACGTCATCTTCGAATTCATTCTTTATCGCCTGTGCCTGGTTTTTTTTTTTTTTTTTTTATCAGAGTGGACTCCGTGATGAACCACATGAACATGAACATCATAGATATTTGGCGTTTTAGCTTTTTGCAAAGAGTTCCTAATGAGTGGAATGGTTTGCCTGAGTCTTTTCACAATTTTAAAGTCAACATTGATAAGTTTTTGACTAATTTTGGGTGTTTGTGAGTATTTTTTTGTTGTGGTGGTGGTGGTGTTAGTTTGTGCTTTTTCATGGTGTGATTCACCCTTAATTCTTAGCCCGTCATCGTCATCGCCATCGTAATTGTTATCGTCATCATCATCATCATTACCGCCATCCGTAGCCACCCCCTTAGCCACCACCACAGTAGAGTGTTACCATATAGCCACCACCACCGTATAGCCACCACCACCGTATAGCCACCACCAACGTATAGCCACCACCACCACCATCATAGCAACCATCACCACCGTAGCCGTAGCCGCCACCACCGTAGCCGTAGCCGCCACCACCACCGTAGCCGCCACCACCACCGTAGCCACCAACGTAGCCACAACCACTACCGTAGCTACCACCACCGTAGCCACCACCACCGTAGCCACCACCACCGTAGCCACCACCACCGTAGCCACCACCACCATAGCCAAAACCACCGTAGCCACCATCACCATAGCCGCCACCACCACCGTAGCCACCACCATCGTAGCCACCACAACCGTAGTCGCCATCACTGTAGCCATCACTATAACCACTAGCCACCACCACTACTAGCCACCACCACCATAGCCACCACACCATAGCCACCACCACCATAGCCACCACCACCACCGTAGCCACCACCAACACCATCGTAGTTACCACCATGCACCGTAACTGCCACCATGCACCTCCGCCGCCAAAGCCGTAGCCGTAGCCGCCGCCATGCACCTTAAGTGCCGCTGTAGCGGCAGCCGTCACCGCCGCAGCCGTTACCGCCGCAGCCGTCACCGCCGCCGCAGCCGTCACCGCCGCAGCCGTCACCGCCGCAGCCGTCACCGCCGCCGCAGCCGTCACCGCCGCCGCAGCTGTCACCGCCGCCGCAGCCGTCGCAGCCGCCGCAGCCGTCACCGCCGCAGCCGTCACCGCCACAGCCGTCACCGCCGCAGCCGTCAACGCCGCAGCCGTCATCGCCGCAGCCGTCACCGCCGCAGCCGTCACCGCCGCAGCCGTCACCGCCGCAGCCGTTACCGCCGCAACCGTCACCACCGTAGCCGCCACCACCACCATAGCCACCTCTATCGTAGCCATCACCACTGTAGCCATCACCACCGTAGCCATCACCACCACCATAGCCACCTCCATCGTAGCCATCACCACCGTAGCTATCACCACCGTAGCCATCACTACCGTAGCCATCACCACCACCATAGCACAAGCTCATTATTGGACATGTTGTGTTATCTTTTATTGTTCTGAAGGCATAGTGCAGTGGTGTTGTGTTTGTCATCAAAAGGTACTGGGTTCAAATTTGAGCCAGGGAGCTGTGCTGTGTTTTTCAGCAAGACACTGTATCCCATTTGCTCAAATTTACTCAGTTGTGAAATGAGTATGATCAGTTTCGACTGGGGAGTTAACTTGTCATGGAATATAGTGTCCCATCTGCCTAACACCATGGAAACCGAGTATATAAGCACCGAGTCTACTGTTATATCATGGGCCGTTGAGCATTATTTTAAGTAGGGTGGGAGGGGGGACGCACTTTTTAACCGTCTGATCCGAAAGATGGAAATGCAAAATCAGTGACGTGGTAAATAATTAATCTCTTCGGTTCCTTTATATCTTCTCCCTCCCCCACTCCTCCACTCTCTCCCCGTTCTCCCCCACCCCCACTCCCCTTCCCACTCCGCCACCCCATCAAAAAAAAAAAAAAGTTACAGTTTCGACGTGATACTGCTACATTGTTTATTTTGTTATTTCCCCACGCGTCAGCGGCGTGGGGAAATATTTATATAGGGTGGCCAGATTTTGTTTTTGTCCCAACAAACCAAAAATGTAGCCTATTAATCTCTTATCGCGGTCCAAAACTATCATTGTAACCAGGCCTAAAGGGAGGATTCGTAAAATGATTGGAAATTTTGGGAATATTTGACACCATAGGCTATCCCGAAAATTGAAGAAAATTTCACTACAATTGAAGCAAATTTTACAAAAATGAAAGAAATTTTACGAAAACTGAAGAAGATTTGCAAAATTGAAGAAACCTTGAAAATTGAACAAAATCTCTCGAAAATTTATAAAAATTTGAAGAAAATGAAGGAAATTTCACAAAAATTGAAGCAAATCATGAAAGAAATTTTACGAAAACTAAAGAATTGCCAAAATCCCCGGCCTCCTTATACTCCACTGCGCATATCTATTAGCCCTCGGAGATTTAAGTATATATTTTTTGTTTGATTTTTTTGCAAGGTCACCCCTCCGTTACCGGAGATTTTAAATCAAAAGTGTTACGTAAAAACAGATTTAAAAAAAAATATTGTTAATAGCCGGATGTTTAGAGGAGAAAATGTAAATATTTTGAGAAAAACCTTCACAAATTTTGAGAAAAGAGTCGGATATTTTGAGGAAAAACCTAAAATTTGCTAACCTTAAATAGGGCATGACTTAGATTCGGTTTTCGAAAATTGTGTGATCCTTTTTCCCAAGATAGCTGGTATACAACTGAACTCTTAAAACCGATCGCTTTCATCAGGATTACCGTAGGTGCATGAACCGGGGAAATTGACCCCCCCTCCCCTCACCCATTCTGAAAAATAACAAACGTACTCCTTTTGAAAACTGAAAAGTGCCTCTCAGTTACTGTCAAAGGTGCAAGAACTGGTAGAATTAAAAAAAAGATATTATAAAGGTGCCTGTTTTAAAATGAAATGCCCCTTACTGACCCAATAGGAAATTGGCGACTTTGATCTAACAGTCCCATATACGGGATAATGTGTTTCCATTGAAAAAGTGCTCTTTTCTAAATATGAAGTGCCCCTTTTACTTGTGCCCCCACTTTTCCAAAGCTTTCTACAGCTTTGCGGATTACCAAAACAATTAAACAATTTTTATTCTCTAAATTTTCTGATTTTGTGGATGTTTCCAGTCAAGAGGGAAATTCCTCGTGCCCAATTTAGCAACACCACTGGGCCACTTTTCCGAAAATGACAAAAGTGCCCCTTTTGAAAATGAAAAGTGCTCCTAAAAGCGACACAAAAGTCTGATACAATCTTTATTTCATATGATAGAAGATATAAACTTTGACCAACTACCAAAACCGATAAGTCAAAATCTAGTTCTTATCTCAAGTTATTTATGTTTAAAATCAACACATGGAGAATGCCAATTTGTTCAATTCTGTATTGAAATCTCGAGCATGATGACAATTATTTCCCTAACAAGGACATCAAGATTGTAATGTATTTCTTTATAAATTAGATTCAGGTTTCCATTGGCTCCGATGCTATCGGAAACCCATCCGGTCTAGTTTTGTTTCATATGTAGTATAGTTAAAATTCATCAATATGCGTAGTGGGTGGGGCTTATTATGATTTTGCTGAAAAGAGCTTGTAAACACGGTATCTCAAGAATGATAAGCTGCATTTATATCATAATGTGGTACACAGATAGCCCATGGTCTGTATACATGCCTATTGTTTTTGGTGGTGATGTCATGCATATTAATGAGTAGGCAGGGCTAAAATGTAAGAATCTTAAAATGTCATATTTTAACGACTATATGTCTGTTTTGTTGTATATTTCGTCTAGTTCTAAACTTAGCTACTGTGTACATGCTCATGCTATAAAAACATTGAATTTCATTAACTTACATAGTGGGCGGGGCTTAATAAGATTTTGCTGAAAAGAGCTTGCAAACAATATTTAAAGACTGAAAGAACAATAACCTAGATTTATGTCATATGTGGTACACAGATAGCACATGGTTCGTATGTGTGCCCTATTGGTGTTGGTAGTGATGTCATGCATATCAATGCAATGTTCAGGCGGTTCTTAATCTTAAAGTGCTCATATTTTAACAACTACATACATCTGTTTTGATTCATACTTGGTAAATCTATGTTTGCAGCTAGCAGGCTAGTGTATACATAATCATGGTATAAAATTGTTGAAAATCATTAATATACATAGTGGGCGGGACTAAATATGGTTTTGCTGAAAAGATCTTGTAAACACAGTAACCGCAGGACAGTACATTGGATACAGGCCATATGTGGTACACAGATAACCCATTGTCCATGTGTGTGCCCTATTGTTTTAGGTGGCGATGCCATGCAGAATACTAAGTGGGGGAGGGTGGCTTAATGTATAAAAATAATAATATTGAAAAAGTTATACATTTATAGCAACACATATTTCTGTTTGCAACATACTTGCATGTTATTTGTCAGTTATTGTGCACTTGCACTTATGGTCCGTGTTGGTAGTAATGTTATGTGGGGCAACATGTAAAATTCTTAAATGTGCAACCGTATGTATGTTTTGCATCATACTTGTAATGTTGTCACGTTCACTTTATTGATAGGCCTATGCATGGCGGGATTGGCTTATAAATATATGTTATGTAGCATAGTTCATGATATGCAATGCCATATAGTCTGCTTAGTATAAAACTTGAAAATCAACCAACAATGAAAGGATTTTATTTTTCTCTCAATAATTTACTACAAACTTGTGTAAATGTCAAACTTTCAAAATGAGCCTGTTCTGTATCACGTGCCCCGACATCCACCCTCTCTCTCTCTTCCCTCGCTCTTCCCCACTTCCCTCTCTCGCTCTCCCCCTCTCTTTTCTCTCTCTCTCCCTTCCCTTTATCCCCTCTCTTGCTCCCCCCTCTCTCTCTCCCCCCTCTCTCTCTCCTCTCTTAGCAGAGCCAGATTTCGACATGTGGAGGCCCATGGGCAACTTCAGGAGTGGAGGCCCACACTACTTTAATAACCGCCGTCCTGGGGGAGGGGGTGAACCCCTTTTTAATTTTTTGAAATGATTAAGGGTGCTTAGATGGAAAATGGTGCAGCATTTTGTGATTTTTAAAGTAAATCTATGTTCAAGAATTTTCATTTTGTTTGCCTGCCCAATTTTCAGGACAAATGAACAAGATGCTACCACTCCCACCAATGCAAATTAACAGGTTGCTACCACATTTTTCCCTTACAATTTTTTTTTCATGAAATATGTGGAGGCCCCTGGTTGTGGAGGCCCATGGGCAACAACCCACGTTGCCCATTGCTAAACCCGGCCCTGCCTCTTAGTTCACGTAATTTAGTACAAAATCGCACAAATGTTTAATACATTATTCCCGAAGAGCCCCATTTTTGGGAGAAAATGCCCGTTTGAAATCTAAAAACATTATAAGCGCTTGGAATGTCAAAGTTTGTTGAAGTACCCGAACAGTTTTGACCATTTGACGAATCTATTCTCTCTCTCTCTCTCTCAAAAAAAGAAACTAATGTTGAACGTCGCCTTCCCATTTTCCTTTTTTCGAGTTGCAGGAAGGAAGTGCCCTGTTATAATAATTTAAAAAGAGTAATGGTGCATAGTCCTAAATATCACGATAAACGACCACAAACATGCATAGAAACTTAAAGGGAGCAACATCATAAGCTTAAATTGTACATACGGTATACAGGAGGTCTGTTATGGAATGATAAGGGTGACGTGAGCATGAACGGCGTCATACAGTATAGGGTACTAACAATGAGAAACAAATTAGAAGTTATTTAAGTGATTAGGGTCAGGGGACAAATATGTGATTTGAGGGTGTAATTATGTACTTATTTGTACATTTTTACGGCATTTTAAACTCTCAAAGTGTCACCTATACCAAGCCTATGTGTACATGAATTTGTGTCCGGTAGATTCTGAGGTCAAATGTCAAAAAGCTATTGACCTTTTTACACTATTTCCTTCATAGTGATGGAATGGTAAGTAGGGTACAATAAATCTTTAAAAATTCAGAAATTATTCAAGCGATTATGGTCAGAGTTCAAATATGTGATTTTAGGGGTAATTGTGTACTAATTTGTACATTTTTGCTGCATTTTAAACTTAAAAAGTACAAAACCTATACCAACCCTATGT
The DNA here is from genome assembly GCA_020152595.1 of Chiridota heheva. Classification (NCBI taxonomy): domain Eukaryota; kingdom Metazoa; phylum Echinodermata; class Holothuroidea; order Apodida; family Chiridotidae; genus Chiridota; species Chiridota heheva. The sequence goes on from JAIGNY010003306.1 coordinate 327,018, forward strand.
TGTCCCATGATACCTTCGTACATGAATTTCTGTCCTGTAGACTCTGGGGTCAAAAGGTCACATAGCTATTAACCTCTTTTCACTATTTCCCCCATAGTGATGGAATGGTAAGTGTGACGTGAGCATGAATGGTGTCATAAGATACGATAAAGGTGAAAAAGTTATTTCAGTGATTAGGGTCAAGGGTCAGAGGTCAAATATGTGCTTTTACGGAGCGTTATTATGTACTTATTTGTACAATTTTTGTACCACTTTCAATTCCGAAAGTGCAAGACCTATACCAACCTTATATTGTACCATGATACCTTGGTACATGAATTTGTGTCCCGTAGACTCTGGGGTCATAAGGTCACACAACTATTGACTTCTTTTCACTATTTTACCCTATAGTTGTGGAATGGTAAATAAGTGTGACGTGATCATAAGTGGTGTCATACATAAGGGTGTGATGAATGTAAAATAATCAGAAGTGTACAGGTTTTAATATGAATGTGATATGTCGCCTTTAATTTTCAGCATTTACTTCTTCAGCTCCCCCTCCTCCTCCTCCCACACACTTCAAATGGTCCCATGACTGGGGAATAGAATTCGAAGAGGATAATTACGATGGATAAACATTTTTTAGCGGAAAAAAGGGGTTGGCTACGGGCCCGGAGCCAGCTTTACATTTATAGGAAAGAAAGTGAAATGATTGTAAAGGAGAGGGGGGTTGCTGCTATTTGCTCTTGGCTTTCGTTCTAAATCAGCTTTAGCCTTGCCAAGCGGAGCCAGGATAAAATGTCAGGGCGGAAGTTGCAAGCCAAATTAAACCTGGGACAATGTGATAACGTGTTTGATGAGCAGTTTTGTTATGATTAATGGAACATAATTGAAATTATGACATTAATCCCCCAAATTGAAAGAGTATCAAAATTTACCGAAAATTGTCCCAAAATAAAGGAAATTTCTGAAAATTGTACGATAATCAAAGAAATTTCCTAAACATTGAAAGAGATATCTAAAATATTAAAAGAAATTTACCGAAAATTGAAGAAAAATGCCATATAAAGGAATGTTTTTAGCAGATTTAATCATTTATTGCGAATGAAATCATCAGTGCATAGTGTATGCATACTTACCAAAGCTATCATGTCATGTAAATTTAGGTTTGTTCAGCAACTGTATGGTTGGTTTAAACCAAATTTTTAGGGCTAGTACCAATCATGTGTTTTACAATTTTTTGCTGCAGAAATATTTTTTGGGGAAATCCACCCCCTCCCTCGTGGCTGCGGGCCCGGGTGGCTAGCCCCAATATTCAATGGACCTGCCACTGAGTTGAACTTTGTTGCTCCCCACCCACCCACTTTTCAAAAGCTTTCTACACTCCTGTTTACGTAGCAATATGATTAAATATATTTTCCTTATGGAAAATATCATGTCTTCGTAGAGCGATGTTTTGCTGCTATCGGCCCTGAGAAAACATGGCTATCTGGCTATAGCCGTACGTGGGGTCGACCGTTTGTATATTGACTATTTTATAAATTATTTATATGCCATCTACATTTCCCCTGCACCCCATTGCCCCTCCACCTGCAGATAGTGGTGGTGGTAAGGGAAGAGGGGGGGGGGCAGGATCTGAGGGGCACTTTCCAACTCGTATTTGTAACACAGCAGTATAGCTTTATAAAGTCAACCCTCTTCCTCTCTCCTCAATTTTCACTTCTTTTTCTGTTATGTAATTTACAGCTTCAAAAATTCAAAGTATTTTGGTCTAAATTCGGTAAAATACTGAACTATTTTATACTATGATTACAAAAATTGGAATTAATAATTTTATTGACTAGAACTTAAGTTTTGAAATTGGAAGGATTTAAACTTATAGATCATGATTAGCAGATTGTATTGGTCATGAATCGGAACATAATGTTTAAATAATGTGAAAAGCAAATAAGGGGTCCTTAAAATTATTCAAGAGGTCATTATTTTCTTGCTGAGAATAAATGTAACTCGGTAGGCCTATATTAGTGAAAAATAGACCAGATGGCCCAAATTCACACCCAGTTTCACCGAGTCAGTGGCAAGGGACCCCATTGTATGTTTTTCCCAGAACCCAAATTCAGCGCAAACTGGCCGCAAATCGCTCCACGATCGATTGATTTTTTTCGCTTCATGCATGGTTACTTTCTGCACATTTTGTCAATAAAAAGATCGATTATAATAACTGAATAAGGAGGCTTAAATATATCTTAAATAATACCTTTTAAACTTTACAAAGAAGATGGGGGAGGGCACATTAGTTTATGTCATTACAATGATCCGGGTCCAAAAAGCAAGTTGTGCCCTGCATGGCCCAGGCCTCTTTATGAAATTTGGGGTGGCTCGAACGCAATATACAAAAGCCCCATTTTAGAGAGTTTTTACAAACTAACAAATTATAAGCTGGGAGAAGAAGCGTAGGCAAAGACGAAGGCTTTTTAAGTATAAAAATATTTAGGGTTGTTGGGCCCCCAACTTTGTAAGAATAGTGTATGCGCTCGAATTTGAGTATTTTTGGGGCGATATTTGTGTAACTTTCTTTCATAAACAGATTAGATAAATAATCTTTAAAGAAAAAGTTTTTCAATGTTTTAAAGGTCCCCATGCTTATTGTCTAAAAAAGGCCCCTGTCCTCTCTGCAACGACACTTTTCCTTCTGAAAACGGACATTTTTCTCTCCTTGAAAGAGCACTTTTCCTTTTTGAAAAGAATGTCGTTCGCCTTCCTTCGGATGGTTAAGCCGTCGGTCCCGTAGGACAGTTACACCCTACCTGGTTCTTTAAACACTTAAAAACAAAACAAACAAAAACGTGAAAACAAGGTGTTTATCCACTTTTGTCCCGATCACACGAGACTGCTATAGCATCTTGCTATAGCTTGGCGTCTATGCTCCGTATAGGAGTCTTGCATGGTTCCCGTATGTACAAAACAAAATCCGGGAAAGGGAAACATCTCAGCTAGGCATGATAATGCACTGACTATCTGATGTTAACGTGTAACCAAAGTAGGCCTACTTTAATTGTTGTATTTGTTTAATTAGTTTTCCTTTGCTTCGTATAATGCAGATTGGGTTTATGGCTTCTTTTTTTTAACCACCATACATATTCTGCAATCTTTATATTTAGAGACAGCCATTTCTTTTCACCTTCCTCTGCAACTTTATCCAGAATAGATTGCAGTTTTTCTTCCGACTTTGCTATAAGCACAGGCACATAGCCATAAATTTTAAAGGGGGGAGGGGGCCGACCTCTATAAAAAATAATTTCCACCTGAGTAAACTATATACAAAGCGAAAAATCTCAAAGCATAGCCGTTACAAAAAAACCCTCCCCCAAATTCAGCAGAAAAAAAAGGGGGAGGGGGTGGCTACATGCCTTGTATCTGCATATTATAGGTTGTTCATGGTATAGCCTTCTACTTTCAACCCCTCAAGACTGTCGATGTTACGAATATTGTTTCACTGTATATGTTCAAACGATCTGGTGACAAAACACACCCCGCCATGACGGTTCTTCGGATTACCTTAAATTCACTGTAATCCCCTCTAAGTCTTATTGCTGCTTCATGGTCCCAGTATACTTTCTTATAACTCTTAGGTCCTTCCCATCAATATTCAAATTACTGAGTATTTCAATGAGGTCTTCATGTTTGACCTTATCTAAGGCTTTGGAGTACTCAATGAAACATAATTTGTTTTGTTCCAAATGGGATATGTTAATTTGATGTCATTGGTAAATCTGATATTTTACACCGTCAGAATAGTCTTCAGCTGTGCACCTGTTCATGAGGGGTGAAGGTTCTAATAAATCAAACTACTGTAATGTAATGCAGCAATGGTGACATTCATTTAGGAGTTTTGAGTGGGGCCTGTAAAGGAAAAGGAGGGGGGTGTTATCAGTAAATTATGGACCAAATTTCCTTATTTTGTTTTGCGGCAGGTCTCCTGAAAACATTAAAGACAATTTACAATTTATTTTCGGTGCAAAACGGTATGTGTTGAGGTGCCTATAAAATGCCATGCAAGCAGGTAGAAATAATTCCACCAAGATCAATTAAAAATTTACCATTTGGCAACTTTTTTGAATTTTCAAATATGCAAAATTTTAATAAGCAAATTTTGCATAAATGTGTGACCTGTTTTCTTATGTTACTTTTGATTGCCAGTGTCTATCATAAACTTTGATGAGGTGCAGCAAATTCTGACCAGAATTTTGAATCTTTACAATACCCAATCAAATCAAATCAATACCCAATCAAATCAAATCAATACCCAATCAAATCAATACCCAATCAAATCAATACCCGATCGAATCAAATCAATACCCAATCAAATTAAATCAATACCCAATTAAATCAAGTCAAATCCAATTCCAGCAAAAATGCTGTTTCCATTATTTCCAGTGATTGGAGTATACATTACAAAGTTAGCAAACAAATTTGCATACTGAAAACTGCTTATTTGTGTGTTTGGTGAAAGTTTAAGGCACCACAACAGCAAAGGTCAAATTGTGCCTGAGAGGTTAGATCATTCCAGAAGTAGAAAGGAGAGTAAACAGGGGGAGATTGAGAGAAACACGAGAACTAAAAGCCAGAAAGCTGGGATCGAGAGAGGTGTATGGGTGAAGAAAAAAAAAACTGCTTAAACTCTGATCAGCCAGAGCTGAAAAGCTAAAAAAAAAAAACCTTTCTAGATTCTAAAGACTGTATAGACCTGAGGTTTACAAATTCTATTGATTATTTTTGATGCACAACTTCGCAAACTCACCACAAACTTATCGGAAGGGGAGGCAGGGGCATAGGAAGGGTCACCTCTTGGGGGAATTAAGGAACCCCAAATATTCCCACATGGCAATAACAGTTATCAAATTATCTCATTTTTGCCCTTCACAATCTTGATCCCTAGTATTTCTACAAACAAAGAGACATTTAATGAAAAAGACCACAACATTTGAACAAAAACTAAATTTTTTATTCTGCACATTTAATGCTACAGGAATCATAACAACAAACTCTTCAATTTATTTACATAAAGAAAATTAAAAACATTATGCCCTTGAAGTAAGTCAAGTCAAAATATGTACATGGCACTCCAGTGAAGTTTCTAATCAAAGCCACTCAACAATAGAAACATGGAAACTGACACAACAATAAAAACAAATAATAATGGTGTCACTCCCACTATTAGAACCATACTGACTGTAGATCATCCACACTTGATACAAGTCACCTGTACTGACTCGGTGTGAAGTTGGTTTCTGGTTCCTTAATTTACTGGTTCGGGTTATGGTCCTAATCCTAACTAGGAACTATGAATCAGGAACCAGGAACCCTGCAGTAACATGAATTAGGAAGCAACTCCACACACGCTAAAGACTTCAGAACACTTGTAGTAACTTCAGAACAAGCACACTTGACTTCAGGACATCCATACTGATACCTGAATCCCTATATGGAAAATTCATGACACCCAGAAGACCCATGGACAGTGACTACAGAACATCCAGACTGCTTTCAGAACATCCATACTGATTCCAAGGCTGTAGGAGACCTCAGATAATTGGGGGCCAAGATGACATCGAATGTGACTGATACATTCATGTCATTAAACCATATCTTAACGGATTACTTTAATAGATTACTTTTCAGCCCTCCCCGGTCTCCGCCCCACCTCCCTTACATGAATACCCTTTGGTTTATCAATATGATGTATGCAATTTTTTCCTTTTCTGACTCTCTGATTGTGGGCAACAATTATGAAGAGGAATACTTTTTGTATACCACCCTAGAAATATTAAAGAAAAAGTCAGAAAATGTGCTAACTGTATAATTCATTGTAAAATTCAGTGTCCGGAAATTTTGTCTCCCTTTTTAGAACCCAGAAATGCAGACTTACCTTCCAAACATTTTGCAGTCAAAAATCCAAATATGGTTAATCGCTATTTGGCAATATCGAAGGAAGATATATAAATCATCATTCATATTAGAAAATGATTGCTTTTCCACCTGGAAAAAAGGTCCAGCGATGCCACTGAAATGACTAAGGATGTTCTCCAGGGGCAAGAAGCTTAAGTGGGGAGAGGGGGATATAGAGGATGATAGGGCAAAAGCCTGCCAATTTGTATGGTAAAAAATGCTATGCATACATATATACGGATATAAATCATGATACTATTGAGAAAAACATTGCCATGCTTAGTACAAATCTTTTAAATTATTTCCAATTGAATTGGCCTCAATCCAAGCTTTGAGTGTTGTAGTGTAAGCCCTTAAAGTAAATAATTTTATACCCCTATTTCCCTTCCTGATCGAAAAATAGGCAAGAACGAGGCTAAGATCAGGTAAGTGGAGATGTAATAAGTTGCGGACATCTGTTTTTTTTTTAACTGTGTTGTCTATATTTTCATAACTTGATTTTTTATAATGTGTTTATATTCAAAGTATATGAAAGGTCTATGAGTGAACTGTGAGAAACTTCAGCCAGCATTTTCGGGTTTCAGCTTTTCATGAGAGACCTTTCAACAGCATATAACATATTTTGATATTAAAAACTGCCTTTCAACCACTTTGCATTTTTTAATCATATATATATACATAACTCCAAAAGATAAATGAAGATACATTATTAGGAGAAGAGACCCAGTCTATGAATTTATGCCGATATGGAATGTATAGGGGCAAGACCCCAGCAGAGGTGTAGGAAGGTCTTGGAATTGGTGTGTGGGAAAATTATTCGTCGTTCCCGTCCCAAGCAGCAACTTAAACCTTGATACCTTCATTATAGGAGTGAATTAGTATTCATATACATTGCTATTTCATTTCTCTACTCATTTCCCTACTTCTACTGTTGGGTAAAATATACTGCAAGAATACCAATTGCTATCCTTCTCCCACTTAAACTTAAAATTTCCACCTTGTTATGTACACTAAATGTTGTACTATGGGCAATAAGCCACAGGCCCTATGTTACGGAGTCATTTAGTATGATCAGACCCAAGATTGAGGTTGGACCGTCCAGCTAACAGATTGTGTCTGTAAATCAATAATTTACTTCCTAATAAAGAAAAAGAAAAATGACTCTATGATGCAACTTTTACCTTTTATGAACTCATTCCTCAGTCTGAGATTTGAACCAATTCTTTTAATGATCTAAACAAAGAATGGGACCTAGGAAAATCTTTGATGTTTCATATTCTTGGCGTAATAGTAGATCAGCAGCTGCTTTTAATACTACTCTAGCAATGAATTGATACACATTGCATATATCAATTCTCTGCATACTTTGTCTTTATGCACAGGAGCACCTTCTCCACCAAATCCAGCTTCTTCTCCCTGCTTTTGACGCTGACTCCACGTTCCTTCAGCCAGGCGGTCAAGGTAGCCGTATTCACTTTATGCAGCTGAGAGAATAAACAATACCATACAACCAAAATGAGAAACTTAATGTGAACTTATGTTGTTGTTGTTGTTTACCATGTATATGTTAAATGCTTGTTTGTGTTTAAAGGCACTGTAAAGGCTGTAACACACCGAGGGCGACGCGGCAAGCAATTTTTTAAACAAAATTGAATAAAACAAAGAAAAAGAAATATTTTGACCACTCGTTTTTAGAGAAGGATCGTCAATTGCATGGATATTCAGATGATAACTGAAAATTGATTGAAAGGGCCTTTCTATGCCCATTAATGCAAAATTTGCATCGCGACAGAAAATCAAGCCCTACAAAAGCGAATTTCTCCAGTTTAAACAAAAAAGCATTTCTAACAAATTTTCCAGTATCATCAGAAAGCCTCAATTGTAAACTTCATTGCGCGTAAGCAAAAAGCCAAAGCGTCCTATAATATTTGTTTCCTGTATGATTATCTAAAAAATCGCTCGCCCCGTTGCGTTCAGTGTTACGGCCTTAACAGTCAAACTTGTTAAATAAACCCTTTATGTATTCTAACATTTACTTATTACGTATGGTACATGCTATACAAATTTAGCTTTATAGGGCTTTTTTGTACAAGAATTTCATGCAGTGGATGACATATTGTAGCACATGGGTCTGCTTTCAATTTTGGCTGTGAGTGGCGACTTGGCCACTATATGTTATGTAGCTGGGAAGGGTGAGAGGAGAAACTCATTAAAATGAATACAGACAGTAAGCAATGAAATGATTAGTTCAGGGGTCAATCAAGTATATCTTATATGTAAGAGGACTTCAAAAGAAACAAAACAGTGAAGAAATCATTCACCCTTAGGTAAGAACTCATGCTGGGACGAATGGAAGACATGATAGTTGTTTTAGTTAATATATGCAAATACAGTATCAGCAAATATGAAACAAAACTGACAAGTTGAAATAAGTTAGAATATGATCATTTCTAAAATTTTACATTAAGCCCTGCCCATTTATTAATATGCAAGACATCATCACCAAAAACAAAAGGGCACATCTTCCAACCATGGGCTATCTGTGTACCACATATGACATGAATCCAATATACCGTTCTTGAGATATCGTGTTTACGAGTTGGCCGTCACACACACACAAACACCATCATGACTCCTGCATAGGTTTCCGATGCTATCGCATCGGAATCAAAAAATTTTAAGGTCACTCGATCCAAACTGCTTTCCTGCAAATTTCCCACCAATTGTATGCCATTTTGGGCCATCAAAAACAAGGAATCTTCAGAGCTTCTGGGGCTTTGCCCCTTGGACTCCATAGGTTTTCAGGAAGAGAAAAATATAAATATTCTAAGCATTTATGAAAACTGAAATTACCTTCCTGCAAATTCCACATCAATTTTTACCCATTTTGGGCCATTAAAAACAAGGAATCTTAAGAGCTTCTGGACTGCTAACGGGGCTTCGCTTCTAGGTCCCACGGCAAGTGTGCATGCGCAATGATGCCATGGCAGCACACAATTTTCGGGCCATTCTCACTTGTCCTCCCCCAAATTAAATTCGGCTCCTACTCTCCATCTATTCAGATACCCATTATCACCATGTTCTCTCTCCACCCAAAATTATACGCTGCAATCCAGCATTTACATGTTAAACGAATGAAGAAACAGTTGTTTACTTTGTATGAAGATAAAGAAACTGTGACATTCCTATTATAAAGTTCTTGCTGGCTTATTTCAGTTTTACATGCAGGACAAGTACATATTATGTTAATAGCACCACTCACCTGAGCAGAAACAGCCATTGATTCGATGTCCGTGCCCTCCTGTATTTGGGGTTTAGCGCGAGGCTTCTTAGAAGCACAGCTAGAATCAGCTTCTTTCTAAAGAGAAATTGTGATTTAAAGGGAAAAGGTAGTCAACCAAAATGTAGGAGCAAGACGCTTTGATTCATCACAAAATCTTGACCCATAAGGAAAGTTGTACTTATCATCCTAAAAAAAGACTGTTTTAGGGGTCGCAGAAAACCTGACTTACTTGTATGTCACATGACACCCTCTTGGCCAAACCATGTTCAATTAACATCTGCATGGGCACACAGAATTGGGGAGATACTAGAGTCAACCCTCAACAATTTCTGTCGCCATGGCGATAAAATCCTGAATCTTTGCGACCAAAAAGATAGATAAAAAAGAGATATAACAGTTTATGTTGCACATGGCGACCAAAATAAAAGTTTATTGGGACTAAGAAATGTACTGAAAATATTTTGGTAGCATGAAATACTGTTATTCTTCATGACTTGTCCTTCTCCTTAAAAATTTGTTCCAGCAAATCATAACTACAAATTGACTGTAGCAAATAATGAGACTACTGATCTTAATCAAAATAACCACTCAACCACACCATAAAAATTCCATCCATTGCTAAAATGTTAATATGATACTCAACACCAACTTCCACAACAACTCACCAACAGGAGAACAAATACAATGGAGCCATTGATAAGGGAAATTTGATCCTAATTACTATTGGTTTTCAGAATAAAGAAAATAAAGAGGAAAATCTGATCCAATCTACTTATTTATCAGGTCGGGTCTGACTGTTTAAAACCTAAAGGAGCAGAACAACTAATGTTTAATAACCCTAATTACTGGCAATCTTAGTTCCAAATGCTTACATTGTAAATTTGTCCCCACAAGCCCCATACAATATACAAGATATCATATCACTGTTGATCGATCTTTACTTTCGGTAATTGTTTTGTGCCTTTTTTGAAATTAAATATAGTTGTCATTAAAGTATGAAGTAAAATTATTTATGTAGGAAACCGTCGGGGAAAGAAGGGTTAATTCATTCAAATTAAAATATAAAACTGATTTTTGTACTGGTGATTGACATAACAATATTGGCAATCAAAATTTAGGTAATGAGAAAACATGATTGGCACTTTTTTTCTGAGTTGGCGACCACCAAGCAAATGCAATTGTGGCGGCTTGACTGGAGTAAAGCTACTGTTGCTATTGTTGGAATGAATTACTGGCTGACTAACCAATAAAGGCTGAAAAAACAATGTCTGAGAATTCAATGATTGAAAAAGAAATGACTGATGACCAAGTAATTACTGACAATCTTATAATGACTGGAAAAGAAATGACTTGCGTTCTAGTATTAGTTGACAAACTCTAGTATTAACCGACAACCAATGACCCATAAACTATTAATGTCTGATAAAGAAATAATGGCTTAAAAGGTCTCAGACTCCAATGACTGAAAAGCAAATGAGAGGCAAACCAACAACTTACTTGCACTTTTCTCTTCATGCTTTTCTCCTTCTCTGGTTTCTTGGTAGTCTTCAAGAAATTTGACTCTGCTGAAGGGCAACTATGCAAAACCGGTGTTCGGGCAGCAAAGGATGGCACGATGAATGAGCTGAGGCTTGTCTCCACCTTGCCAATTGTTGAAGGTGTGCCAAGACCACTTTGCAGTTCGTTGGCTACTGTTTGGTTTCTATCATAGTAGGTAGAGGTGTGGGGCTTGGAAGTCATTGCATCACTCTGGTAGACCAGTCTATGATTGGAGGACTGGATACCAGTCAGTAGTGGTGTAATTGACAATTTGTTTGCCCCCAGACTTACTCTGTTATTAGAAGTGTGATTGAATCCATCATTGTTATCAGATTGGGTGCTGAAGGACTGAACCCTCAACGGCTTGAAAAATGGGACAATTTTAGGTCCAACAGGTATGGTTTGAGCAGTGGACAATGGTTGACATCGGGGAACTATCTTCCTCTTGAACATGGGGATAATGGGTGGAGGGTGTGTGATGATCTGTGGCACTTTATTGATGCACTCATATGGTTCCTGATCTCCATTCTGAAAGCTAAATGGTTGGTGATAACTAACCATGGGCTGTGAAAAGGCTGAGCCTATTCCCCCAAGAAGTGGTACACTACTGAAGCCATTCTGAGGTACAGCATACCCACTTTGGGAGAGAAGTGGATTGTTGAGTAATGTAGGCTGGTATGTCATGGTGGAGCTTGATACCGTGCATGGGAGGTTAATTGTACTGCAATACTGTTGCACAGATGCAAGAGGTCTCATGGGAACTTTCTTTGACAGATGCGGAGGATGAAGCGAAAGTGAGGTGCCGGATAGTAAGTGAACCTGCCAAAGAGCAAAACAAAGTGTATTCAAGATGTAAATGAGTAAATTATTTGCTATAAAATTTAAAAGGATTATTTTGGTGGTCAGAGATGTCACTATACAAGGGCAGAAAATCATTGTTCCTAGTAATTGAACAATGCATGTGTGGAGAGACAGCTGGACAGACAGTCAAATGGTAAAAATGCTATATACCCATTCACCAAGTTGCTTGGTGCAGGGATAATAATAATAGAACTGATTGGAAAGAAAAAAACAAATCCATGCAGAAATGACCTTTCCTAGAAATCATTCAGGGAAAAAACGGGCTTTTTCAAACCATTTCCCTTAGCTGTAAAAAAACAATATACAAGGTACAATGAACCATATATTGCTTGAAGATTAACAATCATATTTATTTATCTACAGTGTAACAATTTGTTATCTACTCTTGATGGTTGGTTTCCGGTTGATATTAAGATAATCCTTCTGATTTCTTTCACAAAAAGATTTTTAGAATAATTTTATTTTATTCACATACCAATGATTACTTAAGTTTAAATCTGCACTTAAAATTGTTCTCAGGATTTAACAGAGAAGTGTCATATTTATTGCATCCAACAAATTTAAAGATAAATATCCTTTGGACACCCACCCCCATCTGTTGGACACACCCACCCCACCCCCTTGGATGGTCCAGACCCTAGCTTTGCTGTTTCACAGGGGTAGCCCACCCAATGAAAGAGCCCGCCCCGCCCTTCCCCACCCCTTTGTGGTCCGCCCTGCCCTTCATCAGAAAAAAATGTAATTCATTTATCATTATTTACCACACATCACAAACGATACAAATCCCCTCGCTGCTGATAACATGCTTTCCAGCCTCTGTCAAACCTGCCATCCCACCCTGTTTCATGCATGCCATACCACGTTACTCTCCTCCGTACAGGAAATCATACACAAAAATCCAGATGCCATTCCACCACATGACCCATACTGTATGTCATCACACCTGCAATCAAGATGATAACCAACCATATGACTTGTCACCCTGTCCCACACGCCATCCCTCCCTGTACCATCATGCACCATACCACATCCCATCATACCCTGTCCCATATGCCATCCCTCCTTGTAGCAAGTGCCATCCCACCCTGCCCCACAGGCCATTTCATGTTATCCAACATGCTATTCAACCGTCTTACATGCCATCCCATCTGAAATCCAGGTGCCTTCCATTACATGCCACCCTGTCCCGGATGCAATACCACCCTATCCCAGATGTAATGCCACCCTGTTCCACATATCATCCCACCCTGTCCCCATGCCATCCCATCCTAATAAATGCCATGACACCATGTTTCATATGCCATGCCATCTTGTCCCACATACCATCACTTCCTAACCTAGATGCCATAACATCTATCCCAAATTCCTTGGCACCCTGTTCCACATGTGAACCTGTCCCATATATCACCCTGTCCCACATGCCATCTGACCCTGTCCCATGTTTCATTCCATCCTGTCCCCTATACTATCCCACCTTCATCCCAAGATCTACATCTACAGTACAAATCATTATGCCATCTTCCACTCCACATTCTTTCCTCCATCCCCTCACTTAGAACTATCAACCCAACATGCCCTACTCACCTACCATCCCCCTTCACCTGCCATCTTCCATTAATCTACCATCCTCCATTCCCCAACATGACCCAATCACCTTCCATCCCTGTTCACCTTTTACCCAAACCCACCTTTTGCCATCCCCTCATCTACCAAATATGCCCTTAACAAACCAACTAATCATTCCAACCTTCAATATCACCTTCACTTACTCCATTGCAGCACAGCTCCCTCCTCCCCCTCCCATAACTTTAATCTGACATGCCCAATAAAAACATGTTCAACTCTTTTCCCTAAAAACTAGACAAAACTGATCTATCTACCAAGTCAGAATGAAAATTCATTGCAGATCAACTTGGAGTTGATCAAAGTCTATCATGCTTTCACTCTATTTAAGCTAAGACTTATTGTTTTTTCTATATTCATTCCAAAGACACTTAATAATAAATTTCACCAGTTGTCAGCTCTTATTCAACTTTTTTCATCCCAGAACAAACATTTTACTTGCTATTCAAGTCTGGAATGTATTTGTTCCAACTTTTTTCAATGTTTCTTTGTTTGATGAGGGTTTAACGGCACCACGGCAGCAAGGGTCAAATTGTGCCTGAGAGGTTAGATCATTCCAGAGGTAGGAAGAAAAGAAAATAGGAGGAGTCTTGTGAGAAGTGCACGGGGCTAATAGCCAGGAAGCTGGGATCAAAAGAAGTGCAAGGGTGTAAAAAGGGCTAAATTGGGAATTAGGGGAGGTAAATGTAGATGGGGTAAATGGGGAAAATGTAGATGGGGCAAATGTAGATGGGGAAGGAGGACTAAATATGGTTGTAATCGGATGCATGATGAAAGGAGATAATTTTATCTGAAGGGTTTTTCTGGAAGAGCTCGGCTATTGAGTTGTGGGGGGGGGGGGAGGAAGCTCTGGGAAGGTTGTACAGGGGTAGGCAAGGAGGACGTGGTGGACTGTGATGGGGTAATGGCAATTGTTGCAGGCGGTGGGGAGCCATTAAGGAGGTGGGAGTGAGTGAGTTGGGTGTGACCTATTCTAAGAAAGGTAATGTGGACTTTGTCGACATTTGATCTGAATGGTGGGCTGGATGAGGTGGAGTTTGTTATCAATTTGGAAGATCCTATGAGGTTTGCAAGTGGTCACAATCAAGGGAAGCGATAAGCAGTTTGATGTCAGAAATGGTTTGGGAAAGGGGTTAGGGGGAAGTTGTGGGCAAGCTTAGTGGCTGCATCAGCTTTGTCATTGCCGGGGATGCCAACATGGATGGGTCCACAAGAAAAGAATTTCCCTGCAGAGGAAGGGGGGAATGGGGGGAGGGGGAGAGCAAAAGGACTTTACGGAGGAGGTGGGACATAGGTTGTCCCATTTAAGATTGAGTAAAGAAGGACAGACTTGGATTCTGAGAAGATGGCAAAGTGGCTGAGCGGGGAGTACTTAATAAACTTAAGGGTGAGTAGGATGGCCTTGGACTTGGCCAAGTAGATGGACGAGTAGTTGGGAAGCCTGCTACTGGGGATGATATCTTGGATGACAGCAGCAGCAGCTGTATTGTCGCCTTCCTTAGAGCCATCAGTATAGATGGAGGTGTAATTTGAGTGTTGGTCTTTGATTTGGTTGTAGAGGTTGATGAAGAGGTTGGGGTGGGTTTGGGTTTTGTGATGAGTGGAGAGTCCCAGGTGGATGGAAGGGAGGGTGGCCCAGGGAGGAAAAGTGGGTCAGGAGAAGGTGCCAAGAGTGGCGGGGTTGATGCCGAGATGGTTGAGGTCGGGTTTGAGGCATAAGCTGAAGGGAAGGATAGGGTTTTAGTCCTATCAAAGAGGGTAGAGAAATTGGGATACCTAATGAGGTTGTAGACAGGATTTTGGGAATTGATGAGGGTTCTAAAAGCATAGGAAAGGCTAAGTTTTCTAAACCTTAGCAGGAAGGGGATTCGTTGGCTTCGATGTGAAGGATGGTGATGGGGGAGGTCCTGTAGGCACCCAGGCAAAGCCTGCATGATGAAAATCTGTTTTAATGAATTTTTAGTCCAAAATGCTCAAAGCCTACAAGGTTGAATAAAAACATCACTTAAAATCACTCATCAATAAACAAACAAAATCTTCACTGTTAAATATCCTCCTATTTGTAAATTATTACTTCCAGCCAGACACATTGACCACAGGGGAATACTTGTATCCTTGTAATGAGTGTGAAAATTAGTACACCTGCAGTGAAATTTGTTTACTCTCAATATCAGATAATGACCATGGAAAGTGAGGTGAAGTGTGTGGAAATCCCTGGTGTAATTGCTAATTGCTTGTGCTGGATTGTGGTTTCTGTTGTGAGCAATATAGACCCCAACAGATTTCAGATTTTGTCGGAGCTGAAGACAAAATGTATTGCAAGGTTTAGACTTAATGTGAGGGCTTCATTTTGGATAGTGTTGATGTAGTTGAGATAAGAGTTAAGAGTGGCACAGTAGACAATATTGCCATAGTCAAGCTTGGCACGAATGGTGAGCTTAAAGATTTTGAGGAGAGTGTTGGGATCCGCACCCCAAGCGGTGTTGGAGAGGAGGCAAAGAATGTTGAGGGAGCTGTTGCATTTCTGTTTCAGGCTGGTCACGGTAATGTTTTAGACCCAGGAACTTAGTGTGGTCAGCTTTAGAGTTGCGATTGCCGTTGAGCACAAGGTTCGGGTTGGGGTGGAGGTTGTTGAAATGACAGACGTGCATGCAGACTGTCTTGCCTTGGGAGAATTTAACTGTTATTGTTGCACCACTCTTGCAGTCGATTGAGGCTAAGTTGGAGCCTATTTCGACAACAGGAAAGCTAGGGAGGAGTAGAAGATGGTGAAGTCATCCACACAGAGGGCACATTGATGCTGGGGCCAAGGTTGTCTGCGATGTTGTTAATGCTCAGGTTGAAGAGAAGATGCTGCCTTGGGGACGCCCTCCTCTTGGGGGTACAGGTTGGAGAGGGTGTGGCCAATAAGAACATGGAACTGCCTGGGTGAGAGAAAGTTTTGAGGCTGATGGTGAGAACCTTACGGGTAATGCCAAATTTCTAAGTAGTGTCAAAAGCTTTCTCAATGTCAAAAAGTTGGCAATGAGGTGTTCCTTTTCTGCAAAGGATTCCAGTATAGCAGTGTCAAGCGTGATTAAACAGTCCAGGGTATTGCGACGTTTCAGGATGCCGCTTTGGTGAGGGGGAAGATTCTGTTGGTATCAAGAAACGAATTTAGTTTCTGGTTAATGATCCTTTCAATAGTTTCACAAAGACAGCAAGTGAGGGCAATGGGGTGGTAGTTGAAGGGGTCGGTGCTATCCTTCCCGGTTTGGGGAAGGGGTGATGATGCTGTCCTCCAGATAGGGGGAAACTTCAGGAGTGGGATGGTGAGGAAGGTAGCAGTAGCCTTGTTGGGGAGGTGTTTCAGGAACTGACAGGGGATGTTATCTGGGCCCTTGGGGTGCAGCCAGCATTGTGGATGGCTTGCTTTAATTCAGATAGGGTGAGAAGGGTGTTGTAGCTTTCGTGTTGTCGAAGAGAAGGTAATACTCCGGGTTTTGTTGCGAGCTTTTTTTGGCTTTGAAAGCATTGGGGTAGTTGGCCGTGGGCGAGATGTTGCTGAAGATGTGGCGAGGAGGTTAGCACTATCCTTTTTCCCGGTGAGAAGATTACCATTCCAGGAGACATGGGGGACTTGTCCACCCTGCTGTGGAAGCTGTTAACCATATGCTAAATCTTCTAAGTGGGGGTGTTGGTGGTGAGAGAAGAGATGAACTTGTTCCAAGTGTTGATTTTACTGTCCTTGATAGTGCGCCTGGCTTTAACATGGCTGATATTAAAGAGGTTGAGATTGTGGGTGGTCG
Source organism: Chiridota heheva (assembly GCA_020152595.1). Lineage (NCBI taxonomy): Eukaryota > Metazoa > Echinodermata > Holothuroidea > Apodida > Chiridotidae > Chiridota > Chiridota heheva. Next base: position 344,040 of record JAIGNY010003306.1, read on the forward strand.
GGTTTGTTTCAAAGCTTCTGAGGGCTTTTATCCTGTTCTTGATGGTGGTTTTGCAGTCATCTTTGAACCAGCAGTTGAGGGGGTGGTTATGGGGTTGGGAGGTTTTGGGAATGGAGCAGGTGGCGATGTTGATAAGGATGTTACTGTAGTTTGACATGGGATCCTCACCCTCAAGGAGATGGGGGAAGGAAGGAGGTGAGAGTTGCAGAGGTTTCGAAAAGGGGCCCATTGGCTTTCTTAAGGTTCCAGTTGGGGGCGTGGTCTGTGGGGGTTTGAAGGTTGGAGAGAGTGTTTTCGACGAGCTTGCCTCTGGGGGTGGTGGTATTGGAGCCCCACAGGGGGTTGAAGTCACCAAAAGGATGAAAGGGGAGAAGAGCTGAGAGATGAGGTTGTTAAGGCTGGTGGGCTGAATGTTAGCATTGGGGGGAGGGGGAGATAGATATTGCCAAGAGTGGATGTTTGTGGAGGGAGATAAGAGGTACAGATGGCCTGAAGGTTGGTGTTACATGAATAGGGCTGTGTGGGATATTGTGTCTAACCAGAATAGAGGTGCTCCCACAAGCCCTGTCGGTGTCCTTTGATGTTTATGGTAGCAAGATAAGTTATTGAGGTACTAATGGTCAGTGGTTTTCACATTACATACAATCCTGGCTACAAATTTTCAGTCTTTTCACCCGCAAGAGCTTTCATTTCAACCTGTTTGGCAGGTGGTTCACTGGGGACACAACCTAGGCATAGCGCCACTGGTTAGTATATCTTTTAACCTCTGCTAGAAGCAATTAAGAAACCCACCACAGATAGTTGAGTGATTTTACGCATCAGTTATTACACTCCTTATCGTCTATATGCACACAATGGAACTTATTGTGAAGAACCAGGTATTGTGGATAGGGTTACTGAAGAGCCAAGCCATGTGTGTAATAATGATAATGATACATAAATTTATATAGCGCTAATTTTGTAAAAACATTCAAAAGCGCTTTACATACAAGGAAATTAGATACGAAAACAAAAATAAGAATACAGAAATGACAACATAAATAGGAATACAATGGATCAAGCTGCACATTAGATTAATGTCTTTTTAAACAAAAACGTTTTAAGCTTAGTTTTGAAGGAGGTCAGGGATACATTATCAATACATTTGAGAACATTTGGGAGTGAATTCCACAACCAAGGACCTTTATAAGCAAAGGCCCTTTCCCCAAGAGTTTTATGCTTAATAAGGGGGACAAATAGGGACTTTAAACAAAAGTCATAACGGGATGGTTATTTAACTACCATTTCACATAAATATTTTGAAGCAACGCCTTTAATGTACTTGAAAACTTGTAAAATAATTTTATAATCAATTCTTTGTTTGACTGGTAACCAGTAAAGGGACTTCAAAACAGCATTAATGTGAGACAATTTTGGTAGCCTAAAAATCAACCGAGCAGCACCATTAAGTATTCTTTGAATTCTGTAAATTTGATAATCAGGTAGTCCAACAAGAAGTGAATTACAATAATCAATGTGACTTATAACAAAAGCGTTATAAGGGTTTTCATGGAATCTACATTAAGATATTTGGCAATCTGACAAATGTTATAAAGACCGTGATAAGCTTTGGAACAAACTTTTCCAATATGAATATTCATGACCATGTGATTGTCCAAATAAACACCCAAATTTGTTACACTAACAGATGGTTTTATTTCAGCATCACCAACTTTGATGGATTGGACTCCAGCTTTAGCTTATTGCTGACGAAAGCCAATTAGAAGAAATTCAGTCTTGGAGTCATTGATCATGAGATTATTCTTGACCATCCAAGACCTTATTTTAGCAATAAAAAATTGCATTGCCCCGACTACCTCTTTCTCTGAGGTAGAGCCGGCAGTGAATGAGCAGTAAAGCTGCTTTCTTTAGCAGAGGGACAATAGTTGCATTTTTCCAACTATTAGGTACTGCACCATCTCTGAGAGATAAATTCACCATTGTTGTAAGCACAGGGAAAAGTGATTCAAGGCAGTCCTTAAGCAGCCATGTTGGTATTGGATTGAGGATACAATTCAAACTTGTAGAAGATATAACTAGTTTGAGAACATTATGTGCATATAATGGTATGAAGGAATCAAAAATCACATCAACACAGTGGAGTTCATCGCAGAGCTCAAAACTGTCAACTTTAGTAGTGTCAATATTGTCTTTTCTTTTGAATTTTAGAACCAAAGAAATTTCCAAAGTCATTAGCAAGTTCTTCCGCATTACCATGTGATGGGAAAGACCCCACATGTCTGCTTCTGCACAATGAGTTCACAACACCCAAAAAGTTTTTTGGTATCACGTGACAGTCGTGTATCTTTGTAGTGTAATAACATTTTTTTACAGATTCAAGCTGAAATGCGTAACAATTGCAAAGTGAACGAAAATTTTGCCTATCTGATTCCAAACATGATTTCTGATACAGCCTTTCAACTTTCCTGCATTAGGAGCATAGTCTTTTTGTCATCTGAATACCATGGCACTGTAGGTCTAGTGGTAATCACTTTGGTAACTACTGGAGCATGTTTGTCTAAAATGGAAATTAATGTTTGGTCGTGACAAGCCACAAGACATCCAAAATCTAATCAGTCTGTTTTAATTAAAGGTGATTCAGCAATATCCTCACAAAATTGGTCAATACTAATGTTCCGATATTTCCAGTATTTGATTTCCTCAGTTGAAAGCAATGTCCCTGGTATGTTCGGAACACATCTGAGTGACCAATGATCAGATAGTTTAAGTTCTGGTTGTGGTGGTGATATAAATAGATCATTGGTGGATCTTGTAATGATAAGATCCAGGGTATGAAGTGACTCGTGAGTTGGAAAACAGACATGTTGTTTCAAGCTTAAAGTATTCAGAATATCAGCAAACTTACAGGCATCAGAATCACTGTTATCATTTACATGAATATTAAAATCATCAGTCAGAATGAGTCTTTCAAGGCACAATACATATTCTCAAGAAAGTCATTAAATTCATGTAAAATGTTAATGTAGTAATTGTGTGAGCTTCAGAATAAGGTCGGTATAAGATGATAAGCCAAAAAGTCGCATGATAGGCAACAATTTGCCACTCAGAAAACTCAAAAGATGTATTTTCTGTACTTCTTAGCAATTTAACCTTGAATGTGTTTCTGAAAATACTGCCACTACCACCACCTGACCTGGCAGATGGGCGGGGAACCTCAAGGAAGCTAAAACCTTGAGGGGAGAGGGCAGTCTTGCATACAGTGTCATAGTCATTAAGCCATGTCTTAGTTAGACAAAATAGATCAAGATTAGAGTGAACAATATGATCCACTATAAGTGGTATTCTATATCTGACGGATCTAGCATTCGCAATTTCAAACAAAAAGTTTCTTTTAAATTGTTTATGAATTTTATCAAGTTTGATTTGAACCAAGATTTTAAGATTGACACCTCTATTGGCATCGCTGGACCTTTTAATTCTAAGTGTACATTGTGATCTGTTATCCGTAACAACAACCTTGTTGCTGACTCTATACAGAATTAAGTTTTGTACATTTGATGTGTGATTCCCCTCTTCCTCTTGCGTGAAATAAACTATTGTCTTTAAGAACAGAACATATAGAAGGAAAAGGCAACGAACTGCCATGACAATAGGCAAGCAACTGATCCTTAGTGTACTGAATTCGTCTGGCTGGTGTAGGCATTATGCTAAATTGCTCATGCACGCTCAGCAGCTTTGGATTCAAAAGGCAGGCAATTTGTCAATTTGTCAATTTGCATAACAATGTTAACATCTCTATCATTGTAAACTAAATGTTTAAGTTCATGGGTATGAACACACAGTAAAATCCAAATAAGTGAATATTTACAGTATGAAAACATTGTCAAAAATCACAAAAAGTCAGCAATAAATCCACTAAGAGGTTAGACTAGAATGATCCAGGTATTAAACACTTTCAACAATGCAAAAAAAGAAATGATAGTTTCACACACAGAGCAAAAACAAGATCTCTGAGGAGCAGCATTATACTGGCAGCAGCTAAATCAGTGCCCAAAAATGTAATGTGGGGCTGAGGATTCATTTGGACTTTTCAAAGGATGTTTTAATCATTGAGTTATGAACACTCTGGTGAGCTTGGGTGACTGTAATAGACTGAAAATTTATAGCCAGAGTTATTCATCATAAAAAAGGTTTGTTCTTGGAAGAAGACTGCTGGGTTGAAGGTGGTGGCCATTAGAAGGTCGATTTCTTCTGAGTTGGCCTTAAGGCTCCTGATGTTCCATTGTATAATGTTGTGAGTGTTATTGTAATTGTTTCTGTTGTATACCATAAGGAGGCGGGGGGATTATCTGGAGGAAGAACTTTTTTTTTTTTTTCTTTAGATCTGTCCGTTTCTTTAGAAGTGGTTGTTTTTAAAAATTGGCGAGAAGTATGTTTGGTGGGTTCGGTAATCAAACAATCCATTTTCTCTTCAGTGTCATACATGTGGGTTTGGATGGTGGGCTGTTTGTTGATTTGTTGGCCAAGCTTAATTGAGTTTGATGGCATTTGAGTTGTTGAGGTAGGGGATGGGGGTTCTTAGAAAAGGAAGGAAGGTTTGAGAGAGAGGTGATTGTGGAGGTGGTTTGTGTAATGGGTGTGGTTGGGTTGTTGGCAAAGGTGATGGGCTTAGGACTTGGTAAGAAGATCTAGGTGAGGTCAGTTTGGGCAAGTCTGTTTTAGTAGTGTTGGGGAAGGGGGAGGGGGGGGGGGGGGGGTATTGGTGTTTGAGGAGACTGTGCTCAAGTAGGAAGGTTTGGTGTGGAGGGAAGCTAGGAATTGCTTCTTGGCCTCCAGGTAAGTGGTGCTGCTGGGATTAAGGGTTTTCAGTTTAGTTATTTTTTTCTGAAGCTAGGTGGGGCAGTTTTTGAGGAGGGATGGTTGGCTGGGTGAGTAGTCACAATTGGTGCAGTGTAGGATATTGGTGCAAGAGGCACTGTCATGGTCCAAGGCTCGACAATTGTCACAGCATCCTTTTCATAAAAATAGTTGAAATTGCTTTTCAAGGGCTAAATTCTATTGTTCCCCAGTAGCTGAACAATGCATGAGGTTGGATGGACAATGGATGTGGACGAATGGATGGACAGACAGATGAAGGGTGAAGATGCTATATCCCCTCTCTTCGGTAATGAGAGGATAATTAACATCATTTTGAATTAAGATTACATAAATACAGAACACAGAATGATAGAATAGTAACCAATTGTCCTGTTTGGCTAATGACTGCATGGTCCTAATTTCAGCCAGTATAGGCCTAGTTTCATTCTAAGGTATGATTATAGCTAAAATCCCAGAGCTTCACCAGGAGCTTGAGCCTTTAAGGCCCCTGGATTCCACACCAAAAAGACTCAGCGCTTCACATGCACATTAATGTGCCCTCAAAAAATCTTGTACCGTGCCTCTTTTTGGTTCAGATGCGATAGCATCAGGAATTTATGCAGTCATAATGGCCTATGTGTGTGTGTATGTGTGTGTGTGTGACTCCCAACTCGAAAAACACGATATCTCAAGAATACACAGGATTCATGTCATATGGGGTAAACACTGCACAGATAGCCTATGGTCCACAGATGTGCCCTATTGTTTTTTATGGTTATGTCATGCATAGTAATGAGTAGGTGGGGCTTGATGTAAAAATCTAGAATGTTCATATTTTAACAAATGCATGTCTGTTTAATTTTGTTTCATGTTTTGTATAATTATGTTAGCTGGTGTGTACATGTTTTTCATGTAAAATATTAGATTTTATTAATATGCATAGTGGGTGGGGCTTAATTTAATTTTGCAGAAAAGAGCTTGTAAACACTGTTTCTGAAGAATGATTAACTGGATTAATGTCATATGTGGTACACATATAGCCCATGGTCTGCAGATGTGCCCGTTCATTTTTGGTGGCGATGTCACGCATATTAATCAATGAGTAGGCAGGGCTTAATGATACAATCTTAAAATGCTGATATTTTAAGAACCGCATATCTGTTTTGTTTATATTTGGTGTAATTATGATGTTAGCTAGTGTGTACATGTTAATGGTACCAAAATGTTGAATTTCATTAATATTCTTAGTGGGCGGGTCTAACATAATGTTGCTAAAAAGAGTTTGTAAACACAGTATCTCAAGATCGATACATGGGATTCAGTTCATATGGTAGTACACAGATAGCCCATGCATGGTCCGCAGATGTGCCCTATTGTTTTTGGTGGCGAGATCATGCATATTAATAAGTATGTGGGGCTTAATGATACAATCTTAGAATGCTCATATTTTAACAATTGCATTGTTTGTTTGATGTCATATTTAGTATATTATTTTGTTAGCTAGTGTGTACATATTCAAGTTGGTACCAAAATATTGAATAATTTCATTGATGTGCATAGAAGGGCGGGGCGTAACATGATTTTGTTGAAAACAGCTTGTAAACACAGTATCTCAAGAACGAAACATGGGTTTAGTTCATATGTGGTACACAGACAGCCCATATGGTCCACAGATGCCCTATTTTTTTGGTAGCGATGTCATGCATATTAATGAGTAGGTGGGGCTTAATGATAAAATCTTAAAATGCTGATATTTTAAGAACTGCATTTCTGTTTTGTTTCATGTTTGGTGTAATTATGATGTTAGCTAGTGTGTGTATGTTCGTGGTACCAAAATGTTGAATTTTATTTATAAACATAGTGGGCGGGGCTTAATATGATTTTGTTGAAAAGAGCTTGTAAACACAGTATCTCAAGAACGATACATGGGATTCAGTTCATATGTGGTACACAGATACATTACGAACTCACTATTGCTTTTACCCCACAAATCCTGACTGTTTACTCATTCCTGCTCCTTAAAATTTTACCCGGGTCACAAATTCTAAAAACCACAAGTAATTAGAATCAAATTCCCTTATCTGTTTACAGTTATTTTAAGTAAGATACATTCTGATTAGAAATTTTTTTAAGGAAAAGGACAAGTCATTATATTTCCAACCCCAATATACGATATTCTTTTCCTAAATCAGTAACAATTATCCACGACTGCTATAGTGACAGGTCATACACAAAGCCACAGTGTTATGTAAGTTGACCACTTATTAACTTATTGTACTGCATACATGGAATTTTTGTATAAAGTGTACTGAAGCAAAGAGAGGATGAGATTGTGCTGAATGAGGCCTATGCATGCAGATGATTTGCAACAAGTTCACTTTTAATTGTGGTTTCCTGAGAAGGGGTTGGAAGACCAATTTTTATTAGCTTTGGAAGTTCATCATGTAGCCCATGGTCTGCTGATCTGCCCTATTGTTTTTGGTGGCGAGATTATGCATATTTATGGGTAGGCGGGGCTAAATGTAAAAATCTTGTATTGCTTATATTCTAACTATCGCATTGTTTGTTTTATTTCATATTTGGCATAATTGTGATGTTAGTTAGTGTGTTAATATGCAATGATATCACAGGTAATACAAAACTTGTAAATCAATCAGCATATGAAAAAAAGCATCGGAACCACAAACATTTTGGTGCTGTCAAATCAAGCTCGGGGTCTGACACCCACTAACCCCCTTGAAACCAATGGAAATTCTCACCTTCAGGCTTGCATCTGCCATTACTGCTCTGGTATACTGGCTGTCTCACAGAAATGGAGGGGAAGACCACACAGCATGGGTACCCTGGTGTGTACATCAAGCAAGAAGATGGAAACAATGTCAGCAGGATTCACCCTGGGTAGCACATGAGGTTCTGCCTTGCGCACACACAGCGCTGGGTATCTGACGCATTATGGTTGAGGAAATATTAAATCAGTACCTAAAAACTATGGATTAATGGTCTTTGATGACGCAGCTTTACACTTTTATTACAGAGAGTTAAAAATGTCACATCTTCATGCCGAAAAGTTTCTCTTTAAAACTATCCGCACCTGGACACCCAAGTTTATTCTGAAAACTCTGGTATGAAAATTACCAACCCAGTTTCCTGTTTACTGTATTGTGTTTCCACTCCAAACCTGCAATGATTGTTTATCTGCCATTCCCATGCACACCAGTCAAGTATAGCCCAAGATTATTTGTGTGTATAAGATTACAGAAATCTAGTGCTGAGTACACAGGGCACTGTTGTGAATGAAATCACTCATCCGTGTTAGGTGTCTTAGTGGGAGAAATTTGTTTGCAAACTGATGATAAAATAGCCGTGTATCAAATGCCTGAGGTGATTTTAGTATTAAATGTGAAAGATACTGCTTCATGTTTGACTTTTGGAAGTTTCCAATTTATGGCTGATCAAAATTTGAGTAATTTTCAACAATTTTAATGCATGACAAGGCAGACAGCTCACAATCTTTATGTAAATCTTTTAATTCTTTTCTGATATCTCACTCACTGAAACTGGTGAGAAAGTATCTTTCTACAAAGAATTTGATTGCAAGTATGGTGAAGATTCAAAGAAGTTATGTTGAGGCATTGGAGATCTGCTGGGACATTGCAAACCTCATCAAATCATAAATTTACCTGAGAAAAGTTTATCAAATGATTAGTTCAGTACAAGTTTATCTTATATAAAAGAAGACATTTATTAACAAAATGGTGAAGAAACTACTAAAATATCTTATTCCATTAAAGAAACATTCAAGTTTAAAATTATATCTTATCCTTGTAGAAATAAGTGGTGTAGTGGGCCTACGATGGAAAGTTGGTATCTTTATCCTCACATTCTTAATAATTGTTCAATAATAAAGAAAATTTATTTTAACATTTTAAATATTTAAATTATTTTTCCTAAAACTTTCTTCAGGCTGTAAATTATAATTATCCTTACTAGATTCTGTTTTATTATTTTCTTGCAGGCATATCCAAGGGTTTTTACACCCCAAAGTAACAAGACAAAATATGATAACATACATGAATACTGAGAATCTGAGGCTGTGACATCACAAGTAGTCTGATTTTAGTCGTTTCTACAAAATTTATGCCAAACTATAAACTTAAATATCTCTTTAACCATATATGATTTTGAATGCTTTCTTTACCATTTTGTTTCTTTTGAAGTCCCCTTTCATATAAGATGGACTTGTTTGACCTCTGAGCTAATACTTTAAAGCAGTACAATTTTAAGCATCAAGCCATATGTATTGTTTGCAAAGGATACGTAAAGAGTGTGTTGCCAATCGCTGGAAAGAAAATGTTGTAGTAGGGCATGCCATTCTCTGCATCTGGTAGCCTGTACCCATACTGTGAATGAGAATATACTTATGTATTTATGCAAATCTAAGCATGTTTTCTGCAATGTGATTGGATGAGAGAAACAACCTCCCTAATTTACATAGTACATTATCCCATGAAAAATGGATGTAGCAAATATGAATCCATCATAGAAAGTTATTCTACTTGTTCCTTGGGTAGTTACTTAAAAATGATAAAAATAAATCTTTCCAAGCCAATGAAATGCCCATCAGGGCGGGCTTAACTGTTTCTTGTACTTGACTCCACCTGAACAGGACACCAGAAGCATTGAGTAATATCTTAAAAAAGAAAAGCACTCTGGTGTGAACAAATGATATTCCTTAAAAAAAATTGAAGAAAAAAGTCTTCCAGATACAATGAAAGTTCACAATAGGTTGGTGTTTATCCCCGATTTCCTTGGTACAAGCAGATGAGAGTACCTGACTCCCCCTTGGATGGGAAACCAGTCCATGGAAGGCTAACTCCCCATAAAGTTGGTACTAATTTCATGCACAGCTTATAGTACAAAATTGAACTACAAGAAATAAAATGTCTTGCTGAAGAACACAACATGGTACCCACAGTGGGAATCAGACCCAGCACCTGTGGAGTACAGGTCAGATGCTCTAGCACTGAGGTACAATACTTTGCAGCGCAGTTACTTATCTCACTAATTTTGAGAGTAAGTTGTGTTTTAGATTTAACTTTTAACTTCAGAAAATATATTGCAAATCCTATTTGGATTAATTCCTTTTACATTTTTTTTTTTCAAATATGAAAAATGTACAAGATTTGGGTTCATGTACTTGTGACTTTCCTACACATCCCTTTGTAAAGAGATAATCAGTGGCAGCGCTACTGGGGCTGGGGGCCCATGAGATCACTTTGCCACCCACAAACCCCTTGTTTGCCTCTTCCCCCTTCCCTTCCCGGCCAAAATCCTGGTAATAATGAGCAGTCTAGTTCATCTGTGGATGTTGCTATTGCATCATTCGCTAATAGAGTCAAAATGTCTATCATCTATTATCTTAAGGCACATGGATGATACCAAAAGCTGTGTCATCCACGAACCCTTAAAGGTTTATAGACAGGTACAATCAAAAGTTTCTATTCAACCATGGACCAATCAGGGCATTACATCCTGAGTTCAATAGTCTTTGAATTTTGAAAATAGCATGGTAGTTTTCAAGTTCTGAGTAATCATATATACATTACATGTGATGTATGTATAAACAGGAGAGCAACTACAAATCTCTCTATAATTCTTCACTAAATTTCAGACCTTGAAAATGTTCAAAATGTTGAGGGTATGGTAAAGATCAAATCCTCTTCATTAGAATTGCTTTCCCCTTTTCAACAAGAAATGGCTTTAAAAGGGGCTCAAAAAAACAATGGATACACATAAGTATTTAGAAATTATGTACAGCTCATGCATCAAGAGTAACACAAAAATATGCATATTTGCACAAATATCTTCAAAAAGCTATAAAATGGCAATATTTTTTCTTCATGCTTTTTGTGGATTTTGAAATCAATTTAGCTAATTGCATCTACCTGTCCATATACTTTTAATCATTGCAAGAAGCAAACTGATCTCAAAGGTGCACCAGCTGAAAATAAAAGAGCACTTTGACTGATAACATCTTGTTTAAATGTACTCTGTGAGTAAATACCTTTGTACGATAAGATAGTACTAAGATGGGAGAATGGACTGTTATCCCCTACCCACCAGCTTGGAACTCAAAAGGGGAAACTTGAAAGTGCTTCAAATCTAAATTCATTTCAGTACTGGGAAATGAATGGCCATCACCTCTCTTTTGAGGTTGACAAAAAATGGACTGATAAAAAAATCTCTACCCAGTATTCAAAAGCTGGGGTCCAACTATGACTTTTGAGCCAACACCAAAAAAGTTAGGGGGAGGGGCAAAGAAAATGTGATTTCTGAAAAAAGTGAGGACTGGACCCCAAATACCCTCCCCCCTCAATAACTATGCCACTGGCTTCACCAGTTCTCACACATATAAAAGCAGCCCATAAACATGATGCTACTTCACTTCCTATCATCTTGGCAGACCCTGTTTAGCACTCACCGCATTCTTCCAGTACCTTCTCATTTCCTTGTACCTCTGGAATGGACTTGACTTGGGAATCGAGTGAGTTATGCTAATCACCTTCCCCTTTTTCATGCTGTACAAAATACAAAGAATTCAAGGATCAGTTCAGGTATGTCCATCTTTGTATATGATAAATGAGAGAGACAAACAGAAGCAACAGTTGCAGAGTCACAGATTAGGAGATGGAAACCAAGTTACGGGATTAAAAAACCTTCTATTCTGGCATATGTGAGGAGCATTTAATCATAGTTGAATAATTGAAAAATAAAAAATTCCCATGGTTTGGAATAAAGGTGCTGAAAATCTTTATGAAAAATCATGACAAAAATAATATCAAAGTATTAAATACATCTTTATATGCTTCCCTCTTTAATGTACTATTCATTGCACAATTACATGAGGGGTGTCTTTAGAGCACATATTTACTACATACAGTATACTGTTGCTTTCTCAAGAAATCTAAAAAAAAAATGTCTCCCTGCAAATTCCTGTTTTTCTCGCACTTGTAAGTGCCTAAACGTACAATTTTTTTTTGCATTCAATTATCTTTAAAGCTGTTACAACATGTTGACTACAAGGATACCATGATATTGTCTTTTTTGTGATATCAAAATAACAATGATCAACAGATCAAATTCTAATATCGTGACAGTCCTTATGATCTCATTATATACACGAACACCCTCTAAAAGGGGGCTGTCGTAGCATTTAATTTTTTTTTGTATGGATAGTAATAAAGAAATTAAGAAAGAGAACAGTGATGTAGGTTTTAATCTATTTATTATAAAATATAATTTATACAATAAATAAAGAGGATCTAAACTTGATTTTCTTAAATAAATTCTACCCATGCCAAATTTGTCAGTTTGCAAGATTACAGTGTGTACGTGATGATGAGCTGATGGAAAGTGGCGTACCCATTCACGCTAACAATTTCTTTACTTAGTTCTTGAAGTTTCAGAACCGCATCCGGTGAGACTAGCCTCGTTCATTTCAAATAATATTATTTTCCTTCTCTATCTCTTTGTGACTCTTCAAAAAATGTTTTGGTGTAACAAATATTTTCTTTTATGTTTCTGAAATGTAGTAAAAATGTCTGAATACTACCATTCTTCATATCACGTTATAGACCTGGCTATCAAAATATCGGATTGGCACCGGACGTTTTCCTCTATACAAGCCTCAACGTCACCATTTTCATGATTTTTGCAAACAAAAACAATGCCATAAATTTCTTAATTAGCATTGCTGAGATTGATTGAACTGTTGTAACTGTTAAAATACAACCTTCAATAAATAGCACTTTATTTGAAGTCCATATTCTCTTTATTAAATAAAATATTAAATACAATTCCCAATTAAAAGATGGATTTTAAGCATGCAGTCCTGAGAGCCATGACAGAAAACAAGTTCCATTGCCATTTGGTAATTATACAACTTTGTCTTGGCGAAATAATAACTAGAGACTTGTTTCAACACTAGAAAAGCAAATACAATTTTACCAGAGTCCCCATGCATTCATTACTTTAAGTCACATTTTATCCACTTCATGCCCACTTTTTGCAGGAGTTCTTCCCAGGAGTTTTTCTGATTTTATTTAGTCACAAAAAATGTAAGATTTTGACGCATTCAAGCAGGGAGCTGACCCTCTTCCGCTTTATCTACAATTGGGTTCCTTTGCTTTGGCTCATTGGCAAGAAATAATTCTTCTTCTGACACAATTTGTTCACCAGTGCTCAAGAAATATTGTAAATTAGGTTTTAAATGGATCTTACTTGATTTTCTAAGGTTTTTATTTTTCCTCCTGATTCCCACTTTGGGAAAACTAATCACGCAGTATTTAATTTAACATTTTTCAAAATCATTAGCTTGATTTAAGAACATATGTAATTATTCTAAATTTTGTAAGTTATGTGTACCAAAGATGGCGGACTTCCGGCATTTATTTTACAATACTAGTCCTGCTGTGTCCTGTGGGCCAAGACAGATAAAAGAAGAAACATTCGTAGCAGACAGTTTTTACATAATGAAACATGAAGCAATGAGAGCATGATATGAACATTCACAAAGGGTACATACAAAATACAAGGAATGCAGATTTGCATTTTGGGTTAATAAATCACTGAAACTAACATTGGCAAGGGGAAGCACATTACTATGATTGACTGCTATGCAAGCAAATAAAGCAGTAAATAATAAAACATCTGTTGTTTTTTTATTTAAAAAAAAAATCTAGTTTAAATATATATAAAAATATATCTATAAATTGAACAAAAGGTAAAAATATATGTATTAATACATAAAAATGAGAAAACGTAAAAATATAATTTCTAAAAATACATACAAAATTATAACATATACGATAAAACGTTGAGAAAATGTTTCAATTTAGAGTGAGTTTTGTAAAGGCATTTGCTAGATAAAATAAGCCGCTCTATACACAAAAGGATTCTTGTAACGCACATTTTTAAACTTAGTTGTGATTGCCTTATTTCTTAGATTATAATTGACCTTTTGAAGAAGTGACATCAGATCAAAGTACAGAGGGTGCTGTTCCCTTTTTTCATGATATGGGAAAGTCTTTCAAACTCCTTTTTTGCTGAATTGTTTACTTGATTTATGAGAATATTACAATCGAGTCTAAAAATATTGGCGCAATGTTTTAAGACAGCTCTAAGTCTTTTCTGATCTTTGGCAAGTAGGAAAAGATACCAAACGGGTACAGCATAAAATATCTGAGGTAAAATGTAAATATTAAAAACATTCATACGCACTTCAAGCTTAAGATATGGTTTAATATAAGATCAAGTTGAAACAATAAAATAAATTTTTCTTAGAACTCTGGAAACATGGCAAGAAAAATTAAGTTTATTATCTATAAAAACTCCCAAGTACATTGTCTGATCAGCGCATTTACATCTAAATTGTGTATTACAGTTTTCTTTGACTTTGTTATATCAGAAAATATTATTCAGTGGATCTCATATGAATAACATGAGCTGCTGTGAATATCTAATCTAATTCAAAATCTTTACAAATAATTGAATGGATAAATGATATTCTGAGTCTTTTTATCCCCTAATATTACAATTTTCTAAAACTTTTAAGTTTTTATGTGAACACTTCACAAGTACATCACTTTTTCAGAGAAGTATTCCATCATTTCACAGTAAAATCCACTGTTTTATGATTAATTTCATGAAAGAGTGTTGCTTATAACTGACTTTTTATACATGTATTTGAATAATCCATTTACGATTACATTGGAAAATAATGTAGGCAAGTATATAGGAATGGGAAGTGGGGAAGGGGGGAAGGGGGGGGGGGGGAAGCAATTTGATTTTACTGTAGTCAACAGTAGTCACACTGTGTGCATTTATTTGTGAACTGTAAAAACTATAGAATTTTGAGAAAGTATTCTTTACATTTAGGTTGGCTTTAGTCCTAATGGCTGATAATAACTAATATTCACCCTTTTGCAACTGAAATTGAGAGAAGCACAGTTCCTGTTTCGGTGGTGTGGGCCAACAATGATTACATCAGCAACATTTATAAATCTATTTAATCATTTCTCTAAATTTCAAGTTTGCAATTCACAAAATTCTTTAAATTTATCAATGGCTGGTATAATCTGTGAAAGAGAAGCACAGGCCCAATTAGAAGGGACTGATATGTGAACCTTGAGTGAGAGAAAATAAAGAAACTTACAGTTAAGGCAGCTGCACTGAATGAGGCATATAGGCTGGTTATTTGTTAGAATATTTAACATTAACAAACATACACAGAAATGTTTTGACATTCTGCTTTCACACAATTAAGTTAAAACTTTAAAGTTTACAAGTGAAGCTTTCTGATAATATGGGAACTGTGTCAGGTAGGCAATTCTTTTTAGTAGCGCATGATTTTGTGTCATGGTGTAAATGTACCCCGCTTACAGTAGCGGGATATTTACGAGAGTTATACTTACCTTCCATGCTATAAATATGCAATCTGGTCCAATATGACCTGATTCTAACCGAACTAAAAACGTAGTTACTAACCCAGCCCTGACCTCCATTATACCTCTAACATCCCTCACTCAACATTCCACAGAGGCTTGAATGAGAGGGGAGGTGGGCTGGGATGCATAGAAGGTAAGTATAACTCTCATAAATATCCCTGCTACTGTAAGTGGGTAAATTTACTTCCAGTTATATCTTATCTTCGATGCTATAAATATGCAATCAGATTGTAAGCAAGGATTGGAAGGAAGGGAGTTCAGGTCGAAGCCCACACAAAAGGCTGGTCCTAATACTTGAACTAGTTTTCCTACTTAAAGGACTAGTTTCCTTATCCTATGAAGGACCAAGAACCTCTGAATAGGAATTACTAAACGTTAGTAAAATTCTCTTAGTTATAACGAAGAAACAGGGAACCACATGTTAGTAATAACCAAGGCAATACATTGCATAAACATGGATTAGTCCCCCAAAAGAACGTGTTAATGGAAAAGTGTTAGTAATCAGAAGCAAACTGTAAACAATGGCCAATACGTCATGGCGAAAACATACAAGGTTCGCAAGCAGACCGGGGTGGCTTTGTTAAACATGAGGGAAACAAACCGTTAGTAAAATGAAACAAATTAAACATGCCTGAACAACGGCAATTTTTTTGTAAGTAAACAATCAAGAGGTTAATAGAAGAATTGTAACTCATGAAGCAATATCTTTCCTGAGGAGAAATGGTTCGGCAATCATTCACAATTAATGCACAGCTATTTTTATCACCAGTTTACAAACAAATTTCTTCCACTAAGACATCACAAAATTGCCCGGATTTCTCCCCACTGGCTCTCTGTAATCTTAAACACACAAATAACATTGGGCTACTTGGCTGTGGTGTGCATGGGAATGGCAGATAAACAATCATTGTTTGGAGTGGAAACACAATACACTGAACAGGAAGTCAGGTTCGTAATTGTCATGCCTGAGTTTTAGGATTAAGTCAGGTGTCGGTTGCAGGGACAGGCTTAAAGAGAAACTTTTCGGCATGCTGAAACAAGAGAACGTGAATAAAAGACAAAGATATTCACCTCATAAAAGGGACGATCTTCTTCTTGAAAGAACGGCCCTTGCAACCCTGCCTTGATAGTCTGGCATGTCCTTCAGATATGCAGAGACAAACGTGGCTGGTGTTTTCCATCCAGCAGCGCGAAGTACCTCGTTAGGGGGAACCCCACCAAACACTTGGTGTAGCTATGCCCCACACTTGATGTGCCTTAACCGGTTGTTCCATGAACAACGCCGATTTATTCATGAAGCAATATCTTTCTTAGGAGAAATGGCCCGTCAATCATTCACAGTTAATGCACATTATTACCTCAGGCATTAGGATACACAGCTATTTTTACCAACAGTTTGAAAACAAAACTTCTCCCATTAAGACACCTAACATAATCACAAAAGTGCCTTGATTGTTCAGCTCTGACTTTGTGTAATCTTATACACACAAATAGCCTTGGGCTACTTGGTTGTGGTGTGTATAGTTGGCAAATAAATAATCATTGTTTGGACATACACTGAACAGGAAGTCGGGTTGGTAATTGTCATACCTGATTTTCCAGGAATAACTCAGGTGTCAGGTGTGGGTAGGCTTAAAGAGAAACTTTTCAGCATGTTTTACGTTATTGCCTGGACAATTCATCACAAAATCGTGTCACGAGAGACGGCGCGATGCGGATTTTGTAAGGACATGAATAAAGCTTTTACGTCATTTCATTACGGTTGCGTATTTTTAATGTAGTACTTGAGACATAGGACAGGGCACCAGGCCCGATCCTCTGATATGTCAGAAAACGTAGAGAGCGACGGAAGGAATATCGGTTCTGGTCAAAACTCTTTAAAAAAAGTGTGATTTTTGGCTAAGAAAGCCGGTTGGGCACAAGCCACACTCCCCCAGACTCAAAACGAATATGCCCTCTTTAAGAGAAAGTGTATGCACAGCATACCGCAGAGGCCGCGGAGAGTAGAAAAACATGTTTTGAGCATCAGCTCTGCAGACACGCAGACAGCGGCTCGAACGGAGCCTGTGCCAGTGTCTCCAAAAACTACTTGCATGTCCCACGGAGGAGCAAGGTTCCAAAGTGAAGGTCTTTGTAAGAACATTCCTTTCACTAATTTTTCCAGTGGTCGCACGTCAGTGATGGTCGACCCATCTGGAAAGCCCGGATGGATAGCTGATATAGCTGCCCAAAAACCCTTGACTGTATTGATGGTTTTGTTCAGATTAAACTGATACAATAAGAAATCCGCTACATCATCAAGTGATGCCGAATGGGGAGAAACCGATCTATTCTGACACCAGTCTCTGAACATTCCAAGTCTGGCAGACTACACTCCCAAAGTGGAGGGTCTCTGACTTTGGGCTGCCAGTTGGGCAGCTTCTTCCGAAAGGCCCTGCGGCACCAATGATTCACAGATAGGGGCCACACAGCTGTTCAAATGGAGTGCTTTTGGATTGTGATGCACTTTGCCGGAGTCCGGAATCTCTGACCGGAAGCTCATACAGGAAACCTGCGATTAGATTGAGCAGCTGAGATAACCACAGTTTGCCGGGCAAATTAGGAGCTACCAGAAGTAACATGTGACACTGATTATACGTCACCTTGTCTAGTACTCTTGGTACTAGCGCGAACGGCAGAAAGGCGTAGCCCACAAAGTGGGTCCACTTGATTGTGAATGAGGACACTGTGGAAGACAACATACATAGTATGAGGTATGCCACAGCAATTTATTACACCAAAAAAATAAATCAGATAGACTTTATCTGAAAATTTTCAGTGAAACCCAAGAAAATGCAAGAAATGCGAAAAATTTGAAAACGCAGGAGAGGCGTGGAAAACACTAGCCACTGCTCACTTGATATCTGTGGAAAGAAATGAAAAGGTGAATTCTCTCAAAAAGGGGGTGCAAGGGGACCTCACCAGGGTCCAATCTGCGTCCCCTAACCACGGACATTTAAATGAAAAACTCTGTCTAAAAATAGTGCTAGCCTTATGAACTCACGCTATGTATGGTAACGTAAAATAAAATATAGGCTCTCTTGTACAAACTATGCTCCTTGGAGCGCTAGTTGCAGCAAACAGCAAATCGATAAGTTGGCCTAATACATATGAGAACCTGTACTGAAGATATATCCTAACAAGTAATACATATGCACAGTACAACACTAGGCCATCCTTGTGGTAGGGCGGGGACCTAGGGTGAAAACACATCTACCTGTGGGAATGAGGCCCTAAAAACTAGCCATTAGAAATGGCTCGGCTCTGCTCGTGAACACTTCGCCCAGCCATCATAAAAAGCAGGGCCGGTTGAAGTAAAAGTTATCTTTTTCTTTAATTCCCCAAACCACAAAACTGTAGTCTGTTCAACACTCCATACAAGCTGTTCAATGAACCATGTGCTTGATTTCCATGCACCCAACACAAAGGAGTTTTTATTAAGAGCAGCATCTCCCAAGGAGTATGAAATGTCCTTTGAAGCAAAGTTATTCTTGTGGAATGATGCATAAATTTCTAGTCTGCCAATTTGCACAACATGTTTTTAAGCAGTTTCTATACTAATGGCACACCAGGTGCTCTAGGGACTAAAGCCTCCCACCACGAGAATGGGATTCTCTCTTTCTAGCCACCTGTTTTGTACAGGCAGATGGAAAATCACTCTAGACTTAGTGCAAGCTCAATGGAGATAGTCGTGTGAGTCGGACCGAATACTTCCAATGGCCGCCTCATCTGACTGCCAAACAGCTTAAAAACCTTTGCAGTTGGAGCTGCAAGAAAGACTAGACATCAATGATGTTATAGCTCAACCCTTAACAATCATGCAAGAAGAATTGAATGCTTTTATTTATTTTATTTTTGTCATATCTGATATTTTTATGATTTTTTTTAAAGTTTTATTTTAAGTCTATTCCATTTTTAGGCAATTATTCATCATGTTAAAAATCCAAGTTTCAAATTTCCTGTATGAGTTGTATTCAGTTTGTTTGCTTGGGTTTAATGGCACCTTAACATTCCACCTGGTCATATGTGCCAAATGACGTTAGTTGTGAATGACTGCCAGATTGGTTCTCAGTGATGACTTAATTTTGTGGTGGTGCAATGAAGTTCACTTCACAGCGATGTCTGAAATATTATGCTTTTAACAAAAGCTTTGTGACATTCAATGCATGGTGCCATCATGTCTCACTCGATTACTGATGTTAGCGAGGTCAAAAATCAATTCCACCATAACGTATGATTAGAAAATACATTTTGTAAACATAACAAAATTTCAAACATTAGTTAATTTCATTTGGCTAGTACTGAAAAAGGATTACCGATCAAACATGTTTCAAAACGGCCAAATTTGCCATATATAGCCTGTAATCGGCCAAACTAGCAGGCTGAATAGCAGCTCTGGGATGCCCCATTGAATACTACCCAGCGATGATTCTTCCACATGTCCATGAACACTGTAAACAAGTTTGGAAACAAACTTTTATTTCTGGAAATCTGCTGCCCATACGACACATAAGTAACAACTCCCGGCTTACGCAATGCCACACGTGCATTCAACAACCCAACAAAACTTTATCCTTAGATAGTGCATTTAAGTTTAAAATTCTAACCCCTGTGATAGATAGTGCATTTAAGTATAACGTTCTAGCCCCCGCGATGCAATGTAGCACAATTAGACTTACTGACACATGAGACTTACTGTGCGACAAATGAAAATGATCAAACAACAACTTCACATGTTATCTTCTACATGTAGGTTATGTCATGACCTATTAAGAACTCGTACTCCAATCCAATATGATATGATACAGCGTGGCCCAAATAAGATTCCGCGAATTTAAAAATTCATAAGAATTCTGATTGGAAAATACTGCAATATGATTAACAACAAGACACATTAATGTTCGTACATCTAACTAATAGACGTGTATGGAGGACCCCTATACCAATATCACAGCCAGGCGCGGTACCAGTACAAAACGCAAACTAGATTACTGTCTACAGCTCAGAGAGCTATTTTTAGCGCCATTACGTATTGAAATCTGACATGAATGTAGACAAAAAATGTACCTTTCGGGAGCTTTAATTAAAAAACTACATGGAATATCACTTACTTAAAATACAAGCTTATGAATCATACAAAAATCTCACTTGAACCAGAATCTCAAGAACAAAACTGTTAAAACCTAGGAGGAGATGCATTTTAATACAAACTCTGTACAGGTACATATGGGAGCGTATGTACAATTTGTTAAGCTCCAACTCATTACACTCTGTGTAATGAGTGGAGCTAAAAATGTTAGAAAAAGGGTGAAAATTCTACAGAAATTTTCCACCAGTCTCAGCAATGTTGTGACAGCAATGCACTGAAAAAAAGTGAGTGATGTTAGAGGTATAATGGAGGTCAGGGCTGGGTTGGTAACTACGTTTTTATTTCAATTAGAAGTGTGTTAGAATCAGGTCATTGGACCAGATTGCATATCTATGGCATAGAAGGTACGATATAACTTAAAGTAAAACTTGCATCTACAAAAACAAGAATTCAAAAGGTTTCTTTCTTTGTCGTTTTACTAAATATTGCTTAGAAAATTGCTAGCCGCATAGTGCTGAGTATGCAGATCTTTACAGCTAGTTACATGCAAGTGACAGAAAAGAGACAACTTGCACACCACACATTCAAACTAGAAAATGTAGTAAGAGACACAAAAATGAATTGTGAGAGGCTACATCCAATGGTGCAGTGAGATATTGTAATGGCTGGAAAGATGGTCAGATGCAGCAAAGAAAGGAAATGTGTACAGGATTGCAAGGCAATTAAAAATGCTTTAATGATATTTGATATTACCGATATAAATATATACCGTATTCGACGTAATAAGCGCCCAGGGCGCGTACCACAATAGAATTTAAACAATGTTTAGGCCCAAAGTTTCTTCCTTATAAGCGCCCATGGTGGGTAAGTACAGTGTGCTATTTGAACTGCATGTATAAGATCGACAATAACCACCACAAAACATTGATTGTCCGATCCAAAATTAACAAAGAATGTAACAAAACATTAAGTATTTTATGTCTTCAAATTGATCATATAAATTGTGTTATCAGGCAAAAAATGTCGGGTGGGCACTTATTAAACTGGGGTGCTTAATACGTCGAATACGGTAATAGACTTACGATTGGAGAGCAGTTTCACCCCTCAGCAAAATATCCTTCGCAAGAGAAGGCAACAGAGAATCAATATGCTAAATCAATGTAAGCTCAGTGTATACCCTCAATAATGATACAGTATAATTTGTTATAGACTGGACAAAGATTTATATCCAGATATTCCTTGATTTTGATTGTTGTTAAGCTTGGATCTTATTGGATCAGCATTTGCAAACACATGTATGTATGACCAGGTTGAGTCAAAATAAGCATAATTTGTTTCATAAATAAATAAAACTTGGTAAGCAGCAAAAATTCTGCCAAGGTTAACTATTAATTAATAACTTTACAGATCCCTAGAATTCAAGAGCTTTTTCATTACCCTTCTATAAATGAATTTTTTTGAACAAAAAAAAATTAAGATAAATTACGGTGGCCAGGGTGAAGGCAAAAGAAACAGAATAATACTCCTTTTGTGAAACTCTTCATGTTTCTTTCAACAGCCTGCCATTACATCCAAATTTCTTGACAAATATTCATACTTCTGCTCTGTAAGAACCTCATTTTCCTTGTGTATGATTAAAATACTGATGGAATCAATTAAAAAAAAAATTGTGTATGATTTCAATACTGATAGAATCAATTAAAAACTGCAGAAAACTTATCTATTGCATGTCCTGCTCATCACATTACTTATTATCTGGAAACAAACAATGTAGCTCATTGTGGCCGGGGTAAGAAATTTTGTAGCTAAGTGCACTACAGGGCCAAATATGTCATGTCAAGAGTAAGGATACATTTGATCACTTTTTGTCAGTTATTAACACTCTGGTGGGCTTGAGTGCAAAAAAATAAACACTTATAACCTGAGTATTTTTTTCATGTCCTTAAAGCTACAAAAAACTTCCAAGCATACAGTACTACCCATTTACAAGTTCACCTATCCATATCACATATCTATGCAATTAATTGTAAAAATACTTTTCAGCACAATTTCAAAAGGCTCACGACACATAAGAATTATGAACACAATGAATGGGCCTTCTCTGAAAATTTAAACACCCATTTCTGAGTTTTTACTAACATTTACATAGCATACAAGACAAAGTCAATCCTCATTTACCTAGCATACAAGACAAAGTCAATCCTCATTTCATTAACATAGCATACAAAACAAAGTCAATCCTCATTTCATTTACATAGCATACAAGACAGTCAATCCTCATTTACATAGCATACAAGACAAAGTCAATCCTCATTTACATAGCATACAAAACAAAGTCAATCCTCATTTCATTTACATAGCATACAAGACAGTCAATCCTCATTTACATAGCATACAAGACAAAGTCAATCCTCATTTACATAGCATACAAGACAAAGTCAATCCTCATTTACATAGCATACAAGACAAAGTCAATCCTCATTTACATAGCATACAACACAAAGTCAATCCTCATTTACATAGCATACAACACAAAGTCAATCCTCATTTACATAGCATACAACACAAAGTCAATCCTCATTTACATAGCATACAAGACAAAGTCAATCCTCATTTACATAGCATACAAGACAAAGTCAATCCTCATTTACATAGCATACAAGACAAAGTCAATCCTCATTTACATAGCATACAAGACAAAGTCAATCCTCATTTACATAGCATACAAGACAAAGTCAATCCTCATTTACATAGCATACAACACAAAGTCAATCCTCATTTACATAGCATACAACACAAAGTCAATCCTCATTTCATTTACATAGCATACAAAACAAAGTCAATCCTCATTTCATTTACATAGCATACAAGACAAAGTCAATCCTCATTTACATAGCATACAAGACAAAGTCAATCCTCATTTACGTAGCGTACAAGACAAAGTCAATTCTCATTTACTTACGTAGCATACAAGACAAAGTCAATCCTCATTTACATAGCACACAAGACAAAGTCAATCCTCATTTACATAGCATACAAGACAAAGTCAATCCTTATTTACATAGCACACAAGACAAAGTCAATCCTCATTTACATAGCATACAAGACAAAGTCAATCCTCATTTACATAGCATACAAGACAAAGTCAATCCTTATTTACATAGCATACAAGACAAAGTCAATCCTCATAATACGTAGCATACAAGACAAAGTCAATCCTCATTTACATAGCATACAAGACAAAGTCAATCCTCATTTACATAGCATACAAGACAAAGTCAATCCTCATTTACATAGCATACAAGACAAAGTCAATCCTCATTTACATAATAATAATAATAATAATAATAAATGTTATTTAAATACGCCATTCACCAAAGTACCATGGCGCTTACAAAGTAAAATAAAAACAAAATGAAAAATATCAAAATAAGTGGGTCTTTAAGAGTTTTTTGAATACTGTGGTGGATGGAGAAGTTCTCATGTGGGTGGGTAAAGTGTTCCAGGATCTAGATGCAAGTATTTCAAATCTTTTGTCACCTATGGCAGAATTGGATATGGGTATGTGAAGTCGGGTGGAGTCATTACTAGATCTGAGTTCACGTGCGGGTTTTCTTATCTTGATTAAATCCTTTAAATACCAAGGCGCCTCACCATTCAGGATTTTGTAGATGAAGAGAAGTGTTTTGTAGGTGACCCGTTTTGATATTGGTAGCCAATGTAGCAACATAGCACACAAGACAAAGTCAATCCTCATTTACATAGCAAACAAAACAAAGTCAATCCTCATTTCATTTACATAGCATACAAGACAAAGTCAATCCTCATTTACATAGCATACAGGCAAAGTCAATCCTCATTTACATAGCATACAAGACAAAGTCAATCCTCATTTACATAGCATACAACACAAAGTCAATCCTCATTTACATAGCATACAACACAAAGTCAATCCTCATTTACATAGCATACAAGACAATGTCAATCCTCATTTACATAGCATACAAGACAAAGTCAATCCCCAAGAAGATTGTCATGAGGGTTCAACAAATCAACTGGTCAAGGCAGCTTGCCCAAGTGGGTAGCCTGGCTGCCCTGATAATTCTAAGTGCATGTATGTTTAATACAAACTGTGTCAATAACTTAATTGTCCAACTGTAAGGCCCAGCAAAAATTTTGGTTGCCCTGGCGAATATGGTTTTTGGTAGTCCCGGGCAGCCAGACAAGTGATTTGTTGATCCCAGATTGCCATAATATGATTCTTACCTTGGCAGGACGTAGCACCACGTATCCTGAATGGAGAACTCTGGGATGGTCTGGAGGGGATCAGCAAGAAACTGATACAACACCGATGGACAAACATGGAATTCATCCAGCTGAAAGGACAAGTACATTAACAGCCAAACTTCAAAGTCACTTCTCAAAGACAAGCTCTATAATAGATGAACTTAGAGACCTTTTCAAATCTAAATCAGCAATTCCCTGAAAACTAGTTTGGATAATATCACATGGTCAAAATTTGCATGTCCATTATGGACAAATCGTATACTAGGGGAATTCTATTGACCAATCAAATACTGGGAGATTCTTGGCCGTCTGCACAATACATGGTATAAGACAAAATGTATGAAAAAAATGCTTTATACATGCAGATATGTCTTATACATGAAGGCAACTGGCATGCGCATTGTTTACAACTTTTCATCCAGTAATGGCAGCTGATTGGTTGGGTAACAAAAGAAATTTCCCCAGCATTCCCCCTGGAAAGTTTTAAAATTTAGATCAAATCCAGTAATCTGATTAGCAGCCAGACTGTCTTGTAAAGTAATATATATATGTTAGATTCAAGCCCCTTTTTCAAGCTACAGTCCAAAATTGTCAAATTTCTTTAATCAGTGCCCTTTCCATGACCTTAAAATTGTCTAGTTTGATTACTATTCCGCCAAAATACAGGGTAAAAATATGCCAGCAAATTTAAGTACTGCAATCGTAGAAAACCTGTTGGAAAATAAATCTGCAGCATTTATCCCATGGTACCTCCCTTTAATGTTGTAGTAGTAGGGAAAATTGTGACTGACAACAATGATGGATGGAAGCAGGATATGTCCCAAATACCTTTGGCCATGATTGTAGATGCATGAAGAATTCTAGGACATACTTACAGAGCTTACTGGAAAGACCACCCCAAGGCCCTTGATGGCCAGACAAACTTCTGTCTCTGTAACATTTATTTCAACATCTGTAAACATAGGAAAACATTTCATGTTTTAATGGCATATTTTGGTTTCACATTTTCATGGCTTAAGAAAATTAACAGTGATATTAAGTTATAAATGTGGGTGAATATGTTAGAAGAGATCAGCAGAGTATAAGAAAGTGAAAAAAGTTGAAAAGATCTAAATAGTTTTGCAAATTTCTCCAGAAAATTTTGTTTTTCTTTAAACTCAATAGCAAAAGAAAGAATTATCCAAGGTTGGAAAACCTCTCATCTCAGTGGGAACAAATCAATCATAAAAAAAATCAAATGTGAAAAATTGTTTCCACAACATCAATTTTGAAGCATAAAAAGCATAAAAAACCTCAAACGTCGCAGGCCTTTGCCCCATGGAAAGCTGCTGGACCCCACGCCATTATAGCTCACACTAAGACACAAGCACGTTTGCTACACAAACAACTAAGGGAACAGCAGCCATTTTTTCTTCATGTTTGTGGGAACCATTGCAAGGTATTCCAACCCTGGAATCATCAATGTTAAAATTCTACACCCCCCCCCCCTTCCCCACACACACACACACCCAATGCTTAATAGGATCCCCTTGTTATGCTAGAAATTTGGTGCATAAACTACCTAACAATAATCACATAACCAGATCATATGTGCTTTAGAGAAAAATATTATGGTGATATATTTTAACTTGATCTGATGAACAAGGAAACCAGGGTGATGTCTTTTCTTTTAAATACATTTTATGCTTTCAAATTTTAGTAACATTATGGATAAAAAAATGTTTTATATGATATTTTTGAATAGTTCACTTAAATCCATCCGAGCTATTAGGACCTTTGGGTCAGTGCTCATCCCTGGTTTCTTTGGCCAAGTTGATGAGAGCACATGACCCCCACCCCCTTCTCCCTTTGACAGGATGCCAGTCCATCGCAGGTGGAATCCCTAGCAACGCTGTTACTAATTTTACAGCAAAGTAGACTTGAGCAAGTAAAGTAAAGTGTCTTTCTCAGGGACGCAATGCAGGGCTCGTGATGGGAATCAAAACCAATTAACCACTAAGCCACTGCAAGTCTCTTTCAAAATAACGGCTAAATTAACATTCTAGGTCAGTTTTGAATCATAGATCATGTATTCCTTCACGTTGTCCCAAAAGTAAAAACCTGACATTAAAGAATTAGTTCAGGGGTCAAGCAAGTCCATCTTATTAAGTCCATCTTATATGATTGAGGGCTTCAAAAGAAACCAAATGTTGAAGAAAGCAATGAAAAATCTGATTCCGTTATGGAGATATTTAAGCTAAAGTTTGATATCATTTGTGTAGAAATGACTGAAAACAAACTGGTTATAATGACACATACTCAGATTCCTCAAAGTCTTTATGTATTCTATCATATTGTCCATCAATTTTGTGGATTAAAAACCATTGAATATGTCAGGAAAGTAGTAAAACAAAATCTAATGACTAATTATAATTTACCACCTTAAGTGCGAAGGAAAGTAATTTAAATACTGTAGTACAAAAGTTAAATCAATTTTCTTTAAAATACATTAACAATTGTTAAGAATGTGAGAATGAGGGTGTCAACCTACCATAGTAGACTTACTACACCAGTCATTTTTACAAAGATAAGCTTTAAACTTGAATATCTTCTAATAGAATAGGACAATGAAGTAGTTTATTTACCATTTTGTTTCTATTAAAGTCCTCTTTCATATAAGATAACTTGTTTGACCACTTAATGAAGCCATCAAGGTAATGTTAACTGCTTTGTTTACAGAGCAGAAAAGTGAAATCAAAGTTTTTCTGCACCTGTTTTTTCTGCAAGTTTTGGGGAAAATAAAATCGGTAACTAACATCTATGTTATTTGGCATTATAATACTCTCTGACAAAACTAAGAATACTTACTTGTTGCCCCAAAAGGTCCTTTTGAAATAAGAAAATCTCTGCTGTTGATATAGAGATCTCCAACTTTATTCCATGCTGGGGCTAGTTTGGCCTTCATGGTGTAACTCAAGCATAACTGAAATATTGCTGAAATTACTCTCACTGGCTTGCCAACCTACAATGAAAAGTTTCAAAAGAACATTTACTTGTATTGACACCTTGAGAGTCATCTGTTCATCTTACCAAACATGGGATGCCTTTCCCCCTTGTCCTGGTCCTCCCAAACAAACACACAGAAAAAAAGGTTCCTTGACACAATTCAAAGCAAAGTTCAACCACAAATAAAATAATTCAAATGGATAGGCTCTAACAGTCAGTATGGTAAATAACTTTTAAAATGTGTGTGTGTGTGTGTGGGGGAGGGGGTGATACATGGGACCACTTTTTTCCTACACATAGGAAGGATGGTGTTTTTCACAACCTTAATGTATTTTCTTAAAATTCTGCAAAATAGGTACAAGTCCCCCTTGAAATATGGCCTTGCTAACAACCAAACAAGTTTCTCAAGATATGAAAGGAGATGTAAAACACTTAGTCATTAGGTATTGCAAATTTTTCATTGGCTTCTCCAATTTTCTATTCCTCCATACATTTTCATCAGTTACTAAATTTAAAAAAATTATATTTACAAACATTTTGCAGGTACTAAACATTTTCAAAGATATTGTCAAATATACTGTACTTTAATCTTTCACTCATCCAGTGGCAGGGCATTGTGTTTTGCCCCAAATCCTCTGTTCAATCTAATATTTGTAAACACTCAAAATGCATTTGAAACAGTTGAGTTACTTTGTCACTTGAATACATGAATTTTGTTCTCTGTCATATTTCTACACTTTTAAAGGACAAAGTCGTGGTTGTCACTGAAGTTACACTATGTACACTCAGTCTAAGTTAAGCAATACTGAGTCCAAAAGGGAAAATAAGGTGGAATTTGTTATCATTATTTTACGCAAGACTTTTAATTTGCCTTTCAATTTTTTTCTGGTAAATTGGGCATAATTAAACATGGACCCCATTCCTACAGTTCCTGACAAAATGAATAAAGCAAATCACTAGCAATTCATGTCTTATTCAACCCAGGTCTTTTTCAAATAGCTTTACAAGCACCCCCCCCTTTCTTCTTCCTGCCTGTTTTGATGTTGACTGCAAAAATGTCAATATTGACAAAGGCAGGGGGTTTGTTTCATTTACTTTTGTCAGAGATTGATATTAAATGTGATTTGCAATTCCAAACAAAAGTCTCCACTCATGACTGCACTTACCTCAAGACCAAGCTTCTTGCATCTTGCTTGAAGGTGACCCGTCTTCCAATACTGCTGCTGAAGGATCACATAAATGTTACGATGCTCTTGGAGGGATGGCGAGGCGATAATGTTCTCGTCTGTGAATATCAGCTCTCTGGATGAGAACCAAATATTGATCAATAGGTAGAAATATGAGAAATGTTCTTATCTAGATTTAAGAAAAAGTATTGCCACATTATGCCCAATCCTTGCTACAAATTTGCAGTCTTTTCACCTGCAAGAACTTCCATTTTGGCGGGTATGACTTTTAGACTGCTAGAAGCAATTAGGAAACTCACCACAGATAGTTCAGTGATTTAATGCATCAGTAATTACACTCCCAATCGTCTATATGCAACAATGGAACTTATTGTAAAGGGCCAGGTATTGTGGATTTGGCTACTGCAGGGCTAAGTCATGAGTGTAATGTGGGGCTGAGGATTTATTTATAATTTTAAAAGGATGTTCAACAGATCAGTAAACACTCTGGTGAGTTTGGCTGCCTTGAACTGAAAATTAAATTTATAGCCAGAGTTATTCATCATGAACACATTTCATTAATTTGTTTTAAAGAGGGACTCTCATCACTTTCTCTGGGATAATTGATTGACTTGTCAGTAGTTGTGTACATATTTTGACCAATCAGAAATGCTGCCATGTATTGTAATTTTATCTCCATGTTAACACGTTATCTGGTCTTTAACTACTGTATTTCTGGTATTTTCTGTATTACTCATCTTGTTTCTGGGTATATTAAGCAAGAAAGAATTAAAATTGTAAAGCTGACCAATTCACAGCAGAAAATTCCTATCGAGACTGGGAACAGAGAATTGGGATCAGATAGGGTACCTCTTGAAAATCCCCATTGGACCCATTATAGTTTCCATCAACCATGATGAAATAACTCTCTTTGGGAGGAATGGTCCATCAATCATTCATGGGCATTGCACAAATTTCTCCATGGATATCATGCACATTTATTTTTAGGGTCAGCCAAGGACTAATCTGTTCCACTTCACTGCAAAGGAGGTATGTGGCTTCAGCCCCAGATGAATGACCTACTGTATTGTGTAACAATAGCTGGTTGCTAGCAAGTGAAATGTGAAGAGCCTCTTAAGTTAAAATGTGTGGATTACCTGTGTTGTGTATGGTGTAACAATAGCTGATTGCTAGCAGTTGAACTGTGAAGAACTCGGGCTAGAAAGTGTGGATTACCCCTGATTTTGAGAAAACTGGGGGTGTCGGGTTGGAGGGGCCCAAGGGATAACAATTCTCAATGACTCAATGAATCCCCGTCTACTTTTAAAGGCGTTTCAATGGAAACTTTCTCCTTGGTAACACTGATTGATTTCAATTGTAACATGTTCTAAGGGTTCATTAAGGATCTATTGTAATAACAATTAAACATATACAGTGGCTCTTTTTGAAATTGATGTAATGATGATTGTCAGAGAGATTGTTTATGGATGGAAGTTTTAATGTTACAACTTTTTTATCTGAAATTCAAATAATGTTTAAAATACAATGTATTAGCTAAAGTTGTATAATCAGCAAAATAAGTAACAAAATGCATCTACGACACAATAAACATACAAATCAAAAGTGAATCCACCAAAAAATGTTTGCGCTTAACCTCAAACAGCAATATGATTGATTTATCAAATGCTAGAAGCACTGACCTGCATTTGATGACTTGTGGCTGAGCTCTGTGTGAAGCAGACTTCTCTAAATTTGCATCACCAGTGAGCTTCAGAACAACTGAACATAACTTTTGGAAGTTTGGTGTAGGTGCAAAATAAAGGGCAGGTGATTCCATCCTGATCAACATAAAGTATTCCACCTGGAACAAAATAAGGTATACCAAATGGAATAAAATCAGGCTTTCCACCTAGAATAAAACAAGGTATCTACCTGGAATAAAATAAGGTAACCACCTGGAACAAATTAAGGCATTCCACCTGGAATAAGATAAGGTATACCACATGGAATAAAATAAGGCTTTCCACCTGGAATAAAATAAGGTATCCACCTGGAATAAAATAAGGCATACAACCTGGAATAAAATAAGGCATTCCACCTGGAATAAAATAAGGTATTCCACTGTGGCACCTGGAATAAAATAAGGTATACCACCTGGAATAAAATAAGGTATACCACCTGGAATAAAATAAGGTATACCACCTGGAATAAAATAAGGTATACCACCTGGAATAAAATAAGGTATACCACCTGGAATAAAATAAGGTATACCACCTAAAATAAAATAAGGTATACCACCTAGAATAAAATAAAAAATGCAAGGGTATCGCAACTTTCCTCAATCTTAACCATGCAATACAAAAAACAAACAAAGGAGGCTGTTTGAAAAATAAGAACATTTTGTTTGGAATATAAAGAAATAAGGACATATTTAGGGAAAATAAGGACAATTTCTATGCATACAAATCTGGTATTAAATAATAAGAAAAAATATCCTGTACAACTGGCTATGGGAAAACGTCCTTACTAATTTATAAAAATAAGCAAGCTTATTTTTGAAACTGTTTCAACAAATTGAGTAATTTTACCAACCCTTTTTACATGGTTATACCTAAGGCAGCCTGGCCTTTAAGAATCGTTTGCTTGCTGTGATCCTACGAACCAACTAAATTACTTATTTCATTTCATTTCTTTGTTTTTTCACAACATTCAAAACAAACATACTACTACTACTACTACTAATGATAATAATAATAATGATAATATACATATAACAAAACTACAGAAAGTTGTGAAAGTGCCCTAAAAAAACCCAGCATGGCTTAATGAGTAGGGCACTCCCTCTAAGTAAAGAAATAATATGACTTAATCTACTTTGAGTATATACATAGTTGTAGCTAAACAAGAATAGAGAGAAAATAAAATAAGTAAAAACACTGACTCCCCACCCCTAACACCACCCACCACCTGTGGATAAGAAATAGTTTACATGAAGAGGGGACACATTAATACATAATATAATATTTGAAACCTCCACTGAGATTGAACCCACCCCATCTTGAAAAAACCCAACAATTTAACATAATAGTACAAAAACGTGTGGATAAAGTATGTCATAAGATGTCTACGGAGTACTATAACTGTTAATGATTTCATTTCAAGAGGTAAAGCATTCCAAAGGTTAACTGCATGATTTCTTAAGGCAGTATTAATTACGATAAGGAAAGGAATGTATGTTATGTCTTGTGTTGTATGGGTGTATTTGATTGTATTCAGTAAAGAACGAATTCAAATAGTTGGGTGAGCTACCGTGAATATATTAAAAGGTGAAAATAGTAATATTAGTGTTTATTAGATAAGGCAGTTTTAATAGATTAAAGGAAGAAAATAAAGAACTTGTGTGATCATAAATATCAGAATTGTTAATGTGACGAATTGCATGTTTTTGAAAGACTACTAATTTATTCATGTAAGATTTACTGCAGGCAGACATAATTGTTGAACAATATGAGAAATGTTGCAATGCTAAACTTAAATAGATACAACGAAGAACATGTTTGGGTAAGATATGCTTAAGCTTACATAATATACCGACACCTTTTGAAACATTGGTTGAAATAAAATCTATGTGGTCATGCCATGAGAGTTTTGAATCAATAATAACACCTAAAAACTTCATCTTATTAGTACATACAAGGTTTCCCTTTAAGATGAGTTTCAAAATCAAAGTAAGCTTCACAATTACTGAATACTACATAGTTACTTTGATCAATATTAAATATAGAATTTGATAATAGTTGATTAATATTGTTTACATAAATGATAAAGGATAAAAATGATCCTTGATGGAAGCACCACATTGAATGAAAAGGGATCAGAAAATACATTATTAAAATATGTGAAGTGCGTTTTATTACACAAATAGCTACAAAACCAAGATAAACAGGTACCTCTTATTCCATAATGGGACAACTTACATCAATGGCCTTCTATAAATCAAGAACAATTCCTATGGATGTAAGTTCCTTTCATCAAGGGCACTATATAACTTATCAACTGCATCAGAAATAGCTAATTCAGTAAACACACCTTGACGAAAACCATATTGACCATCAAAAGTATATCATGCTTATTTAGAAATCATATACTCTATTATACACAATCCGTTCAAGTACATGTACAGTACCTCAAAAAATATGAGAGAACAGAAATGGGGCGATAATTACCATAAGATTTAGGATCACCATTTTATAAACAGGGATAACTTTTGCAGTTTCATTTTGTCAGAACAATACCACTTGAAAGGGAAATATTGCAGATATGTGTTAAAGGGGCTACAATTAAGTGTATTATTTCCTTCATTATAGAGAGCTTAAAGTTATCAAAACCAGCAGCTTTATTTGCCTTTAAACATTGGGAGGCTTTTTCAGATCTTCTTCTTGGGTCGTTGGGAAAAGAAAAAGAAAGTGGGAATTGTGAGTTATATTTTTGAGACAATCCTTAGCATGTGTTTAATATTGTATATTTTGTGATAAAGAAGGACCAATTTTAACAAAGTAACTATTAAAATCATTAACAATTTTTGTTTGGTTTTGAATTTGATTGTCTTTAAAGTATCATTAAAAGTTGTTCTAGCTTTTCCCTTAGATCCCTGCTTAGGCCTACATCAAAATATTTTAACTTTGTGATTTTTAAAATTTGAATCAAGGAATATACCAATGCCAACTTTTCAGTTTCAGACGATTACAGGGCCTGTTTTATGAAATGATCAAAACAATAAACTAACACTTAGATATTACAGAATATTGGGCACCAGTGTTCACAATAATGAGAGGGATAGAGGGATTTCAACTCTTTTATCAGAATTCTCCTGTAAAAATATTACAAAGGGAGGGAATTTCTTATTGCTTTAGCACATGACATATAAATTTATGTACACATTAGTTGATCAAACCAATAATAAGCCCCTCAAATTTCAATTCCTAGTGTGAAAACTACAGAATACATTTCATTCCCATACAGTTAAATAAATAGTCAAAACCTAGTATAGCAGTAAATGGTTAAAAACATAATCTAGACTGTTTTATGTCTATATTCTATAATTACACTTAATTCATTATAGGCCACACTTAAAATGGCAACCATATGGGCACCTAACATTAGGCTAGGGCCATCTAACAAGCAAGATATTGAGGGAATTGAGAATGTCCAAACATGAACTTCTATTGTAAATACCTTCCCTGAAAATATCTGAGTTACTCTGACTGACTGAAGAAGCTGAAATTACCTACAATACTTTAAAATACAGACGAATGCGAGGAGAATTTTGGCGCTGCTCATGTGGCGACTCGCTCGCAAAAACTCTCTGATATTCATCCCATTTTACCTCATTTTCGTGTGTTTTATGTAATTCTGTTACATTCTGTAATTTTGTAATCTCTGTATCTGTGTATGGACGTTCGTTTGTGCTATTTTCAACTTCTTTTGGACATTCTGTGAGTGGTTATATGCATTATGAAAATTACTTACACTAGCCATTTCCTACACTCGCTACGCCCACAGTGTAGTTCTGCGACACAAATCTATGACTTGCCCAAAGAGATGAAATCTAGGAGGCGTGGGAAGAGAGGGGGCATGAAACGTAGACTTCGACGTATGGGATGTAAGCCCTATCTCCCCTCAGTGATTATGGGAAATGTAAGATCACTGTCGAATAAGATTGATGAGCTAAGCGCCAATGTGAAATATTCCAGAGATTTTCGCTCAATTAGCGTGATGAGTTTCACAGAGACATGGTTGCGAAATGACATTGATTCTTCTCATGTGAATCTTGATGGTTTTTCGATTATTCGGAGTGATAGGACAGGAGAATCAGAGAAAGCCAAAGGAGGTGGATTGTGTGTTTATGTGAATAAAGAATGGTGTCATATTAATAACATTTCGATAAAGTTCAAATCATGTTCCCCAACTGCAGAAATTCTTATTTTGGGACTCGCCCTTATTACCTACCCGGGAATTTTCACATGTTGTGCTTACGGCAGTTTACATTCCAAACAGTTCTGTTGCCAAGGAAGCGGCATTAGAGATCAATCAAGCATTGAATGACATTGAAGCTTCTTCACCTGATGCATTATTCCTAATCACTGGAGACTTTAACCGTTGTAAACTCTTGAAAAGCGGTATTCAATATTATCAACATGTTGATTGTGCCACCCGTGATACAGCTACCCTGGACCTTTGTTATTCAAATGTGAAACATGCATACGCTGCCACTCAATTGCCTCCTCTTGGACAATCTGATCATAACCTTGTCATTCTGCAACCAAATTACATCCCTATTGTTCAGAGACAAAAACCCAAAGTTATCCAGACAAAAGAGTGGACAACTGAAGCAGTCAACAATCTCCAGAGTGCTTTTGATTCTACCGACTGGGATGTTTTTGTAGATTCCAGTAATGACGTCAATGAGTTAACTGAGACTGTAGTGGGGTATGTTAACTTCTGTACGGATCTCTGCATCCCAACAAAGGAGGTTAAAATCTATGCAAACAATAAACCATGGATCACTAAAGCGTATTAAAGGGATTATAAATCGGAAGAAACAGGTGTTTGGTCGAGGAGATTCAAACGGCGATTGCAGATTCAAAGAGAACTTGGCGAAATCCGCAAGGAAAAAACAATATACAAAGAAAAGGTAGAGTCCCACTTTAAAGAGAATAATATGAGGAAAGTTTGGAATGGCATGAAGCTCATGAGTGGATACACTGCCAGAAATGCATCTAATGATTCAGGATCCACAACAAACAATTCATTAGAATATGTGAATGAACTGAACAATTTTTACAACAGATTTGATTGCCATGATTTCAGTGATACCATATCACGTATGAAAGTAAATCTCGAAGGGGGCACTGATGAGGGTTGCTTTACTTGCACAGAGGAGGAGGTACGGAATGAATTTCGTAACCTTGTACCCTCCAAAGCACCAGGCCCGGATGATATTTCTCCTCGATTACCTAAATTATGTAGTGATCAACTCTGTAGTATTTTCTGTAACATTTTTAATATGTCTTTTCAATCAGGTATTGTTCCCACAATTTGGAAAACATCATGCATTGTCCCAGTGCCTAAGAAACCCAAGGTGTCATGCATGAATGATCTCAGACCCGTAGCGCTTACTTCCGTTGCATTCAAATCTTGTGAACGCTTGGCACTGTCACAACTCAAGAAGCATGTGAACGTTTTCATTGATCCATATCAATTTGCCTACCGTAACAATAGAAGTCCCGAGGACGCTATCCTGGTAGCTCTGAATGAGGTTTCATCTCATCTAGATACCAGAGCGTTTGCAGAGAAACAAGGGGCTAATCAACCGACAAAAAGGCCAGTAATTCAGCTAGAATTACGTTTTTGACTTTTCGTCGGCATTCAATACAATTCAGCCTCACTTGTTGGCATCTAAACTCCAAACCATGGATGTTCCGTGTCAATTATTTACTGGATACTGAACTATCTTACTTCTCGTCCGCAGTATGTAAGTTCAATCCACATACCTCGGACACTGTCATCTCAAATACAGGAGCACCACAAGGCACTGTACTAGCACCTTTTCTTTTTAGCTTGTACACCTATGATTGCCAGGCAGTGACCGAGTCATGTTCTATCGTCAAATTTGCTGTGATACAGCTCTGATTGGGCTTGTCACAAATGACGATGACTCACATTACAAGTGAAATCAGCAATTTTGTAAGCTATTGTGACCAAAACTTCCTTATCCTGAATGTCAGCAAAACAAAAGAGATGGTTATTGATTTTAGACAGCATTGTAATCCTCCTCACCCAATTACAATTGCTGACTCTGAGGTTGAACGTGTGCAATCTTACAAGTATTTAGGTGTAGTAATCAACAATAAACTCACTTGGTCAGACAATACAGATGCCATAATGTCAAAACTCAACTCTCGCCTATATTGCCTCAGAAAACTGAAATCTTTCCACGTCGACAGTAACATTTTGCAACTTTTTTTATCGTTCCGTTTTTACATCTGTTTTTAGCTATTGCATTGTTTGCTGGGGTGGTTGTGCCTCCAAGCATGACACCTATAGAATCAATTCTGTCATCAGAAGAGCGAGTCGACTTTTCAATGAAAGCAATTTACCAAATATAGACTCATTCTACCACTCCAGTCTCGATCGCAAACTTAAGTCCCTCCTCGCAGACACCAACCATCCATTACACAATGAATTTATGAATAGGTTGATTGCCAGGAGTGGTAGAATGAGGCTTCCAGCTATCGCCACAAATCGTTTTAGAAATTCCTTTGTGCCAAAAGCCATTTCCTTTCATAATGCCAACCACTCCAGATAGTCCATGTGCAATATTTCATATGCAATTTTCTATTTTATTATTTTCATCATTGTGTATATTTACTTTTTTATCTTTTAAATGTTTTTAGCTTTTTACTCATTTCATTTTATGTATCATGATTGTATCTTGCGAGCTGAAATTGCCCAGTTTCTGGTGCTTAATAAAGTTGATTGTATTGTATTGTATTGTATTGAGACGTGATCGAGGTATTTATAATTTCTAAGAATAATTATGATTAAAAACCCACCTATGGACTCCTTCACTTTTCTAAAGAATTTTGAACCAGAGGAAACCAAATTAAACCTTAAAGCACTCCATGTAAAAACTCATCAAAATATGTCACTCATTTCTTTACCAAACCCATCCTCTCTCCATTTTGGTTGAAATAGCAGTAAATACATATGTGCTCCATTTTGTTCAAAATGCAAATCAAAATTTATTTACATTTTTGAACAAATAATTTGCAACCTTTTTTGATAGCAATTTAGTTATTGCAATATCTTAAACCTAAAGTTTAAAACAAATTCAAGTTATAGTAGGCCTATGTTGAATTTTTAACTTAAAATAGAAGTCTTCATATTGAAAATCAATTTGCAAAAGATTTCTGTGCAAATATTTTGGAAACAGAACGTTGAAGCTTATTGACTTTGTTTAAGTGTGCAAATCACATTATTATGCAGGCTTATTACAATTGCTCATACTCTAAATCCCAGATTCAGAGAAGTGCAAGAGTTGGAGCAGCCTTATGAAGATTCATAATAACTTACTTGTAGGCCTAATGTTAAGCCTACTGATTTGTTTTTGGCCTGTGTTGAGTTGTTTAATTCAAAACTTGTACTTGCAAGTTGTAACTTAGTTTGACTCATAGTGCCTTTGATAAGACACATCATTGATGTTGTATAGGCCCATTTTCTTTTTCCCTGTCTGGAATCATAGTGACCAAGATTTGGGAGTCGTAGTGATAATTGGAATGTTGCATTGAATTCTACAGTTATACCCAATTAAGCCTTAACCTGGGGGTACATACAGTATCAAATCAAAACTTGAAACCTTGGTCATTGTTGCTGCAAGGTCAAACAAGCTGCCTACACCACTTGCATCTGACCAATTGTGGAATATGCTGCAACCATTCAATTTATATCTATCTGGGTTAGGCCCAGATATTTCCGAAGGAAAGTAATAAACGATTCCTTAAATAACAAAGAAGATAACTAGAATTTTAGCACTCTGCAGATGCATACCTCCACCCCTGCACATTTCCCACCGGAATACAATCAGTACCTCAAAAACCCTAGACCTACCAAGCAAACAATCTCTTTCTCATTGTTGATCTTTATTGCCATTTACATTCTAAATACTTGAGGATCATCACTTGTGATCATTGTTTTCAGTTTAATTCAGGCTAAGCATTCATTGTTTTGAGCTCTATACAGGGTAGATTAACATTCCTTTATTTTCATTCACGGAAGAAACCAATTGTTTTATTTCTTTCATACTGGAAACCACTTCACTTGTTTTTCTTGGGAGTTCAGAAAATTGATTGTTTGGCTGCTCTTTCATGGCATGAGCTCATTATTTAGCACATTCCATTGGAAAGTTTTAACTCTTGATAAATCTTGCCTAAATTATCCCCACCCCTCAATTCCTACTTCTCCCATTGTTCCAGTAAGTCCCAAATTTTAATCACTTCTTTCTTAAGCAATAACAAAACCACCCATCAAGTTTATTTCAAATCCAAGTATCAGTTATTGAGATATCTTGATGACAAAAAAATAACCCCACCCCTCCATTTGCACCCTTCCTGTTCCAATGTCTCAAATTTTAGTCATTCTTCCTTAAGCAGTTACAAAACCACACATCAAATCTAATCAAAATTCAATCATCAGTTCTTGAGATACATGTATCTTGATGACAGACAAAAAAAAAACATGTCCTCCCCCCCCATTTGCACCATTACCATGTTCCAATATGTCCCAAATCTTAATCACTTCTTCCTTATGCAGTAACAAAACCACACGCTAAATGTAATTCAAATCCAGTCTTCAGTTCGTGAGATATCATGTATCTTGATAACAGATGAACAGAGGTAAAACATAACTGTAAAAGGAATGTGCTTTTACTATTAAACCTATAGTGTTATGTTTTGCATGTTACCCCCAACCCCCAGGTAATTAGGGTTCACCTGAAACTCAAACAATAAGGGCACTTACATGGGAGAATTTTTTTTGCACTTTATAAGAAAATAACCATCATAATTTCCCCAAACCACCAAAAATGAAAAAGAGAATTACATTTTACATCTAACCATATCTTCAAATTTTCCACACAAAAATTCTCAACTCTTAAAAAATGCTAAACATTGGCAACAATTTGCAATTTGCATCCATGTTTAATTACTTGATTTTTCAAAATCACTCAAAATGCAGGTAGGAGAAGGAAATAGTTATTAACATCAAAATATATTTTTTACTTTGATAATAAATGATTTTCATTATTTTTTATTTTTTAAACAAATATCAAGTTGTAAAAAACAGGTTATTGAAGATAAATCAATGTTTATCCCCCTTTTTCAGGTGTTCTGATCAATTTTCTTAAAATTTGAAGATGGGGTTAAATGAAAAAAGTAATGCTCTTTTTAATTCTGGGGATCTCATGAAATTATGATGATTAACTTTGCTAGAAATTATAAAACTTGTTTTCTCCCATATACCCCAAAGGATTAAACCAAAATTAAATCTACAGGGGCATTTAAAGTTACGGTCAATGGGAGTAAAACACAATTTTTAGTACAGTAATTAGGCCTATTGTCCTATTTGTCATGATAATTTTAGCAAAGGAAAAAATCCTGCACCAAGGAATGGCTGAAAACTAGGTATTTTTGTCACAATGGAAAAAATAAGGCCTTAAACGTTACACTGTGAAAGTACCTATTACACAAAAATGACATTTTTTCCCTCATTTTCAGCCATTTCAGGGTGCAGAATTGTTTTCTTTTGCTGAAATATCATGACAAATTGGACAATATTTAGATTTCTGGGAGAAATTAGTTGAGGTATGTGCAATTTTGGTCAAAATCACGAAAAAACGTATTTTCTCCCATTGACTGTAATATTATCAGCCTATAGGCCTACTAACGTTAACATTGAATTTCAATTGAACCCTAGATGCAGCTCAGGACAGTGCATTTGTCTTCAGTTTTTGAAGCTGCACAGCTTCATTGGAAGAAGAACTTAGGCCTATATGTAATTGGTATAGGATATATAGGATTAAAATAGACCCAATTAATCCTACTGCCCTACACAGGCTGCAGTATCCAGTGGCATCAATCCATATCCATTTTAAAAAGTATAAGGGAGGGGGAGGGGATGATTTGTAAGAGTAAGACTAAGATTTGTTTCTGAATCTGAATAGGTTAAGTCGGCAAAAATCCTCCTTTTACAGCACATGAACGCCAACCGAGCGTAGCAAAAGTATGAGAGAAAAAATAAAAATAATAATAATAAATCAATTAACAAGCTTAGCAAGTTTAGCTTTAAAACAGTTTAGACTTAGTGCATGTACAATGTCCGATGGTAAAGCATTCCAATCTTCAAGTGTTTGAGGAAAAAGGGTATTTATAAACATTCTTTTTAGCATAAGGAATGTGGAAATTCAGACCATGGTTATTTCTTGTATTCATTCTTGCGTTTGGGATCAGGTTATCATTATCAATGGCAACAAGACTGTTATTGATTTTAGATAGCATTTTTAGACAGGTGTTCCTTCTTCTTGTTATTAGCAGGGGCCAAGTTAATTTATAAAGCATGCTAGTGACACTGGATTTATAAGAGTAGTCTGCCATACAGAACCTGGCTGCTCTCCGTTGAATTGATTCAAGCTTATCTACATCGCACTGATGATGGGGGTCCCAAACTGCTGATGCATACTCAAGTACTGGCCTAACTAGAGCTTCATATGCATTGGTTTTAACGTCAGTGGGACAGTTTGAGAGTTTACGTCTTTAAAAACCAGGTACAGATTTTGTTTTGTTGGTGATGTTGTGTATATGTTTATCCCATCTGAGTTTATTATCAATTTCAACACCTACAGTAGGTATGGGTGGGAGTTGACATGTTTTAGAGGCTGGTTGCACAAGGTTTAAACTGGTGATTTATAGCATTTTCTAGGAGATATTGAGAGGATGTAGCATTTAGAGGGGTTGAAATTCATTTGCCATTGTTCAAGTTTATTCAGATCATCTTGGAGGATTTGTTGGCCAGAGGGTCTATCAGTTTTTCTATGCAAAAGACAATCATCAGCAAACAGTCTTACCGTGCTGTTTATATTATCAGGGATGTCATTGACATATAAAAGGAAGAGTAAAGGACCTAAAACGGTACATTGTGGTACACCAGATAGAAGTTGTTTAGGATTTGAGATTTCGCCATCACAACCACAGGCTTAATGCGGTTGCTGAGGAAGGATGCAAACCAGGCAAGTAGATTTCTATTAATGCCATATGCGGAAAGTTTAGATAACAGACGTTGGTGTGGGACTTTATCGACCGCTTTTGAGAAGTCGAGTATAGCTATAGAGATGGTACTGTTTTGGTCAACTTGTTTAAAAATATCATTTATTGTTAAAGAAGTTGTGTTTCAGTTGATCTTTTTACTCGAAAACCATGTTGGAAATCAGTTAAGATATTATGCTCATCAAGGAATTTCATCACATGCGAGTAAATTATATGCTCAAGGATTTTACTACACACGCAGGTAAGAGACACTGGTCTGTAATTAGCTGGGTCGTG
Organism: Chiridota heheva; assembly: GCA_020152595.1. Classification (NCBI taxonomy): domain Eukaryota; kingdom Metazoa; phylum Echinodermata; class Holothuroidea; order Apodida; family Chiridotidae; genus Chiridota; species Chiridota heheva. The sequence continues at coordinate 386,122 of JAIGNY010003306.1, forward strand.
TTTATCACCTTATGATAAAATGCTACATATGTTTGCTTCCTTCCATTTGTTTGGGATAGTACCATTATCTACAGAGGTTTGGAAGAGATCAGTTAGGATTTCATAAAGGGTCTTCCGCATGTGTTTTTAAGAATCATGGTGGTATATGGTCGGGACCTGAGACTTTGTTTGGGCTTAGGTTTTGCAGATGCTTTTTGACACCTTCTGGAGTGATTATAACTTAGTTGGTTTATTTTGTTGGTGGTGAGCGGTTTAGTTACAGGGATTTGAGAGGTATCTTCTTCTGTAAAAATGCTGAAAAACTGGTTGTTTGGATTGTTAGCTTTAATCATACTGTCACTACAAAGTGTACCATTGTTCATAAGGTCCGACACACCGACATAATTACTTTTAAGTCTTTTTTATGTAGGACCAAAATGCCTTAGGGTTTTCAGTAAGGGAATTTTTAAGTTTATTACAGATGAAGTTGTTTCTAGCTTTATGTTTTTACGGACAGACTTCCTAAAGCTTTTATGTATTCCAGTCATGGATTTGTTGAGTTTTCTTAACTTTCTTGAACAGTTTATGTTTTTTCTTGCAGAGACGGCATTGGATATGGGTGAACCAAAGTAGATTTAGTTTAGTTGAGGTAAATTTGTGAGGTGTTTTTTTTCCAATAATCAGTTTAATTTCCTTTCAGCGTGGGGTCCAGGAGCCCGCGTTTGGATATAGCCTAACACTTGGTTTATGTTCACTCTTTGAAAAATATGTGTAACTTAAGTCAAAAACTAAGACAGAAAAATGTTTCTGAGTCTGCTTCGTGTCTGGTGTGTTAGGCAAGGCCTAACACTGTGTGTTAACTTTTAAAATGTAATCTTTTACTTAATTTGAAAGTACTTTCGTAGAAGAAAGTGAAGAGCTGACATCAAAGGACCAGCCGAACCTTCTGTCAGAACAGAATTTGTGAGTATCTGATTTTCCAGCATCCACGTTTCAGCATTTGGTCGACCTAGGTTGAGAGCGTACAAAGTTGAGTGCAGACGTATTTTCCGCAACCAGATTTATTTATTGGATATTTTACCTCTTGCTTGTGGATTCTTTTTACCCCACTTGGATATATATCATTGTTTTACGTTTCTGCAGATTATTCGTGCTTATTCTTTGCCTGTCTATTTATTTTTGTTATCATTTGGTGCAGTTTTTGTGTTTGTTATTTTTGCGTAACATTTGTGAACCTAATGTTATATAGCCTAACACACTATTTGTAGTTTTACCATTTCCACGTTTAAAAAAAAAATTTATTCGGTGATCGGAACATTATTAATCCTGAGACCTGAGTAAGTTTATTGTTTATTGTCAATCCATTCATATTCTTTTCTGTATTACAGTGTTTATTTGCTCTACCTGTCTGTATTTCCTGTTTGTCAAGTATATTCATTCTTCTTGCCATCAATCATGTTCATTCTCACTCACAACCTCGTCTTCCTTGTACTGTTCTTGTTAACATACTCCCGAGTCTCTGACTCTCTAAACTTCTTGTATTCGTCGCAACCTCATTCATCCCAGGCATCAAATTTGCCTCTAAACGCCCCAGGAACTGGTTACCATGTTTTGTTTGGCTCTAGTGATTATTCAAATCACTCACTTGCAACTTATCTTTGTATCGATGGGCAATTACATTCGTACAAATCAAGTTGGAAATTGACAAAATTCAACTCACGCTGGAGAAAATTACTCCTTTTACTCCTTACCCTTTCTGGTGATATTGAAAGCAATCCTGGACCCTCCCCAAAATATCCTTGCAAACAATGCAACAAATCTGTTAAAAATAAGCAGAAAGGTATTTGTTGTGATGATTGTGACTCGTGGGTTCATAGTAAGTGTGCAGGCATTAGTAATGTAGCTTACAATACTCTTGCATCATCATCTGATGATTGGTTTTGTTTGGAATGTTTGGCACTTTGTGGCCTGTGTGGACTCCAGTGTAGGAGATCCGAAAAAGCAGTACAGTGTGACAATTGTGATCTATGGATCCACACTAAGTGCTGTGGCATTGACGACTCAAAATACAGCGATCTCATGCATTCTAGCTGTACCTGGGTGTGTGACACTTGCAACTTCATGAACTTCTCTGATTCTTTCTTCTCAACTAACAATTCCATCAACTGTACTAACTCATATGAGCCACTTCAAAACTATTCTTCTGGCCTTGACTCGGGATCCAACCACCATCCTGATGTCAAATTGAAAACAAATTCCAAAAGGGAAAAAAGGAAGGTTCTAAAACTTCTTGTTATCAACTTTCAGAGTGTTCGAAACAAGACAGCCTCCGTGGAAAGTCTTATCAAAGAAAAAGACCCAGATGTCATTATTGGCACTGAAACCTGGCTTAATTCCGAAATTACCAGCGCTGAAATTTTCCCGGACAACTATACAGTTGTTCGCAAAGATAGAAATTCAAATACTTATGGTGGTGTACTACAGGCAATAAAAAATGACCTGGTTTTTACTGAGCTCACTAAATTAGACTCTGACTGTTAAATTATCTGGACCAAATTCCAATTTCCTAAGGAAAAGAGCATGTATATAGGAACATTTTACAGACCCAGTCACAATGATCTCACTAGCCTACTTGAGTTAAAAAAATCCCTCCAAAAGCTTGGTAAAAATGCTGACAAAAACAATGTTATTCTTGCTGGTGATTTCAACAAACCTAATATTGACTGGAGTCAAAACATTATTTCAGGAACTAACGCTTCCTCCGAAGCAGCCAAAATTCTTCTTGAAGTGACCAATTCATTTAATCTCACTCAAATGGTGCAGTCACCCACCAGAGATAACAACATCCTTGATCTTGTTTTTACTAACAATTCACCCGCTGTTACCTCAGCTAATGTCATTCCCGGTATAAGTGACCATGATATTGTTGAATTGACCCTAAATATCTCCCCCTCCTCGTAAAAGTTACCTAAACGTAAAATCTATTTAAAGAAAAAAGCTAACATAAAACGAATAAAAGAAGACCTGACCAAATTTAAACTGCAATATTACACTCAATTCAATAACTCCATTGATGTTGATGAAAAATGGAATTTCTTTGAACAAGAAATTAAATTGATTATTGATAAAAACACGCCTCACAAATTCACCTCAACTAAACTAAATCTGCCCTGGTTTACCCGTATCCAACGCCGTCTCTGCAGGAAAAAAAAATAAACTGTTTAAAAAAGCTAAGACTATAAACCAATGACTGGACTACCTATAAAAGCTTTAGAAAGGCTGACCATAAAAACCTTAAAGAAACGAGAAACATTTTCATCTGTGATAAACTTAAAAACTCACTTAACGAAAACCCAAAGGCATTCTCGTCCTATATCAAAAGATTAAGAAGTAACTCTGTAGGTGTGTCTGATCTACTAAATAACGGTAAACTCTGCAGTGACAGTAAAACTAAAGCTAACATTCTAAATGACCAGTTTTTCAGTGTTTTCACAGAAGAAAACACCTACCAAATTCCTGTAACCAAACCACTTACCAACAGCAAAATAAACCAACTTATAATTACCCCAGAAGGTGTCAAAAAGCAGCTGCATAACCTAGACTCGAACAAAGCCTCAGGTCCTGACCAAATACCACCATGGTTTCTAAAAGCACACGCTGATGACCTCTATGAAATTCTAACTGATCTCTTTCAAACCTCTGTCGATAATGGTACTATCCCTAACAAGTGGAAAGAAGCAAACATATGTAGCGTTTTCAAAAAAGGTGATAAAGAAAACCCAGCTAATTATAGACCTATTTCCCTCACCTGCGTTTGTAGTAAAATCCTTGAGCATATAATCCACTCACATGTGATGAAATTCCTTGATGAACATACTATCTTAACTGATTTACAACATGGCTTCCGTGCAAAAAGATCGACTGAAACACAACTCCTCTTAACAATAAATGATATTTCTAAACAAATTGACCAAAACAGTAACGTCTCTATGGCTATTCTTGACTTCTCAAAAGCCTTTGATAAAGTCCCCCACCAGCGCCTGTTATCTAAACTTTCCGCCTATGGCATTGATGGAAATCTTCTGGCCTGGTTTGCATCATTCCTCAACAACCGCATCCAGCGTGTTGTTTGCGATGGTGAAATCTCTGATTCTAAACAGGTTTTATCCGGTGTACCACAAGGTACTGTCTTGGGTCCATTACTCTTCCTCTTATATGTAAATGACATCCCTGATAATATAAACAGCACAGTCAGACTGTTTGCTGATGACTGCCTTGTGTACAGAACAATTGATAACCCCTCTGACCAACAAATCCTCCAAGATGATCTTAACAAACTTGAACAATGACAAAACAAATGGCAAATGAACTTCAACCCATCTAAATGCTACATCTTGTCAATTTCCTCCAAGAAAAGCTTTAAATCACCTGTTTATACCTTATGCAACCAGCCACTAAAACATGTCAACTCCCACCCATACCTAGGTGTTGAAATTGATAATAAACTTAGATGGGATAAACATATACATAACATAACCAAGAGAGCTAACTCTATACTTGGCCTATTAAAACGTAACCTCTCAAAGTATCCCACCGACGTTAAATCCACTGCTTATAAAGCTCTAGTCAGGCCAGTACTTGAGTACGCATCTGCAGTCTGGGACCCCCATCACCAGTGCGATGTGGATAAACTTGAATCTATTCAAAGGAGAGCAGCCAGGTTCTGTATGGCAGACTACTCTTATAAATCTAGTGTAAAAAACATGCTTTATAAATTAGATTGGCCCCTGCTTAAAACAAGAAGATACAACACCCGGCTACATATGCTATATAAAATCAATAACAATCTTGTCGCCATCAATAAAGATGAAATTATCCCCACCGTGAGAATTAATACAAGACATAATCATGACCTTAATTTCCAGGTTCCCTATGCTAAAAAGAATGTACATAAACACCCTTTCTTCCCTCACACACTAAAGGATTGAAATGCTTTACCGTCAGACATTGTACATGCACTAAGTCTCAACTGTTTCAAAGCTAAACTTACTAACACTTGTATTGCTAACTAGTTTTTTTATATTATTTTTTACTCATACTTTTTACGCTCGGTTGGCGTTCATGTCCTCTTGAAGGATTTTTGCCGACTTAACCGATTCAGATTCAGACCTAATTTTCGCGTAACTGGGCTCATAGCTATCGTAACAGTAGCATACAATAATTAGGCCTACTGTACTTGGTATTTGTGGCTCATTCAAACAACAAAAATACTGTTTAATAAATAGGCCTACACGTTAATCGTATGCAACAGTTTCCAAACTATCCACCTACCTAAATATATTCAGGCGTACATTTGCGAAAAATTAATTTGCAGAAAGTGAAACTTTGATTCCAAGTTTGAAAGAAAAACAACAATCGCATTCGGAAAAATGTGGACGCGGGAAATATTAAGCCTTGATAAATTTGCGTGTCATATTCACTTTATATCATCTAAAATAACGAAAAGTAAAATTTGCTGGAGAAAATAAATTATTACCAAGTAAGAATAGGATTAAGGTTAGGTACAGGTTTCCTAAATGTTTACTGTTTTTGTTTTTAAGGAACAAAATGATTAAAGATAAGACTCGTTTACGGCATGCGCATTCTGAACTTCCCATTTTCTAGGATTCTACGGCTTCGCTTCTTCCCGCCCCTTTCTTAAAACTTTTGGGTGTACACCAGTCTTATCGGTTTAATCGACATGATGAGATTAAAAAATTAGAAAAGCCAGCCTTTGGGAGACTGACATATATGTCATAGCCTTTTTGCACATACTAACTGAGGGGGTTTGAGGGCATTTCTTTGAGGGCATTTTTGCCGACTTAATCTATTCAGATACAGATACAATACATTTCAGAGCAGGCTTGAACGTCCGTGACCTTCTGATATGCATGGCTGTACGAAGCGGCCGTGTGTTGGGGGTGGCACCCCCCTGTCGGATGGGTACCTGTCTTAGTCGGGCAGGGAATCTACCTGACTCAGCTAGATATCTGGTTTATGTCCCGACTTGTCATGATGATAACAATATGATACTTGAGCACCGATATATAGTCAGGCAGAGATGCAAAATGTACTTTTTTTAATCATTGATTTATTGTAGTCATGCCTGACTCAGCGTTAAAGATTTTCCGATAATTTCCCAAAATCGAAAAACTGTCAGGAAAAATCAAAGAAATTTTCCGAAAATTAAAGGAAATTTACCGGAAATTAAGGAATTTTGCAGAAAATTGAAGAAAAGTGCCCGGAAATACGGGAAAGCTCCCAAAAATTGAAGAAAATGTCCTGAAAATTATCCCGAAAGTTAACAAAAATTTCCCAAAAAATGCATAAGCTGACAGAAAATTTCTCGTAAATGATGGCTATCTTCCAAAGGCTATTATCCCCTCCCAAATCCCCAAACTCAAAGGTCTTCGATTGAGTCGGGCAAGAGTCTCCCCCCCCCCCCCACCGTCACCTCCCCGAGTAAGATGGTCCCGTATACTCTATAAAGGTGACATGCCATATCTGTCGCCCCTGCCATCCATACTTTTGAATGGTTCTAATTGAAGCTATTGGGAAATCTCAGTGCAATTTTCGGGAAATTTCCTTGCTTTTTGGAAAATTTCCTTCATTTTCGGGAAGCCTTTTTTGTGGTGTTGGTAAATTTTACCAGAATTTTCAATATTTTCATCAACTTTTCCTTCAATGTTGCCAATTCTTTTCAATTCTTGCAGAAAAATTTTCAAGTTAAAATTTTGAAAACTATTTACATGAATTAAAAAGAATTGGTAAAACCAGGGAGTTACCATTTATAACTCACTGGTAAAACTGAAGGACAATTTGGTAACAGTATGTGAAAACGCTGGGGACTTGAAAGCATGCGCAATACGGCAAAATGACGATCCTAGTCATGCCACGTGCGCGATGTAGAGCCTGTATCGATCAGCTTGAGTTATCTCACTAAGCTTGAGTATGCATGCAGACTGTGCTGGCATTTACTGCAACTTTGTGCAAGATTGAAGGGAAGATACAGGCACTCTCATTCAATGGCAAGTAACATAATATTTCATCTCACGAGCCTAGCCATCTTACAAATAATCGTAAGTTATTAATAGGCTATGTTTTGCCACCACTGGTAGTAGTGGTAGGCCTACGTTAAACCTTTCGAAATGTTACGGCACCTGTATTTCTGTAAATGTAGCTTGTTAGGCGTAGCCTACATGTAAAGTTAGGCTTACGCAAGAAATCTGAATCGGTTAAGTCGGCAAAAATCCTTCAATAGGACATGAACGCTAACCGAGCGTAAAAAGTATGAGTAAAAAATATAAAACAAAGTGTTACAAGTGTTAATAAGTTTAGTAAGTTAGTAAGTTTAGCTTTAAAACAGTTGAGACTTGGTGCATGTACATTACAATGTCTGGCGGTAAAGCATTGCAATCCTTTAGTGTGTGAGGGAAGAAAGAGTGTTTATATACATTCTTTTTAGCATAGGGAAGCTGGAAATTAAGGTCATGATTATTTCTTGTATTAGTTCCGACGAATAACTTCATCTTTATTGATTTTTATTGATTTATTCATTGATTTGTATTAATTCAATTATTGACTTAGGGCTTACGCCTCACTTTAAACTAAAAGTTTCATGACAGCTTGTCAGTTGCCATAAATATTGCCTAGGACGAGGCCTACTCCCCCGTAGTATCGTCGGACTGATGCCAGCCGCGATAGTGATGGCTCACGTTTACTGATGGGTGGCTGAGTACAGGCATAGGCCTATTGTGTAATGTAGCCTAGCATAATATAGCCTAGTTACTTGCCATATAGCCTAGGCCTAGTTATGCGTCATATGCCCCGTTCCAGTAATTTTCCCCACCAATCTTGTTTCTTTTTTTCTTGTTGGCTGACATTTACCGATTGCTGTCATTTCTGATTTACGACCTGGCGGAGTTATTTAAGTCCTCCCTTCTTCGCACCCAAGGCTAAGTTTGTAGCGAAGATGTCAAAAGTTAAAGAATGATAGTCGTGTGACTACCACCTGATAATAATTGCAATGGCCTTCGCAATTTCTACTCGGGGTACATTTTAAATTTTTGTTTGATAATGGAAATACAAGTAGAAAAATAATTTGAATTATGCAACTAACGTTACTCATTTCACAACTTTTCTAACGTTTCCTATTCCACACTCAGACCTCCGTCTCTCCTTCTCCAACTACATACAAAATTGCTCCTGGAATCACGAAGCCAGTAACAAACTTCACACCATTAAACCCAAAGTTGACACTACTTAAGAATATGGCATTATCCGCAAAATTTACACCATTTTCCTCGCAGGCCACCTCCCCATCTTTATTTAAAACTTCCTCTCACCTCGACAATTCCAAGTTGTGCTGCCATCATCCAAGACATCACCCTGAGTAGCAGGCTTCCCGACTACTCGTCAATCTTTTCGGCTGAGGCAAAGCCATCCTCCTCGTACTCAACTTTATTGAGTACTCTCCGCTCAGTTACCATCTTCTCTGACTCCAAGGCTGTCCTTACTTCTTTACTCAATTTTAAATGGGATAACTTCACATCCCACCTCCTCCGGAGGAAACTCCTTTCGCCCACCCTCTGCAGGAAAAGTAGTCTTTTCTTCTGGATACCCAGCTATGTTGGCATCTCTGGCAATGACAGGGCTGATGCAGCAGCTAAGCTTGCCCTCAACCTCCTCCCTTCCCCATTTCCCCAAACCCTCTCTGACATCAAACCTCATGGAACTCCCAAATTGATAACAAACTCCATGTCATCCAGCCCACAATCCCGATCAAATCCACCATCAATAACCTTTCTCGTATCGACAACGTTCATATTACCCGTCTTAGAATTGCCACTGCATCCTCACAATCCAACACGTTCTCCTTGCTTGCCCCCTGTACAACCTTCCCAGAGCTTCCCTCGCTCCCCACAACTCAATTGCTGAGTTCTTCCAGAAAAATACTCCGGATAAAATAATCTCTTTTCTTCAGCATGCATCCCTCTACAACCATATTTAATTCTCCTCTTCCACCCCTCTCTACTTTGTTTTTGTTTTACCCATGCATCTCCTCTCTCGATCACAGCTTTCTAGCTTTTGTTCTTGAATTTCTCTCATTCTCCCCCTGGTTTCTTTCCTTCCTACCTCTAAAATGATCTGACCTCTCAGGCACAATTTGACCTTCGTTGTCGTGGTGCCGTTAAGACCTCATCAAACAAACAATCACCTGAGTGTGGATCATGTTGTGGAATGGCATTTGGGTTTTAGACTTGTGTGATTGCATGTAGTAGAATCGAGGTAAGATGGGATGGTATAATAGCTTTGGACAGAAGGTGGAATGGTATAATAGCTTTGGACAGAAGGTGGAATGGCATATGGGATGGATAGGACATTGCTAGGTGATAAAATGTATCGTGTAAGATGTCTAATTAGATAACAATTTATATATTTTTGTCAATGATGTTTTCCAACTAGATTTCAGATTTGTTCATGAACAAATGTATATAACTGGATTTAACCTGATTTTGGAAGTAAAAACACAATGGAATTCCATGTTGACTTCTTGTTTCATTTAGGAGTAATTGTTTTTCAAAGATCTCACCAGTGTGTTGAAAAGTAACCTTGCAGTGTTGTGTTATAATTGCATATGTAAGACTGTTCATATTTTAATTTAAATAAGTTTTGCCTCTCTCTAAGCTATTAGACCTAATTTCTGTTTAATTATTGAGACGGGGTATGCATTACCCCGCCCCAGTGTCTCCCCCTATTCTCCTCCACCCTGCCTGCCCCTTTTGTATTCTTCCCCTGCCCCTATTTCCTCCACAATTGAGCATTGCTTTGCCAGGCTTTGCATGCTGTATATATGCAGTTTCCAAGCATAAAAATATAATACTTGTTTTATGGATGCTTTTCTTATTTACAATTAAGGTACACTCACTGCTGCATGCATGCCCTCATGGCCTTGTAAATGTCCTTTTTGCCATTGTTACCCTGCTTTATTCTGGTTCAATTTACACTGTAGGGAGATTTGGGGTAATGCTTAGTAATTTGTTTGCAAAGCATGCTGTATCAGTGGCATGGGATTTTCCCTTCATTTAGGAGGCATACCTTGTTACAGATGCACAATGACATACATATTTCTACAATTCATTACTCCATATATCCCTAGTTCATTAATTCATCAATCCTTTTCTTTTTCTTTAGATGGAAGCAGTCAAAAATCATCTATGCTCTTTACAGTATGCGGCAGGAGAGTTTGCTTTTAGGGCAGAGCTTTCCAATTTTCCATTACCAGTAGTAGAGTCAAAATATGAAAAAAAATGACCTTACCCCAAAAAAATTGCAAGAAAAGGTTTTTTGGCAGTTTTATCAACTATGGGGTCTGGAGAAGAACATATTAAAAGTTGGCATCGATCGGATCTCCGGAAAGGGTTTAAATATGACGTCATAAAAAAGATGGCCGCCGATATAAGAAATCGCTAGAAACTAGGCATAAGTCTGTAATTTAATAGTTTTTAATCATTTTAATAATGAAAATTATCACTAAAACTAAATATCTTGGCACCAACATAATTTTTGAAACGTTTCTTGGCATCATCAATAACGTCAGGACGTTATCCGTGACGTCAGGACGTGACCTGTGACGTCATGACGTGATCTATTACGTCAGAATATGGTTTATTTCTAATATGTGTGTTCCAGTCCAGATTTGATTGCGCAGGGAGACATTTGAAAGAATTTAAAGTCATTTCTGAAGGCGGGACCCAAATTGATAGCAGTGATAGCTCCGTTACAACTGGGACTGGGGGTTCAAATGCAACATCACTTTCGATCAAGGTTTTTGATAGACAGTTTGTCTGCCATGGGCTATTGCTCCTCGTATAGTGAAGTGCAAAGGTTTGAGGAAAACACCGCTTCTTCAGTGGCTCCTGATGTTTTAGGTGAGGACAAAGATATGCATGATATGATGCTTTTATTTGCCGCGGATAACGTTGACCACAACATAGTGACCCTGGATGGAAAGGGAACATTTCATGGTGTGGGGATGGTAGCAGCCATAACACCAGGCACACGAACCAGCCACACTATTCCGAGGAGAAAGATGTCTGACTTGAACATAGTTGATCAGACGAAGATTGAGATCAAGGATTACCGCTTCCCAAAGAACACTCTTCGTAGCATTAAATTCACGTCTCTGCCACTTTTTGAATGTTGTTGATTATAAGATTGATGTATTGTGGGAGATGTCCTCCGCTTCAAACAAACACTTCCAAATTGGCAAGGAGTGGTGCACCTGCCACACAAGGACTGTCTCCACCATGGACAATCATCAGTATTGTTCCTACCAATGATTGATATGAACCCTGGAGATAAGACATGTATCTTCTCTACACTCGACTATATATGTGCTCTTGCTTCCAAGCACAGTGTCCCACCAATTGTAACCTTTGATCAGCCACTCTTTTGGAAAGCTTCTAAGATTATACATGAATTTCAAGATGGCAGTCCACTTAGAGATGTTATTTTGTTATTGGGGAGCTTTCATACTTTCATGAATTTGTTGGGGGCCATAGGAACACTTATGGATGGAAGTGGACTAAGGGAAATCCTGGAGACAGTGTATGGTGAAAACGCTGTAACACATATGATGAATGGCAAAGCTGTGCAACGTGCATTTCGTGGACATCTTCTTGTTAAGCAGTGTCTCATGCATCAGATAGTGACCAAGGTAATTAAAGCCGATCCAAGTTTGGAATATCTACTTAAAGAGCTGGAGAGATTGTATACTCAAAAGGAGACTGGTAAAATAAGTTTAGATGCACTGCTGAAAGCAGACTGCATGGAAAGAATTTCCAATGCTCTCACTTCAAGAAAGTGTGAATTACCCAACAACTCAAAAACAAGCAAATTGTGGATTAACTATCAACGAATGTTGGGAGTTGCACAGGAGCTTATCAAGGCTGATCGCACAGGGTCATGGCAAACGCATCTCTATGCTATATATGACTGTTTGCCAATATTTGCTGCTGCTGGACACCCTAACTATCTGAAGTCTGCTTATCTTTACTTACAGAAGATGAGGGATCTTGAAAATGGAAAGTCTCCAGTGTTTTCGAAATTCAACAATGGATTCCATGTTATTCAACGCAGCAAAAAATACTGGGCTGGCTTTAATCCTGACTTGGTGATCGAGCAAACACTAATGCGGTCGCTTAAAAGCACCGGTGGGCTAACAAGAGGAAGTGGCATGTCAGACCATCAGAGGGCCGTTTGGACAATGTCTGCCACTATATCTTCCGCCTACAACTACGCCATGCAGGAATTCTGTCAGACATCATATGCAACAAGTGAACAGCACAAGGAGGCATCTGCTTCTCGTATGGACAGGGATATGAGAGACTAAGACAAACTTGCGACGAAGCTGGAACACTATTCTCCATTTTCCAATAAGGCAACCTTGCGCAACATTATCACAGGGATAAATGCTGATGAGGGTGTCAATGTTGAAGAACTTTTCAATGTAGGCAGAGACACAGTAAAACAAATGGAAGGACACCCAGTCTTCTCATATTCCCACAAAAAGAACACTAAAGTGAAGACATTAGCATCAGCTCAAGCTGTCAAAGTTACAGAGGATCGAACCATTGATCCAGCTCTTTTGTTTCAGAGGTTCCTTGTGGTATCCCAGTCAGGTGACCTTTGCCTTGATGAAGTGATGCAATATGAGCTCTCCCCCTATCCACCATCCTTATTTGAAGGAAAATATCTTTTATGAGAACCAGATAAAGCACATCTTCTGGAAGCTTTGAAAGACCATGGGACTTCCTCAACAGATGGTGCTGTTCTTCAGTCCATTCCAAAGACTGATCACTATGTTCTTGACGGAGGTTCCCTCCTACATAGATTGAAATGGACCGAGGGGAGCACTTACACTTCAATTGCAGATTCGTATGCATCTTTCACGACCGAACTGTATGGTAATGCCACTGTTGTCTTTGATGGGTACAATGGAAGACCATCCACAAAAGACAACACCCACCAAAGACGAAGCTGAAGTCAGGTCACCAACAAGGTCGACATTGTGGAGTCAACCAAATTTTCTGGGAAAAAAGAGGATTTTTTTTCAAAAACAATGAATAAACAGGCCCTTATTAACCTGATGACGAAATACTTGCGCCAGAAAGGCTGCAACGTTATTCAGGCTGAGGGTGATGTTGATGTTGACATCGTAAAAGCAGCAATCACAATGGCATCCTTCAAGTCAACAACTCTCATCGGGGAAGATACAGATCTTTTGGTTTTGCTCTTGTATTATGGAACCACGAATGACTGCAAAGACCTGTACTTTAGATCAGACAAAGGTAAACCAAATGTGTATAACATTAAAGTTCTGAACTGTTACTAGCGGAAGAAGTGTGCTCTGATCTGTTGTTTGCCCATGCGTTTTCTGGATGCGACACTACCTCACAAATTTTTAGGGTTGGAAAGAAGTCCATCTTCAGAAAGGTCATCAAGGGCGAATCTGTCTTGCGTGCTTGTTCTAAGATCTTTCGCACACCAAAGGCAAATCCAGAGACTGTAGAAACCACCGGCTGCAAACAAATGCTTTCAGTGTTTAATGGGACTCATTCTGACTCTCTGGCATCATTGCGCTACAGCTTCCTTTGCAAAAAAGTGGCCACAGCAAAGACTTTTGTGGCACCCGAAAGGCTGCCCCCAACAACATCAGCCACAAAACTTTACTCACGGAGGGTATATCTTCAAGTTATGGTGTGGATGTGTACGGACGGTGGCATGGATCCTACAGACTGGGGCTGGAGTGTACAAGGGGGTCAAGTGATTCCACTCATGATGGACAAAAGCCCTGCTCCTGAAAGTCTGTTAAAAATGATACACTGCAACTGCTCGACAGGTTGCCGCACACTCAAATGTAGCTGCAAAAAACATGGCCTTGAATGTACCTAAGCCTGTGGACCTTGTTAAGGAGACACTTGTGATAATATATCCCTTAACCCAGTATCAGATGATGATGGTAATGAAGGCTGTATGTGACTGTAACGGTAATATAGTAAGGATAACGCCAGCTGGTCAGCTGAAACACTTGAAATTACCAAACAAACCAATATGTGCATTTATGTCTTCTAATCTATAACTGCATAAGGAAAACATTAAATGTTGATATTAATTCATTAAGTGGTTGATGATGTTGAAATCTATATTGCAATGAACACGAATAGATGACAAAAAGTTAGCCATTAAAAGCACAGCTCATCCAGGGCATCACAGTGAAAGAATCATAATATTTAGAAAAATACATGACATAATGACGTCATAGATGACGTCATAGATGACACTATCACAGCATAACGTCACACAGGTACATTGTTCAGATTGAAAAATTAACAATCATGTAAGATACTGATGCCTTAAACTTGTTTTCATACTTAAAGATGCCAGAAACCGTATGCAAATCATTGAAATTAAGCATTTTAATACATTTTGGCAGCTATTTTGTATGACGTCATATTTAGACCCTTTCCGGTAATCAGATTTTTGCCAACTTTTAGTATGTTAATCTCCAGGTCAAATAGTACCAAAAAATGCAAAAATACCTTTTCTTGCAATTTTTTTGGGGTTAAGTGGTATATTGACTCTACTACAGGTCTTATCATCAATCGCTTTGGCCCAGTTGCACTTCCTATTAAGGATCATGAATTTCAGTCTCTTAAGACATTTTTCAATCAGGCTCCATATGGTCATGGTGAAAACACCATTTATAACACAGAAGTGAGAAATACCCTACAGTTAGATTCTGCCTGTTTTCGAATCAAGAATCCACCATTCCGCTCCAATGTGGAAACTCACCTGGAAGTAATCAAAGCCAATTTTGGATTTATAGACGAGAGCGTAAATGCGAAACTGTATAAACTTCTTCTATATGAACCAGGTGGTCATTTCTAACCTCACAAAGACACAGAAAAAGAGGAGGATATGTTTGGGACCTTGATAATTCAGTTGCCATCTGTGTTCGAGGGAGGAAAGTTTGTTGTGCAGCATGCAGGTTAACGAAAGAATCCTTGTGCAGACGAGAAGCAGCAGGGTACTCATCCTTTTACACAGCATTTTACAGTGACTGCAACCACGAGCTGCAAAAAGTGACATCAGGATACCGTCTTGCTCTTGTCTATAACTTGTGTTGGGGAGGGAACATTGATAACAATCCCTCAGCTTCATATGTGTCTTAATCTTCCCAGACACTTGCAAAGCTTTTATCTATGGCAAACACGAAAAAGTACTGACAGAATTGTTTGGGGCCTGGAGCACATGTATACGTCACATACCTTGTCAAATAGAGGGGTGAATGCACAAAAGTGTTTAGATCTTGCTGTTGCTAAATTAATGATTGCAGCAAATGAATATCTTGAAGATTCAAAGAATCTGGAGGTATATATTGTTCATGTTCAAAAGAAAACCATGGAGATAGGTATTGATTATGGGTATTGTTTTGCAGATTCAGATTTCGAGAATCACTTCGAGTGTTATAGGTGGTACAGCAGTGATGGTACATCCTTTGAGATGAAACCTGATGAAGACATTGATTATGACAGTGTAGTACTGAACATGCAAGATGCAGAAGAATTTTGGGGATACATGGTCGGAGAGGAAGACAGTGGACCAACAGGCAATGAAGGTCGCGAAAGAACACGGTGGTACAGCAAGTACATCTTGGTGGCATGGCCAAAAGAGGATAATTTATTTCATCTCACACCTGAAGGATCTTTACCATACTTGAAGAAGCAGGTCAATTTGTGTCCTTCGTTAACAGAGACGGAGCAGTCCTTCAGGGATATTGTGAAGAATGTGGAAACTTATGATGTCCAGTCGTAAAACATCTCGTGCAGTTATTGATCATGTTGAAGAATTTGGTCTTGTGAAGAGCTCTATTAATACAAATTTGTTTCGAAAGGCCTGCAAATTACAGTGTTATGAAGAGTTGATGACATCAATTCAGACCTTGGGTTGGGACAATCTTAGTGAGCCGTTAATGGAGTCCTTCAGCAGCTGCTCAAGAGAGAAGGTTGGCACTCTTGCAGATTTTGTCGAGGAATTGAAGAGAAATGGAATCTTGGAAGGGAGAGAATTGGAGTGGTATTTAGAGACTATCCTGGATAGTTATGTAGATTACATTGTTGGTTTGTCTGATGTTTTCGATCATGTAACACTTGAAAGTGTAGTTGTGATGACGCTTTCTTTGCAACATGTAGAGCTGACTTGTTTGAAACGCTTCTGCAAGCCCCAGTCATTGAACAGTTTAATACACTGTTTGAGCTTCTGAAAAAGGTGAATGAGAAAGTTGAAAGAGGCAAATTGCAAATGTGTCACAATTTCAGGATGCTGGTAGATGCAACACTTACCTTACTTGGAAACACATTGAAGGGAACAGATATAAGCCCAGAATCAAATGTCTTGTCCAAGGGTCTAAACTACAACAGAATGTGGTTTTCTTCGGGTAAAGGCCTCAGAGATTCAGATATGGCTGAAGTCTGTGATGTTGGCGATATATTTTCTTGGTATTATGATAAAGAGCTAAGAAAGTTTTGTTTGGCTCTAATCAATGCCAAGTTTAGCCCATTTGTGTTGAAGATGACCCTTAAGCACTTACAAGAGAGTAACGCGATGCATAACATCAAATGGTTAAGTTTGGCTCAAAAGCGGTTTCGCCATCTTAATGACAAGGTTCAACAAGAAAAGCCAGTGTTTTCCTGGACACATTCAAATGCAAAGATGCCGGATCACCCAAAGGTGGAGGCTTTCCTGAAGGGACCAACTTTCTGCTATCAAAACTTTAAAGGTACCAACCATGCCAGAGGTTGGGTGAACACACACTTTGGCTCTTCTTCTGGAAATGGAGTCTTGTACAGTGCTGATGCAGTAGCTGGGGATATAGGGAAATGTGCACATGTAGATATAACTAAAACTAAAGTTGTTTACAAGAAATTGTTAACTGCTTATAAACAAGCAGAGGAGGAACTTTACAAGATTCAGATGGATGTTACAGACACACCACCATCAAAAAGAGCAAAACCATGTGATAACAATGCGAGGCTTGCAAGCACACTTTCACCACACAGAGAAACTATGAATTAATTCGTCTTAAAACAAACATTCCAGAAATAATATAGGGGGGATAACTTTAAATTAGAATCTTTTTTATGGATTTGCTCCCATGCAAAAAAGACTAGCAACGCGCCACTTTATTACAAATTTTGTAAACTTGTGGAGTTGTTATAATAGGTTGCTGGTTGTACTGCTAGGTTTCTGAAACCACAGTACAGATTATTCGATATGTTTTCAAGAATGGAGCATAAATTGATACATAAATGTCCTGTCATGGATTGGAGATGTTACTCTCTGTAATTGATGTGTGATGTGCAGTTAAAATACTTGGTAGTTTAAATATAAAAAAATCTCTGAAAAATTAAATTTCAATTTTCAAGTTCTTCCTAATTTCATTCCCATATTTGATCTTTACTACCAGCAGTTCAACTGTATGTTTAAGACAGCAATATGATGTAGTGAAAGTACTTTTTGGTTCCGATGTGATAGCATCAGGAACCTATGCGCCACGGTCATAATAGCGTATGTATGTGTGTGTATTTGTGACAACCAGCTCGTAAACGCGATATCTCAAGAATAGTACACTAGATTACCTTTGTATGTGGTACTCCGATAGCCCATAGTTCGTAGACTTTCCCTATTGTTCTTGGTGGTGATGTAATGCATATTAATGAGGCGGGGCATGATGTAAATATCTGGAAATGCTAATATTTTAACAATGGCATGTCTGTTTGGTTTCATATTTGGCACAAATATAATGTTAGCTGGTGTGTACATGTTGATTGTGTAAAAATGTTGAATTTCATTAATATGCATAGTGGGTAGGGCTTAATATATGATTTTGCTGAAAAGAGCTTGTAAACATGTTATCTTAAAAACGATAACCTGCATTCAGGTCATATTTGGTACACAGATAGCCCGTGGTCTGTAGATGTACCCTATTGTTTTTGGTGGTGATATGCATATTAATGAGTAGGTGGAACTTAATGTTAAAATCTTGAACTGCCCTTATTTTAATAATCACATATCTGTTTTGTTTCATATTGGATATAATTATGATCTTAGCTAGTGTGTACATGTTCATGATATGAAAACGTTAAATTCCATTAATAACACACAGTAGTGGTCGGAGCTTAAAATGATTTTGCTGAAAAGAGCTTGTAATCATGATATCTAAAGAATGATAAACTGGATTCAAGTCATATGTAGTACACAGATAGCCCATGATCAGTGGATGTGTCTGATTGGTTTTGGTGGGGGTACCATGCATGTTAATGAGAAGGCGGGGCATAATGTAAATTTCTTCAAATATGATACATTAGCAACTGTATGTCTGTTTTGGATCATACTTGCTATAATAATGTTGATGATTATTGTGCACATGCTAGTGTTGCAAATAGGTACGTCTATTTTATTGATCTGCATGTTGGTCGTGGCTTAATAAATGACATGACAGTTAATACAAAACTTACAAATCAATCAGCGTATGAAAAACAGCATCAGAACCACAAAACCTTTTAGTTTGGTTTAATTTGTCTTGCCATTTAGAGTTATACGGTAAATCACTTTTGTACTGTGTGTGTGTTTGGTTTTGGTTTTACTCTTGAAATAGTATGCAAAGTAGTACTGGTTATTATGCAACTCAGTCTTGCCATTTAAAGACACTAATAATTTGACATGTTTCTGAAGTTGCATTTTGTTGCGTTATTTTTGTTAAGTTCTTATAGCACTGTGCTCACCTCCTTTCCGTAACATGTTTACTTTATCAGCTTGTTGTAAGTGTAATGTGTGATAATAATAATTGTTTTTAATTGTGATGGCATGCATATCAATGAGTAGGCAGGGCTTAATGTAAATATCATGAAATCTGTTCATATTTTTACAACCACATGTCTGTTTTGTGTCATATTTGATAGTATGAATTTCATTAATATGCATAGTGGGCAGGGCTTAATATGATTTTGCTCAAAAGAGCTTGTAAACACTGTATCTCATAAGCTATGAACTGGATTCATTGCATGTTCGTACACAAATAGCTCATGGTCTGCAGATGTGCCTAATATTTTTAGTGGTTTCATGCATATTAATAAGTGGGTGGCACTTAAAGTGAACATTTTGAATAACAAATGAGCAACTATGTCCGTTTTGCGTCATATTGGGCATGATAATATTGTCGGTTATTGTATACCTACCTATGTTATCAACATGTTATTAATATGCATGGTAGGCGTGGCTTAATGTGAAAGTGCTAAATGATGTAAACACCATATTGTACCTCATGATCAGATTTATGCCATACAGTATGTGGTACACAGATGGTCTGTACATATGTTCTAATGTGGTAGTGATGTCATGAATATTAATTGTATAGGCGGGGCTTACTGGAATTTTTTGAAATCGGATAAATGAGCAACTGTTTTTGCATCATACTTGCTATGATAATGTTTTTAATTATTGTGCAAATGCTAATGTTGTCAACAATTCTTATTGACCTGCAAGATGGTTGTGACTTATGAATAAATATCTTGGAACAAATATTGCATGATATGTAATGACATGACAGTTAATTCAAATTTTGCAAATTAATCATCTTATGAAGAAATAGCATTGGAACCACAAAACCTTTTGGTTCTGGTTTTCACCATTTTGTTTCTTTTGAAGTCCTCTTTCATATAAGATGGAAATGCTTGATCACTGAGCTAATCCTTTAATGCGCTCTATACAGTTTCATAATTATCAGGGCGATGACATCAGTCTGAAATTGTATTTCCTGGTCCCCGGGGGTATCATAGTACAGGTGTCTTTTTTTGTCATTTTTAAAGTGCAGGTCCCAAAATGCTGTTTTAATCTGTTATTTTTACACTGCTTGGTCCATTTTCACAAAATTTTGTTCAGTACTGCAAGTATTAAAATTGATGTCATACTGCGGGTATGTTTTTCGGTTGATGGGCTGCACATGCCTACCACTTTATGTGAGGTCCCCCTTCCCCCGCCCTGAGTTTCTCATCTTCAACCAAGCTCTCACACTTAAAATTACTACTTCCCAAGTTAATCAATTTTCACAGATTTTTAAAAACTTAAGTAAGAGGCAAGTTTGTTGAACAAAAGTTGCCAAAAACAGTTCTTGCAAGGGGGAGGTTATTTTGGGGGACCCCAGTATCAATTCTTTTAAGAGAAAGGGAAATTCTCACCTAGAGAAAAATCGGGTAACAAGCAATGGTGACGAAGTTTGCAAATAAAAGTTAACAAAACAAAACAAAAAAACACTTGAGAATATGTCAAGGTTTGTCATGTAAACAAAAATACCATCTATTATCAAAAAGTGATAACAGTAAAGGAAAAAAAAAATACTTTCTTATCATGCATTTACAAACTACATCTACTTGTCAAGTAAATCTAATGCTAATTTGGTTAAATTTGCCCTGAAAAGTAAAGTGTCCCTGCTCATATGCCTATGGCTGTGTTATCCATTTTCCCAGCTTTAAATTCTAAAATATAAATGTGGTAAATTAAATTTTCAACTGGATTTATCATTAACAGGAACGGCAGAGCATTTTTGAATAGCGTACATTTCACAAAATTGGGAGGGGGAGGGGGAGGGGGGGGTCACTTTTTCAATTGACCAACTTCTAAGGAACAAAATGAAACTGGAAGAAAAGTCTATACAGCTTCGCTGGATTCAGATGTTTATCTTCAGATCTATGTAACCTGCATATGGCGAAAGGTGCATGAACCGCGCAAGAGGCCGGGGATCCAGGATTTGATGGGCAATGTTCCTACTGACCAAACAGTAATGCATGTATACGACGGAAACATAGCTTTAGGGACAACTTGCCCCATCCCTCCACACATCACACCATTACCGAGACTTTGTCAGACCGATTTACATTAGTAAAATGTTTAGCAAATATGATAAAGGTGCACTTTTAAACTTTACAAAGAAGGTGCAGGACTTGTTTCTATGATAGTGGCCCGGGTCAACATAGTTTTTCCCTGCATGGCACCATTTCAAAGATGTCCCACCAGGGCGTCCGAGAGGATCCCGGTGCCATTGTGGTAGCCATGTAGGAAGAAAGGGGGGCGGTCCGGACTTCCTTATTTATTTTTTTAATTGGGATAATCTTTGTTTTTTATATCTTTTTTGTTTTTAAAACAAAATTTGGTGCCCCCAGAAGTGGGCTAAATTTAAACAATTCGTTTTGGAATTGGTGTCTCGGACCTCTTCCTTTTTAATGCTGTCTACGTGACTGAAAATTTGGACCACCATACAGGAAAATTCTTATTATAAGCAAAAAAGGGTCATCATCACCTATATTTCTGTTCGAATTTTACACTTTTTTTCGCCAAAGCATGCATTTTGCCAATTTGTAGGGCCACACTGTTTGAACGCATAATCCTTTTCTTAATGTTTACTTTCATAAGCTGGATCCCTTAGGAAATCCCCCCTTTGACCCTGTCTCGGTGGTACTGCTCCACTAAATAAATTTTGGGTCAAGTTCGCTCACTCTAGCAAGGCCCTATTTAAAGAGGAAAACAAAGATAGGCAGCCGATATGAAAACGTTTTCAATTAAAGTCGCATATTAGGGACTTATTTAGGGAAGATTCGAAACAGTGTATAAGTTTACAGTTATAGTCTAGGTCAGTTTTAGGGCGATATACTTTTAGATATAGGTCTAATCTTTAATTTAATTATCTTTGAAAAAAATGTTTAAAAGGGTACTTTCCTTAATTCTCTCCTTAAGGGCACTTTCCTTAATTCTCTCCAAAAGGGCACTTCTCCTCTTTGAAAACGTTACTCTTTTTTCTGAAAAAATGGCCTGGGATGGGGAAAACGTACCCTGGGTTTCCATGCCTCTGTAAATAATTCAGTATGAAATGTCCAACATTGCGAAGGCTTATCACGATGCATGACCAAATCCAAACACTGGTTGATAGGAATTTGCACAACATGTGTAGAGCCCAGAGGCGTTGCGAGGGTACTGCAGTTGGAGAGGGGGGAGGGGGGCAAAATTCCCGACAAATTGTATGTATGTTAGCTGGCGTCAGTGCAAGCGCATTGGTTCTAGGGTCCGCCTTAGGACCCCTAGTGGGGTGCAGGGACGAAGCCCCGGTGGGGGTTCTGGGGCGAAGCCCGCAGAAGCTTTGCGATCTGTGATATTTGGAGGGGTAAATTTCGATTCAGAATTAGCATAGAATTGTTATTGAGTTATCTATGTGGAACGAGCTAACTATCTTTCCCACAGGCAGACAGGTGAAAGTGACAAACCTAAACAAATATAGGGGTCTCTTATCACGGTCCAAAAACTATTATTATAGTGTGTGTCTGTGTGTGTGTTTGTGGGTGTAGGGGGTGGGGGAAGGGGAGTCGTAAAAAATATCGCAAATTGAAGAAAACTTCACGAAAATGAAAACATTTACAAAAACTTGAAAGGCAGATTTCCCGAAAATTTAAGATTTCTGGAAAAAAAAAGCCATGCATGGAATCTGACTCTTCAAAATTAATCCTTTAGACCTTCTTTATATTAGGGGCCAAAATGGTTGCCCCGGTTGCTACGCCACTTCATATGTGATGTCATTTATTAATAAAAAGCAAAATTCTTTTCAGATTGGGCTATTTTTGATTAAAATTATGCCCTATTTTCTCAAACCCCTGCAGTGTACTCCCCGTATGGGATTTTTTTCAATTTGTCAGGTTTGTCGAATATTGATAGGAAAACTTAGTGAGTTTAGTATCATATTTTTCAATTTTTATGTACCCCTCCACCGGCATGGCATATCCTGGCGCACTGCATGCATTATGAGCTATTTGTGGCTCTCGATAAAAGAAATTTTAACTAGCCGAAGCTGCAATCCCTGTAACCCCCTTAAGTAAACGAGTCGAGTGTCAAATCCTAAAAAACTTGATATAGCAGTACCGACAGTTATAGCAGGGGGTTGGCATTAGAGGTTTATGTTCTTGTTCTTTTGTGTTTTCATATCGGCCTATAAATCCGCCTGGCTGATCCAGCTATGCCGACAATTCCCCCCTCAAGTATAGGCCCTATAGTCAGATAGTGAAAAAAAAACACACATTTGAAAAATTCTGCCAGGGCTTGACGCTGTCACTCAAGACCTACGAATTGCATGTGTCGGCATAAGTTCATTGATAGGTGTTAATAATAGACCTTTCAGATGAAAAACTGTGTTTTGATTATAATATTTTGTGTGTTAATAATCTAGTTCATGATATTTTATTCCCTTAGTATCACGGCCTTAATACATTTTCTCAAAAATGTTTTATATGTTGAAAGTTTTACAAGCAACTTGTCAAGGAAATTGTCCCTGTATATCTGTATATGGAAGATCACCAAATTTCCGACTACAATTTGGATTGGGGGTGTGACACAGGGGAATGCCTGGCTTTTCGCTTTGAGGGGGCTAAAGCCCCCACCCCTCTAAAAAGACATTGAGGGCCGGTTTCAGATTAGGGAGGACAGAGACGTAGGAAATTAGGGACCTTACCACCCACCACCCACCCCTTAAAAGGATTTTTTTTTCAGCTGTTTGCAGCATGCTTTATTTTAATGACAAATTGTGAGATAAATAACATAAAATTGAATGTAATTTTGTTCGATTTTGGCAACAGTTCCAAAAAATTCTCGAAATTGGCAGTGTTTTCCTGAAAAGTGAAAAATTTTCAACAAACTTTCGTAGAAGTTAAACATGTTCTGAAAATGAAGATAATTTTCTGAAAATGAAGAAAACTTGAAAATTCAAGGAGCACTGTCGGAAATTTTCCAATTGTTCCCAATTGCCGCGAGCGGAAAAGATAAAGATCTATTTAAAAATTGTTTTTCTTTGAAAATTATTGTGGGGTGGGGGCCGTGCGCGCATGGCCCTGATATTACAAGAAGTTCACCCCTATCTGTTTTTTTTGTTTTTTGTTCTATGTTGTATAGGTTCAAGCTTGAAAGTTTTGTTTAAAATTAAAGATGTTTGATAAAAGCCTGGAGATTTTTTAAGACCAAAATTGAAGTTTTTGGGTTAAAATTGAAGATTTTGGGGCCAAAATGAAAAAAGTTTGGTCCAAAACGGAGGATTTTTGGCGCAAACTAACAATAACTTAGTCAAAACGATTACAAAAAATGCCACCTTCTGTTTTCTACACATGGTTCATTTGATATTACAATTGATTATATTGATAGCTTTCACAAAAAACAAAATGGGGAGTGGGGGCTAAGATAATTCTATATCCCCCTTGACAGTGTGACTCCACGCCCCGGCGGTCGCTCTGTCCCTGACAGAACCAAGCCCGTGTGACTGCCAAGTTACACACATTTAGAAACCTCCTTATAACTAATGTGAAATTGGGAAATCCTACTGAGGAAACGCCCCCGGGCCCGCATGACCTTAATTTCCAGGTTTCCTATGCTAAAAAGAATGTATATAAACACTCTTTCTTCCCTCACACACTAAAGGATTGCAATGCTTTACCGTCAGACATTGTACATGCACCAAGTCTCAACTGTTTCAAAGCTAAACTTATCAACACTTGTTGTATTGCTAACTAGTTGTTTTTTTTTTTTTTTTTTAATATTTTTTTTACTCATACTTTTTACGCTCGGTTGGCGTTCATGTCCTCTTGAAGGATTTTTGCCGACTTAACCGATTCAGATTCAGATTCAGATGATGTCTGCACAACGCCTAAAATATGCGAGAGGTATGATGGCATTGTGATAGCCTGACGCTGCCATTGATTCATGCACATTTTCAACCATTTCGTATATTACATATTTTAATTCGTTGGTTTTTAAAGATTTATGGACAGGTAGCAAAACTTTGAGGAAATATAATATTATCCAAGAAAATAGGGGAAATATATTTCACACGTTGCACCAAATTAAGCCTGCAGCAGCTATTTACGAAACAAAATCAATGAAATGATGTTATACTACCTCAGAAAAAGTGCAATGACTCATCTTGCTCATTTTCTAAATTTAGCCACAAGCCTACAGCAATCGACAGAATCTTCAACCGGGTGTCTTTTTATGACGTCATAGCAGAGTTGACGCTTTTAGAACAATGACGTAATTTTTTATAACATTCTCGTAATATTGAACAATGACAGAATGAACACTCGCGCGGCATGTAAACACACGTGGGTCTGTGGTCAATTGCGAGACGACTACGGGAGGTGAAGGCTGAACTTAGTGAATTAGTGTAAAACGGAACTAATTATTCTCAATATTGAAAGCGATGATGAAAGAGTCAAGATCGGGGTCCTTTTGTACCAGAATGTTTTAGATTTGGGATATTTTGTGATGTTTTCCAAAAAGGACTTTCGATAGGGGTCACCAGCGGTTTTGGTCTTTTTTTAAGCCGATGTGTAGAGGTGTTGTACATAAGCACATTTTAATAATTTCATTGACGCCGTCAGTGTCCCCTCCCTAACTCACTATAATAATTGTCCTCCCCCTTCCCATTCAATATTGGCTATTGTTACTGTTTTTCCTGGAAATTTACGTTAAGAAAGAAATACATTTAACATTGAAAGGGAGGATAAGGGGTTACAATTCTCGGCAAAATATTAAAGAAACATGGCACTATAACATATGAAGATCTCAAAAAGCTGAAGTGTTCCAGCCGTTTTGTCCAAAATTGTAGGCCTAGGCCTACTCCCAATAAAAAAATATATCCCATAATATTTCCTTCAACTTATGATGATCTGCAAGAATTTAAACTGCAGTCACAAATGCTAAATTAACCCTGTTAACGGTAGGTAAGGAAGTTTTGGCATTATACGGAACCCCCACCCAAATCCTATCACGGACCCACCCTTCTGAATCCCAAATTCTATCAACCCCCTCCGAATCCCAAATCACCCCCTCACCCAAATCACGAACTACCCTGAATACCAAAACCATATGTCACTGACCCCCATTCACCCCATTCACCCCACTCCGTGGGCGGGGACAAATTATTAAGTATAGGGGCTAATTATTAAGTATAGCCTAATCTTAGACCCCAGATAGTCTAGGCCATTCTACTTCCATTCAACAACTTGGAAGTTCCAAGCACTTGTATGACACCTGATGAAATCACTCCTCCACCTATTCAGTGCTGTCATGCAAAATAAATGACACACTATCCATTTAATAGTACCTCAGACTCCATAACAAATGCTATTTAGAATTAGCTATCATTCATAGTTGTATAGTAAGCTTGCTGCCTATGGATACAACTAACCAGGGAGTTGTGGCCAACGCTAGTGTTACTGCTGTTAACGTGCGTGGGACGCGGGAAACAAACATTTAGATATTAACAAAGTAAAAAGTTTCAGGATATCGCGCGGGAAATTCACAAAAACTTTAATCAGGTGATGTATCACATGACGGTGTGCGCAGAATCATAGTGGCGTTTGCGTTATAATTTGCGACTTTAGTACATCACTCTGTAAGCTGCCGTAACAAGAAATGACGTCAAAAAGCCATAAGGAGAAATGACGTCAAAATGACGTCATAAAAAGACACCCGGTTGAAGATTATGTCGATTGCCTGGACGCTTCCAAGTTCCAACTTGTAACTTTTGTGTACCTAGATTATCATCCTGCATTTTCACCAGAATGGCTTTCTGAGATCATTTAATTGAACTTTACGTGATGATCACCAGTTCTGACAGTGTGTTGGAGTTGGTGTAGGCCTAGTCATTAGTTTCTAGTGTTAACCCGTTTTCTGTGTTAAGGAAAAAAGTAGATTATTAAAACTGACTGATAGTCTGTTGTGATACTGTGATACTGATAGGCTACTGATAAAGTCGCTGAACTGGATTGAAGTTCGAACAACGAAGAAAGCAACACGAAGTTCAACTTCAACTTCAAGAAGTGTACGTAAACTTACACAGTGTTCCATAGGGCCTGGGCTGTATTATTAGGTTATTCGCCTCACCCAAAAGGTCACTCAATTATTTTTACATTCTTCGCAGCTGCAAACCACTCATTGGATGGTTTGCAGTAGTGTTATTAATGTTATAATAATTAATTGTCACAGCCCACGTACTACGTAGTGACATATGCCTACATGTACACGTATGTTATCACTGGGACATTTGTTTTGTCCGTCAGGCTGTAAATCAGAAAACGGTAGGCCTATAAAATGACGAATAGGCCTAACTAGGTTTGCAGCTGCACAGAATGCAAAATTGCATGACCTTTGCAAAGATTTGGGAGAGTTCCGGTTTGTTGGGACAATTCGCTGATGTCGAATGAGAATGAAAGTTTTAGATTTGCTTCCATACATTTTACAAAAGGCATGAGGCTTTTTTTCATTTTTTATTATTTATTTCTAATGTTAGTAAGTATTCGGGATGATGTTACAATAACGTTGGTAAATCTAAACAACCAGTTTGTCGGTGAAAACAAAGCAGTTTACCACTGCAGCCAGTGTGAAATCGGTCACCTTTAGAGGTTTAGATCTCTACGTTCGCTGGGGTATGTTTAATTGTGCACAAATTGTAGCATGTTTTCACCGACAAAGAGTCCTGGATGTTGAAAATGCCTGGGTGTCCGAATACTCTAATAAAGCTTTTTCTACGATGTAATGATTTAAAGTCTAACGTACTTCAGAGTCAAGAATGGATGCATGCATCAGAGGTTTAGAAATTTGATGTGGTAAGATCGAAGCTATGTGTTGGTTGCAACAGCATGCGGGTGCTATTTTAACAGGAGGGCTTCTTTCATGGACTGGCTTTCTCCCTTAAGAGTATGGTGACTCCAAGGAGAGCTATTACAGAATTTAAAAGACACAGAACAACGTAAAATGTGATTTACAAACAAAGTTTAATTAAGTAAAAGAAAAGGCTAAATGCACAATACTAAATACTGGCCAGTATCATATAAAAATGATATTACCTTAATCTCTCAATCAATCCAAATTCATTCACCACACCATACAATCGCCGACGGGCCCACTCACACTCGTATCTTTATCGAATCTCTCAAATTAATTTTCTGTAAAACGATTTTTAGAATAATAATAAATCAAACTTAAATTTAAACCTATTTTCACGCTTAAAACTGACTCTTCATGCACATCACGCACACTTGCATATGAACATGCACGTTTCACATGCACAGTCTCTTATGCTGTAAATACATCTGTGGTGTCATAGTATCGCGTGAGGCAAACCATAGAAACAACTGTCCAAACGCACAAATGTTTACAACTGACTGACTGACACAGATCCTCAGATTTTATTGGTAGAAGAAGTTCGTTTTATTTTGTTTATTCTTGACATTTTCTTGAGGGTTTGTGATACTGGACGCCACTAAAATACAATTAAATTAAATATTTAAGTTGCACTGCAAGTGCAGGGAAATGGGAATGCTTCACTGCAAGCCAACGTATCCTAATGCTACTAACCGTCCTGACATTATCAAGCTTAGCCCCATGCTAATTATATACTAATTATATTCACAAAGTTACACTATGTTATCTTAATAATGCATAATTAAACCATTTTACAGCTATTTGATGATTTGGAACTTGAATTTTTGTGATAGAGAGCCTTTTTTTTTATAATAATGATTTTTTTTTTTTTTTATAATTTTTTTCAGCAGAAGATTTTGGAGCATGCAGGTGGTGGATGCAAATCTAAAACTTTCATTATCATGGCTTTAACCTACATCATTGTAAAGTCACTATTTAAATAGAAGTTCAATGGAACTAAACATCTGATCTAACAACTAGGAGTGAGCACAAAATCATACTGATCTCATGAATAGCCTAAGTAGTAAGTTTTGATGATTCATAGATTTGGAAAATAGAATTAGAAAAACAGAAATTCAGTAAGCTTGCGAGACCTGATTACTTTGGAATATGCCTAACTGCAAAATCCAGGGCAATTTTTATGTCCTTTGAGCTTGCATGGTGTGAAGTTGTAGTGACATAGATTTTAAGAACTTTAAAAGCTAGTCGAAGTTTAATGGGATAAATATTTGTTGTGAACATTTTAAATTGCAGTGCTATTTTATTTTGTTAATTATTTATTAATTACTTTAACTTTGTTGTATTCGATGTTTGTGTGTTTTTTAAGTTTGATGTTTGTAGTTAAGTCATTATTTTTCCAAAACTTGGAATCCTACTCCTAGTTGTACTGAATCTTTATGTTAGCATGTGTTGAGTTGTATTTTTAGTAACTTTGATTTAAAAATGACACATCATTAATTAATTGATGTTGTTGTAACTTATATATATATTTTTTCCTTCCCATCTGGAGCTGTAGTGATACTTAAAAAGTTGAGTTTGAGTCTTGGTTGACTACGACTATGATTTTGGATTCGTAGTGGTACTTTAATTTTCTTTATCAAAATTAATCTCCCTGAAAAATCACACACAGTTTTTATTCTGGTTGAATACAGTGCAATACCTCTGTACAGTGGTTATTGTGCACAGGTCAGTGTGGAAGTGTAGAAAATTAAATTTTGCAGTGTGCCTTGCTAGTTCATTCCTAAAGCTTTTTCGCTAGACCTGGTTTGAAGGCTTTGATATCAGTTAGTGCACAAATATGTGGCGGGAGCATAAAATGAAATTTGAAAAACTTACTTTAGAATGTTTCCTGTTGTAGTTGTAAAAGCTGGAGAGCAATATCCATGATAAATGGTTAAACTTTAATATGAACAGAAAAAAAAAATTTAAAATTCAGTTAGTAGTATGCAGGAAATTGGCTGTTACCATTGAGGACCCAAAACTTAACATCTGACATACAGTACCATGAGTAGGTGTCATGAACAAAATAAAGGCGCCATTTTTGGTGCATCCTATAGGCCCCTGGTAGTAATGATATGATCATTTCCTGCATTGTTTGTACTTTTCAGAGCTAGTGTGAGTGCAGAGAATGGCCAGCAGTTTCCGGAGCCATCAGTGGGACCCGGTCCTGATCATCTCCCAGATAGCGACCATGCAAAGTGTTTTTTACCTTGGGTTTGGCCTCTGGCTGGTATTGGTCAATTTCATCATCAATGACCCACAGTCTCTTGATAAATTGTTCAAGTACGAGGTGAGCTTAAGATATTAAAGCTGGTTGATAATCGTTAGAAGCTCCTTTACATGTTTTTTGATTTCAGGACAAATTTCAGTAAACTCACAAAGTGCACAATTATTGAAGATGCACCAGATCTTTTGGTTGTAGCATTGCCACTTGATATATGCTTCCATGGTGTTCTCAGTGAAACATTGTCAGGACTAAATCCTTTTACGTGGGAAACAAAATTTGTGATCATCATTCATATATGTCCCTGAATGCCTTCATCATTCATATATGTCCCTGAATGCCTTCATCATTCATATATGTCCCTGAATGCCTTGCAGAACGACAAATAAGAGGCACATCTAGTGGGAAAATACTTTAACATTGCGCTTCATTAAATACAGTACCAGTACTTCTATTGTGTACTTACAGTATAACTAGCCAGTACCTGAATCGCGTTAACGACAAATTTGTTGAATATTACGCCATCGCTGAAATTTCATACGACACAGGTTGTACCTGCGTGGTATGATTGAGATAAAGGATGTGAAATTTTACGCCAGAGTTTTTCATTAATATAATTGAAAATCATGAACATCTTACCTCTGTGATGGGATTCAAAGTTTTATTTTACACAAAAATGATTTTGAATTACTCATAACTAAAAGAAAAACTACGAGACTAACGGCCGAATGATTCAACATGCCCGCACAAGTACTGTACATAAACACATATAGGCTAGTACATAGGCCCTATACATGATGTACTGTATGTACACTGTACGTGAAAGTTTTGATGTTTTGAAAGCAGACTGTCAATTGTCAACGATATTATTAGCCAGGATTATTCTTTTCTCCTGTATTGTGTTGATCGTGTATTTGTGAAGTTATCACAACCTGCAAGTCAAGTTATTATGCTGTAAAGAAGTAGGCGTGTTCGAGATCTGAATAGTATATTATCATTGACAATTGGTCAAAGATCACTAAAACCTCATGAAAGTTTGGATGCAATAAACAAAGTATTTTTCTAGTTTATTTTGGGATTGTTAACCCCAATTTCATGATTTAACAATCGACATTATACAACGATTGGGTATGAACTTTTTCTGAATTTTTTTTATGATAATAATAGTCCGATTTTGTAATGTTTTTTGGTATTTAAAGTGCAATTTTCATTCACTTTAGCAAGGCAGGCCTACACAAGTGTGTGTGTTAACAATACTTGCAAGCTTCGCTAGCATGCAGTGCCCTGTACATTATGCAGTACCCTGTACATTACGCAGTGCCCTGTACACTACGCAGTGCCCTGTACGTTACGCAGTGCCCTGTACACCAGGCAGTGCCCTGCCCTGCATGCTACGCACGCGTGCCCTGCATGCGTACGCAGTGCCCTGTGCGTAAACGCCACGCAGTGCCCTGCCACGCAGCGTTACGCAGTGCCCTGTGCATTACGCAGTGCCCTGTGCGTTACGCAGTGCCCTGTACGTAATGCAGTGCCCACGCCCTGTACGTTCGCACGCGTGCCCTGTAATGCGTTACGCCGGTGCCCTATGCGTTACGCGCGGTGCCCATTACGGTGCCCTGTACGCTACGCGATTGCCCTGTTCGCTACGCCGTGCCCTGTATGCGTTACGGCGTGCCCTGTTCGATTACGTGCCCTGTACGTTACGCCGGTGCCCTGTACGCTACGCGGTGCCCTGTCGTAACGCGGTGCCCTGTGCACGTAACGCGGTGCCCCCCGTGCGCTGCGTTATGCGTGCCCTGCACGCTAACGGTGCCCTGTGCGTTACGCGTTACGCGGTGCCCCACGTTACGCGGTGCCCTGTACGTTACGCGGTGCCCTGTTCGTTACGCGGTGCCCTGTACGTTACGCGGTGCCCTGTACGTTATGCGGTGCCCTGTACGTAACGCAGTGCCCTGTATATACGACGGCAAATTTACAAAATACGCCGGAATTTTTAATGCAACCTCTGGCTAGTACCTATTTATTCCAGTACTGTGCACAGTTGGTCAGTGATTAACAATTGAAACTGAAGTAATATATTACATTCCATTAAATTGTGGTAAAAGTGTTTATAAGACTTTGTTGTGTACTTGGCATTCTGATAGGCACACATGGTCTTTATTGCAATAGACTGAGAGGTCATATAATCACTGGGTCATAGTAATCATTTTGCCAAGCTGCCAACAGGTGAGTTACAATTGTTTGTATCAAGTAATATGTTTTCAGTTGGAAAGGGGGTTTGGTTGGACACTAGTCTCGTTGAAAGCCTAGGCTATCGCATCTGTGAACAAAAAAGCGTATTGTGCATTTAACGGTAAAGTATTACTTCAGTGGTCAAGAAAGTTCATCTTAAATAAAAGAGAACTTTCAAAGAAAGAAAATAATGAAGAAGTAGAAATTTCTGTGTTATTTGTGTAGAAAATCGACTGAAGGTTTGTGTCCTTATCTTCACTTTGTTAACAATTTTTAATGTATTTGAAATATTTTTTTTACTAATTGGGTTTTATTAGCTCAACGAGAACTAGGTCGTTGAGGTTATAAAGTGGACATGTCTGTTAACTTGTGTCACCTATGATTGTAATGTATCTAGTCAAAGGGTTTTGGCAGAAATTTGGCAGGATTGAAGATCATGAAAATCTACACACAGGGTATATTCAGTTTTTCATTTACTGTTTGCATACCTGAAATAGAGCAATTTTAATTTCCATCATTTTCACGAAAATCTCCAGTCTAAACTGGACAATATGAGCTGATGTATAAATAATCAACTCCATGAATACAAAGACAGAAAGAACTGTGGATGTATGGTAGCAGTTCACAATTGTAATATGACACCATTCTTGATAAGAAATTGATGGAACCAACAAGTCTTTGTGCATAAGAAATTTGGTACCAACCTATTATGATGCACTTGTCATTTGCAAGAATTATTTGGGTTAAAAGGGTTACAGGAAACACGGCACATTCCCCTCCCTCCCCCACATCCACCCGTTAATAATCTGGTGCCACTACCAAGAGGAGGCCTTGGCCCCAGGAAATTCAAATGTACATGAGTATATTTTTTTGATGATTATGAGATCTCAAAAAAAGATTAATGACCATAAAAAAAATATAAAAAAATAGCCACAGGTGTGAAAACCTCCAGTGAAACCCATGCTTCACTTACATTGGTAAAAATGGTATAAATTGGACAAAGAATGCCTTAATTCTTTGCCCTTAAAATTTTTTGAGATATAAGGGACCCCAATTGTTAGTTTTTCCTGGGCCTTGTTATTCTCTGGCGACCCTGGTAGGCCTAACAATGATGCCTTTTCAATGTGAAAAAATAAAACTGATTTTTGGATTGAAAGTGTGTGTGGTGGTGGTTGTGAGGGGGGGGGGGAGGCGTAGTCAGCATGAGAAAAGCAAGGTGGTCCGAGACTCCGAGAAGGTCCCAGACCCCCCCTCCCTTCCCTATCTCCAAGACAATTGTTCAAATTTAGCCCACTTCTAGGCAATTTTGTTTTTTTAAAGCAAAAAGATATATAAAAAGAAATTATTCCAATTTTTTCAAAAAAAAATTGAGTTCCCTTTCCCCCCACCCCTGTAGCTATGCCACAAGATGGGAGAAGTCAACAGTGGTGGGGAATCAGGCATTGATACAAAAATGTACAATACAAAAGATATACATTCTGAAGAAAAGAAATGGGTGTAGGGGAGGGGGATCCCTTTGTTGCTCCAGAAATCCAACCTATGATCAGGAGGATAGGCCCTTATTCTTTATCTTTATAAATCATAATAATTGAGGCAAAATACAATTTCAACACTTGAAGAAACTTGTATCAAATTTTGATGCTTTCTACCAAAATACATGTAAGGGATTGAAATTAAAAAAGGCAAGTTTGTATGTCTTAATGAATTTTGAAGTTTATATGGGAAGTCCGTCTTTGCCGTACGGACAACATGGCTGTTTTTTACTGCTGATACAAAATAATGTTACGACATAATGATTTAGTCCGAAAATATTATAAAGTTTTCATCGGTGATGATGATATAATCATGATGGTGTAACCTAAATATATTTTTAAAATGTTAAAAATTAAATTTAAAACTATAGTGACAATTTCCTGAATCAAAACTTCTGAAGGGATAAGTGGTCCAGCTTTTTATTCAGCATAGCTTAGTACAGCTGTGCAGTGTACTGTAATATAACACACTTAACGGTTCGGGCGCTTGCGGAGTAATTTTCACAAAAATATCTACAGCCAAAGAGCTAACTTCATTTCATTTATTTTGTTTGGAAGATCCTCGCTAACACTGTGGTGAAGTGACCACTACTGTGTGATTTACTGTGAATTTTCATGGTGAGATCTGTTTTCTGATTGAATATGAACTAAAACACGAAATGATATAAAAAATAGAAAAGACACATTTTTTAAAACTGTATTTTCCGATTTCGCACTAGTAGGCCTACTAGAGGTCACAATTGAGAATTGTACAGCTTCAGTAGGCCTATACAAAAGAGAAAGTATGAGAATGGCCATCAACAATTTGTATTAGTGTCACTTTCCCCCTCCTTCAACATCAAATACATTTTGTGTGTAGTCCTATTTTCCCGCCCCAAAACTGTTCAATATATTATTTTAAAATCGGTGTTATGATTTGAAAATGCACTCCCTCCCTCCCCTGCCCCCTCCCTCTCAGTGCAAAGACATCGGAAAATCTCTGCATATTCTTTCTAGTAAACACTTATGACAGTATGAAGGACTGTTTGATCTTCAAGTGCTGACAGTTTTATTAATTTCATTGTACATTTGTAAGCTCATATCTCAAGCAGGGAAGTCATTAATACATTGGACCGGGTGGGTTTTAAAAATATTTATGTTTTCCTGGAAGGTGCGTTCCATAGTTGAACGGTCATTTTTGGGACCTGGGAGAAAGCTAAGTTGTGTTGCTTGTGTACTTTATAATGAGTAGGCTTATAGTGTTGTTGTACTGTATATGCACCACAACTCCTTGGCCCATTGTTTTGCTCTAGCTTATGGAGTTTTGTGGGGGGTACGAGATTGGGTGAGCTGCTCTGTGAAGTTTGTACTAGGCCTAATGTAACATAAATTTCACTGCACGTGTCTATTTAACATACCATAAAAGGCAAGCAAGATTGGTCTAAATTTCACAGATAAATTAGAAATACTGTATGTTACTTTTGTCAGGGTTACGGGTCGCCATATGCAGGTAACTGCCATGGGATATGATATGATATTCATGCTATTCATGATGTATTTCATGACGTAATATATTGTTATACTCACGTCAGCCAATTGGAATGCTGATTCGGTAATGAAGTTTAAAGTGATAATATTATTTTAAAATATTATTATCTATAAAATGTTCAAAGGCTAGTTTGAAACAGCAAGGTATATTTTTTTTGTAATTCTTTAACTGGTAATGCTTTCTTGTCTGTCATGTTTGAATGTAATACAAAATATGCAATGAAGGAAGGTACTGAACATTTAATGAACATTAATGTGTAAATTTTGTAAATTTGGTAATGATTACAAATGTGTGTTCTTACCATATGTTGTGGTGGAATTGACATTTGCCCCCGCAAAAACGTCAGTAATCGATCAAGATATGATGCCACCACCATTTAGAATACATGTTATAATTTATACAAAAAGGCTTATAACTTTGCTATAAAGTGATTTATTGCTAATTGTTGCAATTTTTTGTTTGTTGCGAAAGTATTTGCTTTTATCTTCTTGTTTGTTGAATGTACTAAGAAAGGGTTCTAATCATTTTTTGAACATGAATGTGTTACGGTAACAAAATGTTTTTGCTCATCATATGTTGTAGTTGAATTGTCCTTCACCCTCGCGTAACGTCAGTAATCGACCGAGACATGATGACAACACCCATTGGAACTCAATATAATTTATACCAAAATGCTTGTAACTTCTTGTTAGAAGCATAATTTTTCAGACATCGCTATGAAGTGAAAATTAGGAAACTAATTTTATATTGGTGTGTATTGATTAAAAAAAATATTTTCCTGCAGAAAGGTACAAAATTTAACATAACACATCGTGATATGAAATAAAATCTTAATGTTAGACTGCCCTGAATTCATGCCTGGCAGCACCCCCACCTAAGAGAATTAACACTCACTACATGCTGGTAAACTTGCTGAAGAGGATTACAATAAGAAAACCTGTTTCAATGGCTAAAACAAACACCATACTGTACGACACATCCAAATATTGTTGAGCTTCAACATTAAGCAGTAACTGACTACATTCTGTTTTACTACTTTTCTGACATATGGACACAATCTTAAGAAAATGGGAAAACATACATAAAGACTGAAGATAATTTGCTGTTGCAACTACAGTAGTCTGATTTCAGTTGTTTCTACACAAATCAGAGAAATTTTGCTTTCAATAATGTCCTTATCAAAATAAGATTTTTGAACACTACATCATTTTGTTACCTTTGTGAACATGCCTTTCATAAAAAGTTCTTGGCCTTTGAACTAAACCTTTAATCTCATCTTATTTCTCTTTGATTTAGTGTTTAGAATTTGGATCTGGTAGTGGAAGGCTTGTTGCAGCAGCTTACGCTTTGAATTCATTAACAGGGTAAGAGGGTACTCTATAAGACTTTTCGCATTGCTCATTTATGAACTTTTTATGTCAGTGGTCTTATCTTGCATTTTCTGTTATAAGGATGTTTAGGTTTTGACATGTTGGAAAATCTAAAATCTTGTTACTCTTATAATTATACTGTCATTTGTGGCAGCATGTAATTATAAATGGCTTGTACATGTAGATGAAGTTGAGGAACAGTTAAGGAATTTGTACCTGGAAGAGCACCTCTGCTTCTTCCCTCATCTGCCATCTTCTGTAAGACTTTTTTATAACCTCCTTATGTCCTTAAAAGAGCTATTGACAGTTAAAATCTTGATCAAAATTTTTAGGAGAAATTAGTCTGCAATTTTCAGCTACCATATTCAACGTATTTAGCACCCCTGCTTCAATGAGCACCCACTCCAAATTGTTTGACAAATAACAATTTATAACTTATATAACAATTTATAACTTAAATTATATAACAATTTATAACAATATTTATAACTTATTATATAACAATTTATAACTTATTATATAACAATCAATAACAATATTTATAACTTATATAAGAATTTATAACAATATTTATAACTTATATTATATAACAATTTATTAAAATATTTATAACTTATATAACAAGTTATAAAAATATTTATAACTTATATTACATAACAAATTATAACAATATTTATAACTTATTATATAACAATTTATAACAATATTTATATAACATTTTATAACAATATTTATAACTTATATTACATACAATTTATAACAATATTTATAACTTATATTATATAACAATATTTATAACTTATAAAACAATTCATAACAATATTTATAACTTATATTATATAACAATTTATAACAATATTTATAACTTATATAACAATTTATAACAATATTTATAACTTATATTATATAACAATTTATAACTATTCATAACTTATATTATATAACAATTCATAAAAATATTTATTATTTATATTATAAAACAATTTATATTAATATTTATAACTGATACTATACACCAATTTATAAAAATATTTATAACTTACATTTTCCATATTCAGACAACCTACATGTACTGCTGCTTTTGATGTAATTTGAATTTTGTTCAGAATTTAAAGTTCCCTCTGGTTAATGAAAATTTTCTCTGTCTATTTAAACTTCCATCTCTTCATTATCAGTTATTCTTCCCATTTGCATTGACATGTTCCACAGCACAGTCAAAAACCTTATTTTCATCTACAGAAAACAAGACTGCACTGAAATTTGTGTATAAACTAGTTCATCTAAGCATGTAGAAAATAGAAATATAACAAAAATGCAGATCAAATCAGAATATTGAATGTGGTTTAATTTGCCATCAATTTAATTCCGTTTTAAAGAGGAGAGTGGTACTGTACCAATTTTTCAGCAAACCCTACATGTACATCAGGGGTCAAAATTTAAAATTTTTGGCACTGTTCACGAAACAGTACTTTCTCAAATAATACTGTTCCAGATCAGATTTCACTGTTCCATCTTTTTGCTGATAACAGGACAAATTTCATTCTTCAAAATGGGGAAAATTTACAACTAATTTATTGGTTAATAATATGTACTGTACTGTCTGTCATTAATATTTACATGATGTAGTATCCAGTATCCAGTTGTACACATGCAATCAGCCTTGCATGGGTATATTTATGTTTTAATTGTACTAAACATTGCATGCAAGGTGGGAAAAGTGTTTTCTTAATAAGAAATATTTTGATGATAATCTTTTTTTGGAACAGAAATCAAGTTATTGATCTTTGGTGTCACATGCTTATGAAAGAACACTGGTCCACCAAAACACTGATGTTTGAAAATTCACTGTTTCTGCATAAAAGGACTGTTCTTAAAATAGCGGAACAGTTGGAAAATCAACAGCTGTACATTTAATTTTCTCTGTAACAAAGCAGACCCTTATGGTTTTCTTCTTTGACTTTTGTCTGACGATGATGATTAAGTACTAAATCTTTTATTGATATTAAAGTCTATGGACACAGTAATTTCTAAAAGGTGGAATTGGTCGACAGTTTAAAATTTGTATGTAATTTTTGAATTTCATTCCAAACTCTAAATCACTGAAACTGATGGGAAAGTCTATTTCTGCTAGAATTTCATTTGTGGTATTTTAGTGACTCAATTTTTTCTGCAGCACTCAATCAGAGAAATGTGAAAGATAATTATGAAGCAAAGAAATGATATAAGAAATTACTAAGGTTGACCTGTAATTAGAGCTGTGACCGTTTAGCGTGTACTCGCTACACGCTCGCAAATCTTGTAAACGTTTACTAAATACTTCATTGCGAATAATCGTTTTTCATACATTATAGGCCTAGTGTCTTGCCGTTGAAAATCAATATTCATGATTCAAATCACACACACATTCGGCTGACAAAATTCCAATCAATGATTTTTTACAAACTCTAAACCCGATTAGCATAATCTTTTTTAAATGTGCAAAATCACAAATGCGCAGTAATCATTAATGAATGGGGATATTATGCATTTTGATTTCGGCGAAATCTGAGTAATCTGACTTGTAAAATGCACCGCAAATGTGCAGCAGTAAACAGTGAAACTAACAATAGGCCTAACGTTAGGCCATAAGGCTTTAAATCCCACGCAATCAAGGCCCGTTTCATCGACCAAAAAACACTTGAAATGGACAATCAGTACATTTACATGTAGATATTACCTGATGAGTCAAATAAATTTTGCAAGAAAGAAAAAATATTGCGTAATAAATAAACAGAAAAAGGTTTTAACAAAGCTGAAATTCTGCATGCTTCGCAGAAATTCTGCATGCTTAACAAAGATGGCGGCCATTTTTTCGAGAGGACTGATATTTCAGAACTTCCTGGTGGTGGCGTAGTTTTGAAATGTTTTACGGCGAGGTTTATCATAGGCCTCAATATGCAAGATTTTCACAGAACTTTGAAAGCCGTAGCGAATAGGACAAACAAGTTACGCGATGTTGAGTTTAAATGACATTGAAAGGAAGTTATCTGTTCTATCTAAACTGAATTTCCATGCATATTTTCCATAAAAATGATGATTTATACTGTAACAGTAAACTTTTTACGATTTGGAAAGCAAAACTCTGCGTCTATTGGGCAATGCAGTCAGTACTTTTGCCATATGCGCAATTTTTTTACTTCGCCCCGTAGTTTTGGAACAATTTTGGTGTATTTCCGAAAATTTTGGTACTAAACTCGTGTACACGATACACGCTTGCTTTTTTTGACGTGTACACGTTTACTAAAATCCCTCAACGTTCACAGCTCTACCTGTAATACACATCTGAAAAATACAATACGCTGAAAATGGTGAATTATTTAAAGTAATTTAGCCATAGTCCCTATACCCTAAACCAATATGCAGTACAGTTAATGCAATAACATATTTCCTTCTTTCATTGCTTTTCAAAAGTTCAAGATTTATTGCTTCACCAATCTTTCATTTTAATAAAATATAAGTTTCTTTTCCTCCATTGTACAGTGCTCTTGGTCTGTGGGCTGTCGTTCAGAGGGCCAGACAATGTACAGATTTTGCAGCGAGTGCACATGTCATCCATCTTCTCATTTGCTGGATGTACAATGCACATTTCCCAAATACTGTTGCTTGGTGGCTTGTGAACGTTGGGTGTGTGGCCCTTACAACTGTATTAGGAGAATTCCTTTGTATGAGAACAGAAATGAAAGCGATTCCTTTGGGTGGAGGTGGAGCCAGAGCAGATTTATGATGTGATCTTCTTTGCAATGAAACAGGTGCTGATCAGATGACCAAAAGCAGGTTTGATGCATGCCGATGTTATCATAGCTGCGGATATCCAGCCTTAACGACAGGCTTGTAATGGGAGATGACCAAGACAGGGACTTTGCAACTTTCAAGTCTTCTTACTGATCAAACAATATTAAAGGCATCAGGACCTATGAGAAGTGGAGGGGTAGCCTCTGTTAATATGAGGCTCAAGGTGCCAAATCTGAGTGTAAACTCCATAGTGATGTAATGTTTATAACAATATGATGCTATTTCTTGCCAATGTCTTTCATTGTGTATATAAACTTCCTGATATGAAGTGAGGAAAACTTGCGTCAAAGGTATAGTTTTGACTGCCATGCTAAAAAAGATACCTTTGTGAAACTACTTGAGACACATATCTGTCAAAAGCAAGTTATGTATACTTCTATTGTATTCTCTTATGCGAGGGTTTCTATACACCGGCTTAACCATCAGTTATTGGAATTGCATTATTAGTAGTACAGTAAGACACTCCTTTGTTGCTTGGGTGACTTACATCCAGCC
Organism: Chiridota heheva; assembly: GCA_020152595.1. Classification (NCBI taxonomy): domain Eukaryota; kingdom Metazoa; phylum Echinodermata; class Holothuroidea; order Apodida; family Chiridotidae; genus Chiridota; species Chiridota heheva. The sequence goes on from JAIGNY010003306.1 coordinate 427,204, forward strand.
AGGTTCAAACTTGATTGTATATATTATTTATTCTCATTTATTCAAAAACTTCATCATGACTCCATGGGGAGGAGAGTGGTGGGGGTTACATAGGGAAGGGGATGGATAGTGACATAAAATTAGTTCAGCCTGCCTTCCTGGAGTCCCCTATTTTCACAATAAAATGGCTTTCATGAATGCAATTACATTATTGTTCAAATTACATTTACGTTATCGTTGAAATTACCTTTTGCATTGTTGTTGAAATTAAATTGTAAGCATTACTGTGAGGTATTATTATATTACTATAAAGGCCTTAACACACCGAAGGCGACACGGCAAGTGATTTTTCAAAACAAAATTAAATAAAACAAAGGAAAAGAAACATTTTGATTTCGTTTTATAACTGAAAATTGATTGAAAGGGCCTTTCTATGCCCATTAAAGCAAAATTCACATCGCGACAAAAATCGCGCCTCACTAAAGTGAATTTTTCCAGTTTGAACAAAAAAGCATTTCTAACAATTTTTTAGTATCATTAGAAAGCCTCAATTGTAAACTTTATGTGTGTAAGCACAAAGTCAAAGCATCTTATAATATTTGTTTTCTGTATGATCACGTCGTGTTCACTGTGTTACGGCCTTAAGCCTTTTTATTGTTCTCAATTTTCTTTTTCTTGTTTGAAGTGTAGTCTATCATTTGCAAGACAATAGTCAGTGTCATATTCCTCAAATTCAAATTCAGATCAAGGTGAAGTTGAACATTTTCTTGAAGTTTGATGATCATTTAACTGTTGAGAGAATGATGTTGATTATAAGAAGGTAATAATCATTACAACCTTTCAGCTTCAGGTGACTCATAGACATGAAAGTAACATCTGTGCTGTTCCCAGAGATTTGACTGACCTGTAAAAGTAGGGGAGGTTTTGTGGTAGATGGAAGCACTGAAATTGGCAATCAATTTTTGTTGTAGGTTGAAGACAACATATTCATTTTGTTGCTCATTGTAGGGCATATTTGTGTAGTGTAGTAAAATACCAAAATTAATTTCTCAAATCTAGTTAAGGTGGGTGGGGTTTAGTAAAATACCAAAATTTAATTTCTCAAATCTAGTTAGGGTGGATGGAGAGAGGGAGGGGGAAACGGCATTGTATAAACTTACTGTATTCCTCTTGATCGCTGCAGTGTATCTTGTTACAGTGAGCTAATAGCAAACAAGCAGAGGATGACATTTAACACTTTTTTCTTAGAGTTACCAACAACAACCTCCCATGAAACTCACTTGTCTTTGTAATTGCTGTTGTTTTTATCAAAAAATTAAAAGCTTTTTCTGAATAACAAATCACTAAGTTCTTGAAGATGGCAATTATAGTTAATGCTATTGTATGTAGTGACAAGCATCATGTCCCTAGGTAGTTCCAAAGCTAGCATCCAAATAGTGTGGGTGGGTGTGTATTTGTGGAGGGTCCAAACGTGACTTTTAATGTCAACATTCCAAATATTATGGGGTCCCAGTCCCATACCCAGGATTTTTCATGAGGGGGCAAGAGAACTTCAACTTAAACAGATTCCCATAATCTCTATAATTTTTATTTGAATATTATGCAAGGGGCACATACTTTTGCAGTGGGGGAGGTTCCCCGTGCTGGCTACAGGCTTGCCGAGCCCCCTCCCTCATCTCCTATCTTGTGCTACTGACGCCAGTCACTGTTCAGGCAATTGTAATACTTCTGAAAGGAAATGGGGTTAGGATTTTACATATTTTCTTTTTGTTTGCAGTCTACTTATCTCATGAACTTTCAACTTCTACAACTAATCCATTAGTGATGATTTCAGAGGTTAAAAAACCATGATAGATGGAAGAAATTGAACTCTATATAACCAGGATTCCGCTGATCATGATATGTAGAATTGTACAAAATATAACAAATGTTTTATTGAATAATGAAAAATAAAGTAATAAAGATTATTGATTGGTTCTTGTACTTTTTGCAGCACATTCTGTAAGTTCTGTAAGCAATGAATAAAACAATTTAAGAGATACAAGACTGAGACAGATTAGCATCATGAGCTCCCATCAACTCCAGTGTTATGATTCTAAATGTTTCTTTCAAGTTTCTTTGTAAAACACAAATGCATACTACTCATTCACCACTTCCGTTGAAAATTTCAAGATTTAGCCAAGCATTCTGAGGTGACCTGGTGAGTGATGCAATTTGCTGGTATAAAGAGGAATATTTCAAAAAGGGCATTTTTACACTCTAATGTAAACTTTTGTCTGTTTATATTAATCTTTTGATAATGTAAAAATATGCAGAAGAAAATCACACTAAATTGACTTTGGGGATAAGCACCATTAGCAGACAGCTATATCAAAATCTGTTAAAAATGAAATATTTTAGTTTTTAAAATTTGGATGTGCATTCTAATGTAAGTGTGTGTCTTTTTAGTGCCTGAAACATCATAGCAAAAACTTGGGGGAAATTTGAAAGAAAGAAAATATTGAATTTATGTTATTGATATATTTTGATCAATTTTTTGGAAAAAGGTAAAAAGAAAACCCAAAAAATTATTGAAAGCAGCTGAAAGAAAAGCAGCATGAAGGTGCATTTAAACACACATTCTGGGAGCTGCTGATGAACCAATACAAATTTGTTCCATAAAGTTGGCTAAGCAGAAATAAATGTGTATACAAAAACTATTCGCCTTAGCACACTACCATTGTATAAGTCTATCAATATCCTAATTTTAAATAAAGGACAGTTGGTTCAGCAATACACAAACTATTTCTCTGTGCAAACTACCAAATGCTATTCAGTCCATCAATATCTTGAACTAGTACAACACTAAAGAGAAAACTAAAATGCCACGTTGTTTTGTTCTAGTTTATATTTATGAAACTTTTTGAAGTACACTTGGGTAACATACAGTACGTATAATTGCTGGTAAAAAGTAAAATTGATAAAACTGATTTTGTGAATGAATTGTTTCAAAGAGTTGTTACAAAAAGACTTGTTACAAAAAGTATTGCAAGTTTTGAATTAATCTACTTAAAAACATCTTATTATAAACTCATGATAAAATGCATGCACCGTGTAAACAGCATGTGAAAGAAGCCTGTAAAGTTTTACATAAATTTACATGGAAATATTTCTACTAAATTGTAGATAAAAGGAATAATTTTGTAACCTAACAATACATATCCAATAAATCGTTTTCCTCCTTTCACTCTAGGAACAGAAGAAAAAAAAGGAAAGGAGCTAAGTAAAACGTGAAACCAAACAATCAATGATAATGTAGCTCAACTCATTTGACCCTATTTTAACAATGCATGCAAAGATAAATGGTACATTCTAGTAACCTGAGAGGTTAACAAACCTCAATGGTCACAAAAACCCAAAACATGAACTTGTTCCACCATTTGAATCATAGACTGGGTAATAAAAGATGTTTTACTTACTGTATGTAATATAATTTTTGTGAATGAGTTCAAACTTGTTTTCAAACTATGAGAAACAGATTGAATGAGATGCTTTTGAGAAAACCAATCACCCCATCCTGCAATGTGCAGCAATTAATTAACAGTAATCTATATAAATGAATAATGTTAATAACAGCAAACACACAGAACAATTGCATCCACAGCTTCTTTAAAACATTGCATAGCCTACCTGACATGCTATATAAGTTGGTCAAAATATGATATACCTACAAAATCAATACTTAAGCCATCAAACTGGTGTTATCCCCCAGTTTGCTTGGCATAAGCGGATGAGAACACTCCCAGTGTTATCTCCCAGTTTGCTTAGCATAAGCGGATGAGAACACTCCCAGTGTTATCCCCCAGTTTGCTTGGCATAAGCGGATGAGAACACTCCCACTGGACGCCAGTCCATCGCAAGTCAACTTCTCAGAAGTGTTGGTAATCACAGCTGAGTGGGCTGGAGCAAGCAGAGTGAAGTAAGTTCTTATAAAGTGTGTGTTATAGTGTGTGTTATACCTCATCTTAATAAATAAACAAAAAAATGATTCTAGTAATTTAGGAACAGGCAATTAAATTTCAAAAAATACACACAAATTGTCTTGGATTACATCACACTGTTCACTGTGGGGTCACTTTCCCCACATTCGCATAATTAAACTTCTGAATGGGAAAATATATCAACATGATTTTACACCAAATTGTTTCCTTCATAGACCTCTATCATATGTGTGAAAATGAAAATCCACGAGAATATTCCTGGAACTACATGAATCTTGGTCAGATTAGCCCATTGTTTAAGATGCTACAGCCAGTTTCAAGTTACTATGGCACAGGATTTAAGCTGAATTTTCAGTAAAAATTTGTAACAGAATAACCCTTAAATTTGTGTTTTGCTAATAAAACAACTTGAGGTTGGTTTGGTTTGGTGATGTTTAACTGCACCGCGGCAGTCAGAGCCAAATGTGCCATATGTGTGTTAATAAATAATGGTGTAAGAATAAGGATAGTCCGGAGATGAAAGGTTTGTAAGAGAGATAAAGGGGAAAAGCTGAATGTGGGAGAAAATGTTAGGTGAAAAGAAAGGGGTGTGTAAGGTTAGGTGTAGAAGGGGAGAAGATTAATGTGGTAGAAGAGGTTGTTGTTGCGGAGGAAGTTGATGATGTTTTAGGAAGAATGTTTTCGAATAGGTCTGAGATTGAGGAGAGAAGAGATCTGGAGAGGAGAGGAGATCTGGAGTTCTGGTATAGGGGACAGGTTAAGAAAGTATGCTTGATGAAGAGATCGATGTTGCAGGTGGGGCAGAGAGGAGCAGGAAAGCTGGATGAGAGATGGGAGTGAGTAAGAGAGGAGTGGCCGAGGCGAATGCGGGTGACAACGATGTCTTCCCTGTGGTTGCGACTATGCAGAGGGGTGTTGGTCCCGACTTCGGGTTTGATGGTGTGAAGTTTATTACTGGTTTCATAATTCCAGGAGTTTTGCCAGATTTTGTTGATGTAGTTGGAGATGGAGAGATGGAGGTCTGAGTGAGGAATAGGAAAAGGAGAGAGAGAGATGTTATTTGACAGAGCTTTGATGGGGGCTCTGTTGGCTCTCTCGTTGCCAGGGATGCCCACGTAGCTGGAAATCCAGAAAAAGAGAACTTTCTTTCCTAGGGAGGAAGGAGTGTAAGGTTTGTTAAAGATTAAACAACTTGAGACTTCGAAAAAACCACTATTTTTACCACGTTAGTGAAGGCTTTTACTTTGTACAATTTCTGCCAGCCTCACAGCAACACACACTAATGTTAGGTCTCCCTATATCTTAATACTGTAAAAAAAGGGCTAAAAACTTTCAACAAAAGGAAATATGCTTTATCACAATGTGTGAATAACTCTCTTCAAGTTGTTTTTAGTGCAAGGTGTCTCTTTTCAAGCTTGACTGATACAAAAAAAACAAGTAATTAAATGTCTCAATACCCACAGTTATTGCAAACACACTATGAATGGATGCATTCGTCATTATTCAATTAGAGCATGCATTGTACTTTCCAGTAACATTGGTGATTGACCTTCACAAAGTAAAGGTTTACAAACAATGTTAGTGAAAATGACAGAGATTACAATTAACACATTGACCACATATTTGAAAAAAGTACAAAATGTTTAATTTGACAGATGCAGAGGTGAAATTTTCTTCTAAAGTAAGGTTTTGTCATTTTGCCCTAAACCAATGTATGCAACTCACAGATGGATGCAAAAAAACATAACAGAAAAACTCTCTCAAAGTGAAAACTAATACCTCTTACAAAACACTTGGATCCAACAATTTCCAATATTTAACCCCTTCAGGGTGAGAGGGTACCCCATGCAGGATATATGGAGGAAATCTATGAAGGATTCATGATCCAAGCCAACTCAATTTTAACTCCAACATATCCTCTTTGCAGATATATATTAAAACAAACCAATAAAAGTAAGAATCCTCCCACATGAAGGAATTTTCTATTTTCGAAACCAAGTGATTCCCCAGTTCCTAAAAAATTGTCTTAAAACTTTGTATTATATATTACTTATATGTTCAATGTACATGAAAGACTTAATATGAATACACACATTACTATGATTACACCTTAAAGTTATACCATTAAAATTACTAGCATTACTGAGCTAAAATGTTGGTCTGTCCATTATGATATAGTCTATTACATACTCTACCATCTGTTCCACTATGGAAACATTTAAAGAAATGGTTGCAAAAGGGAATGATATTCACACTGATTAAACTTTGGCAGAATAAGTTGGGATTCTTCCTGAAAGATGGGAGCAGTTTGATGTCTAGTTACAATTCATTGCACTACATACATCACGCTAACCCATAATACACTTTGTTGTTGAAATCTGCTTTTGTTTATTCTTTGTAAAAAATGTCTACCAATCTAGTATTTAAACCATAAAATAGAGTACAAACACAGCACACTTTAGTTCATATGTGAATTCATAACTTTGAAATTACTTGATATTAAAATCACATTCTCGTTTTGAGGACATATTTAACCAAAGTGCTTTTGTCACTTTATAACTTTGTGAAAATACCTAACATTAATATCACATTCTTGTTTGGAGGATATTTTAGACCCAAAACTAAAATTCTCTCATGACCTGAGTTTGTTAGGTTAAAATCAGTCAACTAACTTCAATGTGCATAATAAGGTAGTGATGGAAATTTATTAAAGACGAACCTTCTGTTCAATTACGGCAAAAAAAAAAAACTTGACAGGAATGATAACAAACTGGGATAAATGCACACTGATTCAAGTTTGGCAAAATACATTGCATTATTTCTGAGATCATCTTTCTAGGAGGAACATCAAACTAAGCCATAATTCATTTTGTTGTCAAATTCTGCTTTTGTTTATTTTTTGGCAAACATGTTCACCAATCTGGTACTAGCACTATAAAATGAGTACAAAAACAAGATATTTTGGTTCATATGACTTTATAACTTCATCTTTGAAAATAATTAACATTAATATCACCTCTTTGTTTTGAGGACATTTTTAACCCAAAACTGAAATTCTGTCTTGGGCTTAGGGTTGAAATGAGTCAACTGCAGAAAGACCATCTAATGTGCATAAGAGGTGCTAGAAGTCTATTACATAATCTACCTTAAAAAAAAAAAAAAGGAATGGTAACAGAAGAGAATAAATGAATACTGATTCAAGTTTGGAAAAATATGGTGGATTCTTGAGAGATGGGAGAACTTTAATAGGAGAAATTTGATGTCTAGTGACAGTTCCTTACACTACATCAAGCTAAGCTGTAATTCAATTTGTTGTCGGAACCTGTTTTTGCTTATTCTTTGGCGAAAATATCCACCAATCTGGTACTAGCACCTTACAAACACCCCATTTTGGTTCATATACCTTTGAGACTTCATTTATTTGAAAATACTAAAGATTATATCACATTTTTGTTCTGAAGATATTTTCAACCCCAACCTGAAATTTTGTAATGACCTAAGTTTATTGGGTTAAGATCAGTCAACTGTAGAAAGATCATTCAACCGTTCATTGTGCGTGTAAATAGAAGTGATTGGACAAGGTAAACCTTTAACTGGTGCCCTCCAGATGCTGCAAAATGAGCTGCTTGAACCTCTCCATATCCGGACTCTTGACCAGGTCCAATACTGTCTCTCCTTTTGAATTTGTGCATTTCACTAGAGCTCCATTCTTCAATAGCAGGCCTGCAACCTCAATGTTCTTCTCTCTCACTGCTTTAATCAATGGCGAGTCCTGTAAAAAATACATTCAAAAATCCATCTTAAAACTTGAATTGATTTAAAGTATAAAAATAATTGAATAAATGATTCCTTAAAAATATATGGACACATAGAGGCAACATTAGCTCAATTGTTTCAAAGTTAATCAAAGAATAGCAGATCATTTAAAGTCAGTTAAAACTTGACCATTCACAAAATTTGAAATCTCAGTCATCATTATGCAAACTTTTATGCAAATTTTGTGATGTATTATAGAGCGATCGTTGTATTTTCTTATGTAAATCCTTTGTGTTTTACTTATCATAAATCTTTGGAGGGATGTGGATAATTGTGACCAAAAGTTGTTCAATCTTCACCCAATCAAATTCTAGCAGGACACCTTCCAACATTTTCAATGAATGATATTTAGGAATGGATATTAATGACTTAATCAGATGTACATTACAATAAAAATTGATTAAACTTTGATCAGTCATATATAATTCAAAGTTTTATTTTCAAAATTTAAAAATTGATCTCGTTGAATTTTAGTCAACTTGCCTCATATACTTGGGGTTATCACACAGAGCTGACTTCCATGACATTTTGAATACAGTTTAACTTTATATTACTTTTCTTAAACAAACAACAAAAACAACAGGCAGTCTTCCTCTAACAGTAAACAAATAAGAACTTCAAGATATAGATGACAAAAAACTCACTTTCAAGTTTCCATCTGTCACATTAACATCAAGTTTCACCTCCTCCAGTAGATGTCTGGTAACCTCAACAGCGTTATATTCCGCAGCTACATGAAGAGCTGTTGTATTTGCATGTCTGAGCAAGGCATCCCCTTTGTGGTTACTGAGAGATGTTTGAACCTGAATCAAAAATACTGTTGCTTAGTTTTCTTTGCATCCAATGTAAACCTTGACAAACTGTTCTCTAATTATAAAGTTGTCAGAAGTTTTGTACAAGTAAGATTATACTTTTATAAAACAAAAATGCTATGCTTACATGATACAAAAATAAAGAAAATTTAGGTATACAAGTATAAAGCAAAATAAATATCACTGCCAACTATTTTGTATGCCTCCTGTTTTGTCAGTTGTGAATTGTTTTTCTCCTGACAAAGCAAGCAAAATATTTGCAGAAATCTTCTTTATATTGCTAACCTGTTGGCTTTTTAGGGCATTGTTATTAATTTTCATTTTTTTCCATTCTATTGAAGTTCAATCTGAGAAAACCATTCCATCTTGTTTACATGAACAAATAGGTGACTACAACTCTACTTTATTAATACTAACGGATATTAAAAGTACAACTCTATTTCTTTAACACATAGTATTGTTGCAAAGTTAGGTTTAGAGCAAAAAGTGAAAAAATTAATGCATTTTGGCTGACATTGTCCTTGTGATGGAAATCTAAGTGACTCAAAGGAGAGTCTACTTTATGAAGAGGAAGTAAACTTGTTCTGCAACTTTGATTCCAATGATCACTAAATTGAATTTGGCAACAAACCTCTTTGACTTGCACTTTCTATAGGCTTATTTCACTTATAATTGTGTGTCTTAGTATATAAAAGAATTAATTGAAAATTAAAAGTTGAGGAAGTTTATCTGAGTGATTGAGGACAATTGATTTTAATTAACCTTTCTGCGTTTAATGATTGGCAGCTTGTTTTAACCAATCACCTTATGAATAATTTGCCTAGCAACAAAATCAGCGTAACTAAGTGGGGTCAAAAATCCTATGCGGTACTGGTACAGTACAGCTAGCTAGTGGCGCTCACTGATGTAGTCAATGCATCTTACTGTACAAAACAAATTTCTGCACACACAGACTGAGTGCCAGCAAAATTGTGAACAAAAATTGCGCTTACAGCACTGCGGCATTGTAAATCTATGCAGTTACCCAGAACAGTTAGCAAACTAAATTTTGTTTATCCATTTGCTAATAACTAAAGAACTGGAAAAGTGTCATAAATGAATCAAAGCTTGCAGCAGGTCTCACGAACATCTAGGCTAAATGTCAACGCATTGGTAATGCACGATTGCGGATTTAAGGTTTGTTTGCCCCACATAGTTACCGCGTTGCTATGGTGGGCGTGGCCTATTTGGAAACCTGGAAAGGTTAATTGCTTGGGATGTAAATTTCTTTTATTTCAGATGTTTAATTCAGTTTCCATTATCAGACAGATACTTACTCCCTAATAAGTTCTCAAGTCAACAAATCAAAATGAAAATGTGTCAAAATCCATCAATAAGTTCTCGTTTCTTCTTCAAATAAGGTACTCACCTCTTTCAGATCGTCTCTCCTTATTGCATCAAACAATCTTTCCAATGTGTTGCTAGTGTTTCTTAAGGATTCTGAAGTTACTTTTATTTCTGAAAAGAAACAGAGCATTTAATTTTATTCAACATTTAATTAATGAAAACATATCCAATGATGAATTTAATAGGGATGGGCTCTTCATTGCACCTTCCATCACTCCATGAATGAAAAGCAAACAATACCGATCCGCCCCTGCCTTATATTTTGCCAATATTCTTCTCAGTTCGTCAGTTTGTTTGGACATCAAGTCACATCTTCAATTTTATTACAAAATACAGCTGATGAAAATTTCTTCCTATTTTGGTTTTCATTGATTTAGCAAAGCACACATTTTTCACAAAATTATTGTAAAGTACTGTATGTGTTGTCGTCAACTTCACCACACAATGTACAATAAGAAACCTAATAAGTTGTTGACTGTTTGCAGCACTGGTGAAAGCCCATTTTAGTGAAGTGCATGCAAAGGTTGAACATAACAGAAATCTGAAGATAGTATGGAAACTGTGCAAAATTTTCTTGACAATATTTACCAACTGTATTTGAACATAAGGGTATTTTTCACTTAATCAATCACAAGCAAGAATTTCTCCAGAATACTTAAAATAATGATAACAGAGTCTTTATATCACAAATACCATATCATACATAATGAGCACAAATTACCTCTGCACTTAGCTCTGATCTCCTCATCTGAACAATCATTAAATATTCTGCAGTGTTCAGTGAAGGCTGCAGCCTGTTCTGGAGTAAGCTGGTAGATCCGACCTTCAAGCTTTGGACTGATGGCAGCATGGATCTTCTCTGCTTCTGCTAATGTGTTCTGTCTTATCAGAATTGGTTTTCTGAAGAAGGAAATGGAAAATATGTATTCAAAGTTTAAAGGTACATGGATGTGAAGAAGAAACAGAAATGAAACCATAACTTGACCCTTCAATTTATGTGATATGTCCCAGAATATGCAGGACGAAAATTTATATTACCTTTCACCAACACACCATGTAACAAACCAATCTTACAATTATTCCAGGAAGTGCAATCAATACAATAATTTGACCTCTGACCTTAAGTGTCAAGACAAAAACATTATGTGCAAATCTATCATTTGACAACAACAAGAGACCAAGTCAAACCCATTATTATGTGCAAATCTATCAGTGACTGCAACAAGGGACCAAGTCAAACCCATTATTATGTGCAAATCTATCATCTGACTGCAACAAGGGACCAAGTCAAACCCATTATTATGTGCAAATCAATCATTTGACAAGTCAACCCATTATTATGGCAAATCTATCATCTGACTGCAAGGGTCAAGTCAAACCCATTATTATGTGCAAATCTATCATCTGACTGCAACAAGGGATCAAGTCAAACCCATTATTATGACAATCTATCATCTGACTGCAACAAGGGACCAAGTCAAACCCATTATTATGTGCAAATCTATCATCTGACTGCAACAAGGGACCAAGTCAAACCCATTATTATGTGCAAATCTATCATTTGACAACAACAAGGGACCAAGTCAAACCCATTATTATGTGCAAATCTATCATCTGACTGCAACAAGGGACCACGTCAAACCCATTATTATGTGCAAATCAATCATCTGACTGCAACAAGGGACCAAGTCAAACCCATTATCATGTGCAAATCTATCATCTTACTGCAACAAGAGACCAAGTCAAACCCATTATTATGTGCAAACCCATCATCTTACTGCAACAAGGGACCAAGTCAAATCCATTATTATGTGCAAATCTATCATCTGACTGCAACAAGAGACCAAGTCAAATCCATTATTATGTGCAAATCTATCATCTGACTGCAACAAGAGACCAAGTCAAACCCATTATTATAAGCAAATCTATCATCTGACTGCAACAAGGGACCAAGTCAAACTGCAACAAGGGACCAAGTCAAACCCATTATTATGTGCAAATCTATCATCTGACTGCAACAAGGGACCAAGTCAAACCCATTATTATGTGCAAATCTATCATCTGACTGCAACAAGGGACCAAGTCAAACCCATTAATGCAAATCTATCATCTGACTGCAACAAGGGACCAAGTCAAACCCATTATTATGTGCAAATCTATCATCTGACTGCAACAAGGGACCAAGTCAAATCCATTATTATGTGCAAATCTATCATCTGACTGCAACAAGGGACCAAGTCAAACCCATTATTATGTGCAAATCTATCATCTGACTGCAACAAGGGACCAAGTCAAACCCATTATTATGTGCAAATCTATCATCTGACTGCAACAAGGGACCAAGTCAAACCCATTATTATGTGCAAATCTATCATCTGACTGCAACAAGGGACCAAGTCAAACCCATTATGTGCAAATCTATCATCTTACTGCAACCCATTATTATGGATCTATCATCTGTCAAAGTCCCATTATTATGTGCAAATCTATCATCTGCAACAAGGGACCAAGTCAAACCCTGCAAATCTATCATCTGGGACCAAGTCAAACCCAAAATCTATTATTACTGCAACAAGGGACCAGTCAAATCAACCATGCAAATCAACCATGTAGTAGCAAAATGACTAGAAAAGAAAATGGTAAAATATCTTACTTGGATAAACTGACCAAACTCTGTTGGTGCATGGATCGGCGTTTTTTAAGGCCTCTGACCACCTGAGCAGTATTAAAATGATTCTGAACACTACATGAAAGCTCTGGACCTAGCTCCTCATCAATGAGCACCTTCCCTCTCTTAAACACATCATACCCATCCTTGCCATGGGCAAGGTAAGCTTTGGTGCACACTTTATACAGCTGTTGATAAAAAGAAGATGATGACAATCATTGTTCCTCACCATACTGAGTGATATTCATCATTGGTATCTATTATGACAATTGAACAAATCTTCAATACAAAATTCTTACTGGGGTGGGAGAAAAATGTGTATTTCACATTAAACAGATCTACACTTCTTCTTTAACATAGTTTCTATCTTGAAATAATTTAATGCCTTGATTTCTGGTGCCCAGCTTTTATTTGGTGAGGCCCCCTCATAGAGGGCTGGTCCAGACAACTTCAAACTGACCTCACAAAGATTCCTCTAATCCAAAGGAGCATGTCTCCTGGGGCTAGTGAGCCATAGCCAACCTGGCAATGTCTTAATTGCAATAGAGTTGGTGTGTGAAGATGTAAGACCCTTATTTAGAAGTGGAGCTATGACACCAACAATGACTGCAGAGAGGCCCCACAGACAATGGAACATGTACTTGTCTGCCCTCTGCTGCCAGAGCCTTGCAGGAAAGACAATCTGATGCTTTCAATCCCTGCGCCAGACCCTGTATTATACAGTGGCTGAGGATGGTGTAGTGACATGACAAGAAGAACAAAGATACAACCTGATATACAATTCAAGACAAACATCCTTTAAAATCAATGTAAGAATAATTCTTAGATGTTAGTGAGTTAATTAATCGCATGATTTGTTGGATGAGGGAAGTGGAAGGCTTTTCATACAGACTTCAAAAAGGTTTTTTTGGAAGTTTAAACTTGGAACAAAATTATAGTGACATATAAATGGTGTGTGATCATCATCTCACCTTTGTTGGTAAAAGAGGTCTATCATCTACCCTCACTGTTAATGGATCAACTCTTTGCCCTGGATCCCCATTGGGGTTGAATCCAAACTTGATGCCCCCTACTTGGGGGAACCTCCCTTCGTGTTTGGGGTACTGACTTACACCGTTCTCAAGGGCTTTCCATACATCGTGACCTATAAAATTGAAAAAAAAATAAGTACAAAAAACACATACAATAAGGTTCGAAATACACAAAGGTATTGTATACTGAAATTCTATTGGTTTGTTAGGTAGTATTTTGCTTCAGCAAACACTGTTGATTGATTGTCTTTTGTGTTGGTGGTGGTGTTAGTTTGAGTTTTTTATGGGGTGACTAACCCTTATTAGTCTATCATCTTTTTATGTTAAACACAATTCTTTACCTTTTAAGTCTATTTCTGTACTTTAATACATTGTACAGTACTGTACATGTATACAAACAGCAGTACATGAGAAATACAGTTGAGGCAAAGATAATCAATAAGTAGACACTGAACACCACTCACTCTTCTGGAAACATTTTCCACAAAAGTGCAGTCTCTAAAAGTTTTGTATTCTTTAGTATATCCCCCAATCAAATTCTAGCAGTAACAGACTTTCTCATGATTTTTAGTGACTGAGATTTAGGAAGGAAATCTAAGACTTACAAAGAGATTTTGAGCAATCCACCCTGTCATACGTCACAAATTTAGCAGGAATTAAACATCAATCAATCTTTGATCAGTCATAAAAACTAAAAGTACTATTTTATAAAATCAAAATATGTTCTGCTCCGATGTTAATACTCTTCTAACCAATACAAAAAAATACTACATATTCATAGACCTTGAAGCATTAAAACTGAACATTTAAAAGATAAAAATTCAGTTTAGTTCAACTACTGACCTGATACCTCTAAAACTACAAGTGGATCGAGAAATGGCAGCAATAACTTTAAATCCCTCTTCTTGAAATCTCCCTTCTTGTGGATCATGTCCGATCTAAACGTGCCAGAGTTGATGAAGGCGATGTCTGCAGAGGTCGCATTAAGCATTATGTCACCTACCAAATTACCTGGAGAGAGAAAAAAGAAATTCAATACAACACATGTTCCAAAGCTACAATCTTGGCCAACATTAGTTGTCGCATTCTTAAGCCCCCTTGTACGGTTGTACCCCGTCTCAATGTTGGAGTTACATAGGATCATCATGGGATGCTTTGGTTTCAACCAACATTAGAATTAAAGTCTCTGAGTTATGAAATAAGCCACACCCATCATAACAACGCAGTAATAAGTGGGGGCAGACAAACCTCAAATCTGCAATCGTGCATTACCAATGCATTGACATTTAGATGTTCGCAAGGCCTGCCGCAATTTATGGCACTTCTCTGGACCTTTAAAGTTTTTAGCAAAAGGAATAAACAAAATTAAGTTTGCTAGCTGTTCTGGGTAACAGCAATCAGATTTACAAAGCCCGTAAGCTCAATTTGTGTTCACCATTTTGCCGTCACTCAGTCTGTATGTGCACAAATTTGATCTGTACAGTAAATTACATTGACTACATGAGCGCGTGCTGCTAGTTAGTTGTACTGTACCACTACTGCGTAGGAAGTTTTCACCACTTAGTAATGCAGATTTGTTGCTGGGCAAATTCATACAGTGATTGGTTGAAAAAGCTGTCAATCATTCAACTCAGACAGGTTTATTGAAATGGGGTAGTAGGGGAAAAGTGTGACAACAATTTTGTCCAAGATTGTAGCTTCAGAGCTTCTTGTGGGTCTTCTAAGCCTCTCATATCTGATGTAATTTCTTCTAATGTATCTTATGATCATTTTTTTAAATTTGATAGTATTTGGGATGACTTGACCAAGGATCGAGGCTATAATTTTCTCTTTGAAATGCAGGAACTCGTAACATGATACTCACCTAATTTGGTTTCTTGTGTTCGTACAATTCCAAACCTTGCATCCAAATCACAGCCAATGCTTCCCAGGATTCCCTCCATTTCCTTATCTACAATGGCTGAGACAAGATCAAAATGAGATAAATCATCACTTTAGAAAATCATAATAAGACTAAAAGACCCTAAAAGCACTAACCATCAATCTCACATTATCATACATCAATCTTACATAATCATATATCAAACACACATAATCATATATCAATCTTACATAATCATACAATCTTACATTATAATACATCAATTTGACAATATCAAAAGTCAATTTTACATTATAATAAATCAGTCTTACATTATTATACATCACATTATCATACATCAATAACATAATCATATATCAATCTTAATAATATATCAATCTTACATAATAATATATATCAATCGTACATAATCATACATCAATCTTACATTATCATACATCAATTTTACAATATCATCAGTCAATTTCACATTATAATAAATCAATCTTATATAACTATACATCACATTATCATACATCAATCTTAAATAATCATATACCTATCTTACATTATCATACGTCAATCTTACATTATCATATATCAATCTTATATTATCATATATCAGCATCCACGAACCTTTGAAGCTATCTACTACAGCCTTGACTTCATGGTCCTCTGCAATGTTACTGGTCACATCATGCCTCTCCACTGTCACCTTTGGACCACTCTCCTCAAAGCGAACCAAAATCTTTGATAGATTTCTGAATTCTGTTCCACTTTTGACAACATATGTTCCATTTATCTGCAGTAGACAGTAAAAATACAAAAAAGTTAACTTTGCACTTATATTGTAAATAAAAGTAATATAAAATATGGCATAAATATTATATTTAGGCCAAACAATAAGAAAATGATCTACAATCTATAAATTTAATTACAAGAAAGTTAAGAAATCATTCAAAAATTGTTGTTTTGTTGCATTTTGCATTACTATACAATCCAGTAATGGCCTGCTAAAGTCTATGGACATGTAGAGGAAACATAAGGAAAAATTCCTTGACAAATATTCAAACCATGAAAGGGACAAATATTTAATCACAATTGATTAACAATTGACAATTCTACAGTTTTTAAATTTTATTTTCAGTCATCAAGAAGCCAATTTTATGCTAGTTTGTGATGTATTAGCAGGTGACATTGGTAAATCCTTTGTTTTAACTTGTCTATCCTAATTCTATGAAGGTGGCTGACACAGTGACCACAAGAGTCCTTACCATACCCCCATTCAAAGTCTAGCACAACAAGTTAATGTCATCATGTTGAGTTATTGATAATTTTTCAGATTTAAAATTTTAAACTGGCTGCCCATTCTTAAATAAATATCAAATTTTTCAAAAACTATCTAACTTTGATCAGTCATAACTAAAATACTGAAAAGCTATTTTCAGAATTCAAAGATTGATCTGATAAGATATGAAACTCTTTTGATGAATTTAGAAATTTCTACATGTCCAAAGACCTTCAATGTATATAATATGAACAAATAGCCAGTACTAAAATATAACTGTTTTATTATAACAATTCACAAGTGAAACTTAATTTTTCAAATATGTTTTCCACTGGTAAACTGAACTTCATAACAGGGGCGATAGAGTTAGGGATGGTCCCCTATTATTTTCAGTAAAAGTGTGTTCAAAATGTATAAATAAACAAATTACTCCAAGTTGAGAGAATATGTTCATTTTTCACAATCAGTCCCCCTTCCACTATTTTGAACACAGGTAAACTTCAAATGCAGTAAAGAGTGTTCGGACAAAATCACCTTAAACAATGGCATTTTCCCCCTTTCATTGTTGTATGAGGTGCAAAAGAGCTAAGAAATGTGACTTTTCAATATTGATAAAGAGGAACATGGGCATTTGTCCTATCTTCTTTTAACCATAATTAAAGGTAGCCAGTGAAGATGCAAACGATAAGTGCTAGGCTTATGCCAGGTTACTATAGCAAGGGGAAAAAGGCAACAAATATGTATACTGACCTTTCTTTGGTTTTAAAACAAGAACAAAACAATTTAGACTATTTTAAAAAGAATACCTAAGCTCAGTGTGGAAACTGTGAACTAGAATGCTTGTGGAAATCATAATGGTAATCTACTGGGTCTATAGTACAGGAGTGAGTGATCAGGTCATATTGGACCAGGTTATTTGATTTTGGAGAGTTCTCAGTGTTAGTCTGAGTTATCAAGGAGAAGTGTTGGCTTTAGT
>JAIGNY010003306.1:450000-490000 GCA_020152595.1 Chiridota heheva
TTGCATGTCATGAAATATTTGTTCCATGATATTTATTCATAAGCCACACCCACCATGCAGATCAATAAAATAGAACCTGTTGACAACATAAGCAAGTGCACAATAATTAACAAGATTATTATAGCGCGTATGATGCGAAAATGGTTGCTCATTTATCCTATTTCAAGAGGTTGTCAGTAAGCCCTACTCATTAATATTCATGACATCACTACCACAAATTCAGAACATATATACAGACCATGACCCATCTGTGTATGACATATGGCATAAATCCGATATACCATTCATGAGATACAGTATGGTGTTTATATCCTTAATTTAATACTTTCACATTGCGCCACACCTGTACCATGCATATGCGATCTGTTGATCACAAACGCATGTACACAATAACCACAATATTATCATATCCAATATGACTGTGTCATACATTATCACTGTGTCATACATAAATCAGGAAGATACTCAGCGCTGTCCTCTTTAATATTGACCGTATGTCATATGAGGACATACGTATCTAATTCATTGATAACACATACATCTTTGTCACAAGTTCTATTTTTATACCTGGTATATATACCCACAAATAATTTTTTATAAAAAATTATATTTGTATCATCCCAACCTTTTAAAACATGAATACAGTTCTTACCTCGATGCCGTTCCAGGTAATCATTCTACTGACAAGACCATCTGCCAGAGGCTGGTTGGTGAACTGATCATATATGTTGCTCATCAGCCAAGGGAAGTTTGTAGCACTGATGAGATCATGCAACTCATCTAATCCATAGTCTGCAAAAACAAAAATAACATTTTTCTAAAATGTTCATTTGTATGTGCATCAAACATTTGTTGAGTGGAATGTGAAATCGAGCATTGGAAAATTTCAGAGGAGAACACCGCACCACTTTCACCTGCATGAATTCACCACTTAAACATTAATTAAAACCCATCACCATTAACACAACCCAACCAAAACTTGAACATTAACATGACTACCAATACCACAATCCAACTGACAACCCAACCATTACCACAAACCAACATTACCACAACCCAACCATTACCACAACCCAACCATTACCACAACCCAACCAACAATCCAACCATTACCACAACCCAACCATTACTACAAGCCAACCATTAAAACAACCCAACCATTACCAAACTCAACCATTTTTACCACAGTCCAACTGGTTTTACCACAACCCAACCATTACCACAACCCAACCATTACCACAACCCAATCATTACCACAACCCAAGCTTAACAATCCAACTGTACCATTAACACCACAACTCTACCATTTACCACACTCATTGTCACATTTACAATCATTACAATAGATCTCATTTCTAACACCACAGTATTCATGAAATTTCAATTTCTAACTTTTCTAGGTACCATTTTAAAATGTAGATGGGCACACACACAACATGAATATTGTATTCACAATAAACAAAGTCTATTTCCAACAAGCTTACCAAATTCATGGTTTCCATAAACAGCAGTGTTTATATTGAGATGATTCAGGATGGGTACCATCTGTTTTCCATGGGTTATTGTGCTCACTGTAAAAAAAACATCAAATCAAAAGTGAATTAGTAACATTAATCCTATTGTATCGACAAGTGTGGAAACCTACAGAAAAAGTCTTTGAAGAAAAGCAATTTTTTTCATATCACAAAAATCAAGATGGTCAAAGTTCTATCTAGGATTTAAAACACAATTAAAACACAATTAATGTATGCAGAGACAAAAGCACTTAATCACTGTTTGAACCTCATTGTTAGAAGTTGTACAGTGTATAAATTGCTCTTCAAGTGTGACCATGGTCAAAGGTGTGAGGGGGATGACCAAGATTTTGTCCATTGTATTCATACATGATAACAAGGAGGAACATACAAGACAATTCAAGGCCACATACTCCTGCAATAAGACTATTTAAGAGAACTTATTGTACAGTATCAAAAGCAAGTGCAATAATGCCAGTCTTTTAATTTCTTGGATTACATATATGTCCTCAATAAAGATTAATGTTGAGACAGATAAGAGTGTTTATATACACATTTAATGTACTAGGTAATGTCCTTTTAAGAGTGCATTAAATCCTATTAAATATTATTTATCAATCTTTAAAATAAAAAAACATTTGAAATTGTTTAAAAAGAAAAACAATATAAAAGAATGAAAAACATATTTTTTCATATAAATTAACAAATTCACCCGTTGTGAAAATGGTATAAACCAAATAATTGAGGTAGAGCATTACCAGTATTTAATGCACTGGTCATGGTCATGACAATGATACAAATACTCCAAAAATTGTTTACAACAATACATACTAATCTTGTAAAAAGTGATATTACTTACTCATAGACGGATTAAACGCATCTCCACTGAAAAGAAGCAGGGGATTCTCATCGCTGAAGCTTTTCACTAGTGTAGCAAAACGTGCCGCACCTCCCACTGGCTCTGAGGTCCCAGGCTCAATGTTGTACACATCATTGAAATGAAGAATGACAAACGATTTACTTGAAGACATTTCCAGGGTTCTTCACAAAGACGATAATAATTGATCCTTTAAAACATCTGGAGGAGAGAATAAGAATGTCAATGATGAAATGTGTATGGTAATCACAGTGATATTTCTTACCAAATTCTCACATTCTAAAAATATTTTTGAAATTGAGTAAAAAATGATGTCGACAAACCACCTACACAGACTACTTCCATGCATCAAACATACTACTACTGTACTGTAGAATACATTTTGTTATGTTTCCCTGGCATATGCCTAAAAGTAAAAAAAAAAAAAAAAAAATAAAAAATAACATTTTTAATGAATTAGCAAATGCGAAATAAATTCTCAGAGAGTTCTGCACTAAGCATTAGATATGCAGTTTGTGATTGTAGAGAAACATGTAGATTGTAACAATGGCTGATTTAAAGGTTACTGTATCTCCATAGAGTTCTGAATAAAGGAATCTGTTGGACAAAAAAAGAGAAAATGTGCTTTTTATGCAACAACAAGATTGAGTTGTACAGATGATTATTATTTGCTTCTTAATGATTCTCCAAGTTATCAGCAAACAATGAAAAAACAGGTTGTTTATGCAATTTCATCAATAATTCTCTATGCAACGCTTGAATATAATCTATACATTCTGCACAAAAATGTTGTTAAATGAAATATGGAGTTGGCTGATTTTAACTGGAAATTAGAACATTTTGCAATTAAGCACTGTTCAAAATTTACATGAGATTTTTACCTACATGTAGGCCTAGTAAGCGCTATGGCATACAATGATACTCATCTGACAGAAATCAGTAATTCTATAATCACCATCAAAACTCACTGGCATCTAAAATTGTAAAATGCACATTTTTTAACTTCATTTTAGATGAACTTTGTCAAATTTATAAAGCTACAAGCCATAACACTAAGGAGGATCAGAATAAGCAGATATACTTTTGTACGATGTAATAAGTGCCTACGATGCTTACGAAAATTAAATTGCACCACTTTTTAGGCCCAAAGTTTCTTCCTTATAAGCGCCCATGCTCGGGAGTAATGCCACAATGCAAATTTGGCGAACAAAGGGGAAAATATCCCTATTCCTATGTAATTACATGTACCACACATTTGTTCTCCCCATATAACAAGGATTCAGGCTAATGTACAGAAAGAATGGAACATATTTACATGTATACTAAATATTACATTTTTTATGAGATACAGTAAGATTCAATTTGTAGTACTGTCTGTGTTTTATTATATTCCCTTTCACAGTCTGACATGTATTAAACTGCCGGCAAGCGACAAATATTTGCTGTTAGTTTTACCTAATGGTATACGTCTACTTTAGATGTCTATGTGACATCTTTTTAGATGTCAACAGTCACTGTATATGATACTGTACCTTCTTTAGATGTCTATGATATGACAACTACTTTAGATGACATTTTCCTTTAAATGTCTAGGTGACGCGTTCCTTTAAATGTCTATCTTACATCTTCTTTAAATGTCTGTGTTACATCTTCTTTAAATGTCTATGTTACATCTTCTTTAAATGTCTATGTTACATCTTCTTTAAATGTCTCTGTTACATCTTCTATAAATGTCTATGTTACATCTTCTTTAAATGTCTATGTTACATCTTCTATAAATGTCTATGTTACATCTTCTTTAAATGTCTATCTTACATCTTCTATAAATGTCTATGTTATATCTTCTTTAAATGTCTATGTTACATCTTCTTTAAATATGTTACATCTTCTTTAAATGTCTTGTTACATCTTCTTTAAATGTCTATTTTACATCTTCTTTAAAATGTTACATCTTCTTTAAATGTCTATGTTATCTTCTTTAAATCTTCTTTTAAATGTCTATGTTACATCTTCTTTAAATGTCTATGTTACATCTTCTTTAAATGTCTATGTTATCTTCTTTAAATCTTCTTTAAATGTCTATTTTACATCTTCTTTAAATGTCTATCTTACATCTTCTTTAAATGTCTATGTTATATCTTCTATAAATGTCTATGTTACATCTTCTTTAAATGTCTATGTTACATCTTCTATAAATGTCTATGTTACATCTTCTTTAAATGTCTATGTTACATCTTCTTTAAATGTCTATGTTACATCTTCTTTAAATGTCAATGTTACATCTTCTTTAAATGTCTATCTTACATCTTCTTTAAATGTCTATGTTATATCTTCTTTAAATGTCTATCTTACATCTTCTTTAAATGTCTATCTTACATCTTCTTTAAATGTCTATGTTATATCTTCTATAAATGTCTATCTTACATCTTCTTTAAATGTCTATCTTACATCTTCTTTAAATGTCTATCTTACATCTTCTTTAAATGTCTATCTTACATCTTCTATAAATGTCTATGTTACATCTTCTTTAAATGTCTATTTTACATCTTCTTTAAATGTCTATCTTACATCTTCTTTAAATGTCTATGTTACATCTTCTTTAAATGTCTATCTTACATCTTCTTTAAATGTCTATCTTACATCTTCTTTAAAATGTCAATGTTACATCTTCTTTAAATGTCTATTTTACATCTTCTTTAAATGTCTATCTTACATCTTCTTTAAATGTCTATGTTACATCTTCTATAAATGTCTATGTTACATCTTCTTTAAATGTCTATGTTACATCTTCTTTAAATTAAATGTCTTTAAAATCTTACATCTTCTTTAAATGTCTATGTTACATCTTCTTTAAATGTCTATCTTACATCTTCTTTAAATGTCTATCTTACATCTTCTTTAAATGTCTATGTTATATCTTCTATAAATGTCTATGTTACATCTTCTTTAAATGTCTATGTTACATCTTCTTTAAATGTCTATGTTACATCTTCTTTAAATGTCTATCTTACATCTTCTTTAAATGTCTATGTTATATCTTCTATAAATGTCTATGTTACATCTTCTTTAAATGTCTATGTTACATCTTCTATAAAATGTCTGTGTTACATCTTCTTTAAATGTCTATCTTACATCTTCTTTAAATGTCTATCTTACATCTTCTTTAAATGTCTATGTTATATCTTCTATAAATGTCTATCTTACATCTTCTTTAAATGTCTATCTTACATCTTCTTTAAATGTCTATCTTACATCTTCTTTAAATGTCTATGTTATATCTTCTATAAATGTCTATGTTACATCTTCTATAAATGTCTATCTTACATCTTCTTTAAATGTCTATGTTACATCTTCTTTAAATGTCTGTGTTACATCTTCTTTAAATGTCTATCTTACATCTTCTTTAAATGTCTATCTTACATCTTCTTTAAATGTCTATGTTATATCTTCTATAAATGTCTATCTTACATCTTCTTTAAATGTCTATCTTACATCTTCTTTAAATGTCAATGTTACATCTTCTTTAAATGTCTGTGTTACATCTTCTTTAAATGTCTATCTTACATCTTCTTTAAATGTCTATCTTACATCTTCTTTAAATGTCTATGTTATATCTTCTTTAAATGTCTATCTTACATCTTCTTTAAATGTCTATCTTACATCTTCTTTAAATGTCTATCTTACATCTTCTTTAAATGTCTATGTTATATCTTCTATAAATGTCTATGTTACATCTTCTATAAATGTCTATCTTACATCTTCTTTAAATGTCTATGTTACATCTTCTTTAAATGTCTGTGTTACATCTTCTTTAAATGTCTATCTTACATCTTCTTTAAATGTCTATCTTACATCTTCTTTTTAAATGTCTCTTTAAATGTCTATGTTACATCTTCTTTAAATGTCTATCTTACATCTTCTTTTATATCTTCTATAAATGTCTATCTTACATCTTCTTTAAATGTCTATCTTACATCTTCTTTAAATGTCTATCTTACATCTTCTATAAATGTCTATACATCTTCTTTACATCTTCTTTTAAATGTCTATGTTATATCTTCTTTAAATGTCTATCTTCTTTAAATGTTACATCTTCTTTAAATGTCTATCTTACATCTTCTTTAAATGTCTATCTTACATCTTCTTTAAATGTCTATGTTACATCTTCTTTAAATGTCTATGTTACATCTTCTTTAAATGTCTATCTTACATCTTCTTTCAATGTCTATCTTACATCTTCTTTAAATGTCTATGTTATATCTTCTATAAATGTCTATGTTACATCTTCTTTAAATGTCTATGTTACATCTTCTTTAAATGTCTATGTTACATCTTCTTTAAATGTCTATCTTACATCTTCTTTAAATGTCTATCTTACATCTTCTTTAAATGTCTATGTTACATCTTCTTTAAATGTCAATGTTACATCTTCTTTAAATGTCTATGTTACATCTTCTTTAAATGTCTATGTTACATCTTCTTTAAATGTCTATGTTACATCTTCTTTAGAGCTCTACAGTATATGACATCTTCTATAAATGGCTATAATGTAACATCTACTTTAGATGTCTCAAGAACATCTTTCTTTAGATATCCAAATGAAGATTAGTTGTGGAGATTGATCAAAAGTTTAGGGTGGGTTTGGGTTTTGTGATGAGTGGAGATGCCCAGGTGAATAGAAGGGAGGGAGGTGGCCCAAGGAGGAAAACTGGGCCACAAGGTGCCGAGAGTAATGGGGTTGATGCCGGGATAGAGGAGGTCTGATTTAAGGCGTAAGCTAAAGGAAGGATATAAGGTTTTAGTCCTATCAAAGAGGGCAGATAAATTGGGGTACCTAATGAGGTTGTAAACAGGCTTCTGGGTGTTGGTGAGGATCTTCTTAGATGTTTAGGTGACATCTTCAGATGTACATTTTACATCTTCTTCAGATGTCTACAGGGCAATTCCACCGTGACAGCTGGGACATTTGATACAATTTTCTTACGTTTAAACATCCTGCAAGGAAAATTTGAATAGAAGAGTCATTTACCATCACAACCCATGAATGAAGATTCATGCATACTATCTATCTATGACCAAATTTTCATGAACCTACTACATTGCATAATACAAGAAATCCACAAAAAAATGTTCATGTGACAGCCGGGATAAAAAAAAAGACAAGATTTTAAAACTTTTGTTTAAATTGTATATTACCATTTCACCTGAAGGTCTATCTACAAACTACACAATGAAATCTTATAACAAGTTGTAGTACATGTGGTATGAAAACTATCTTAATCTTTCCACAGATTTCCATTTCATTTCCACAATTCTATCATGACAAGCTAACGTGACAGCTGGAACATCTAGAGAAAACTTTGTAGCAGCATAATTTATCATGCAATCCAATGAATTAATTTGTACCAATAATATAACCAAAAACAAAAGGTTTTGTGGTTCCGATGCTATTTTTCATATGCTAATTGATTTGCAAGTTGTGTATTACATTGTACATTAGCTAACATCACAATTATACCAAATATAAAATTTAAAAAACAATGCGATTTTTAAATATAAGCAATTCAAGATTTCTACATTAAGCCCCACCTACTCATTAATATGCATGATCTCGCCACCAAAAACAATAGGGCACATCTACAGACCATGGGCTATCAGTGTACCACATATAAAGGAAATCACAAGTATCTTTCTTGAGATACTGTGTTTACAAGTTCTTTTCAACAAAATCATGTTAAGCCCTGCCCACTATGCATATTATGAAAGTCAACAGTTTGGTACCATTAACATGTACACACTACCTAACAACATAATTGTACCAAATTTGAAACAAATCAGTTATGCGGTTGTTAAAATATGAGCCTTCTAAGAATTTATCTTTAAGCCCTGCCTACTCATAAATATGCATGATCTCGCCACCATAAACAATAGAGCACCTCTGCAGACCATGGGCTATCTGTGTACCACATATGAACTGAATCCAAGATATCATTCTTGAGATGCTGTGTTTACAAGCTCTTTTCAACAAAATCATGTTAAGCCCCACCCACTATGCATATCAATGAAATTCATTATTTTGGTACAATGAATATGTACAGTACACACTAGCTAACATCGCAATTATACCAAATAAGACATAAAACAAACAATGCAATTGTTAAAACATGAGCATTTCCATTTTTTTTACATTAAGCTCCGCCTACTCATTATTTTCCATGATCTCGCCACCAAAAACATAATAGGGCACATCAGCAGACCATGGCTATTTGTGTACCACATAAGAACTGAATCCCATGTATCATTCTTGAGATACTGTGTTTACAAGCTCTTTTCAACAAAATCATGTTAAACTCCGCCCACTATGCATATTAATGAGTCAACATTTTGGTACTATGAACATGTACACACTACCTAACAACATAATTGTACCAATTTTAAAACAAATCAGTCATGCGGTTGTTAAAGTATGAGCATAGCTCGGCTATGGAGTTGTGAATGGTCAGGGAAGCTCTAAGGAGGTTGTACAGGGGGCAGGCAAGGAGGATGTGGTGGACTGTGAGGGGGCAATGGCAATTGTTGTAGAGGGGTGGGAGAGCCAGTAAGGAGGTGGGAGTGAGTGAGGTGGGTGTGACTATTCTAAGGCGGATAATGTGGACTTTGTCAATACAGGAGAAATGTGGATGGTGGGTTTGGTCAGAATGGTGGGTTTGGTCGGAATGGTTGGCTGGATGTCATGGAGTTTTATGAAGGGGAATCCAGATATTACACATCCTTACAGTATGCACTGAAAATAAAGTTATTCCCGACATGGAGTTTTGTCGACAGTGTTTAAGATCACTTAAAGATATTAATTTTCTGGAACAAACCAGACAAAACTTTTAGGTTCTGGGTCTATACAGTATATAGATTAGGAAGTACAATTGTAATGCAACCCAATCCAACTTGTAAACAGTACTCGAATCGCCAAACTTTGATTTTCAATACCTGTCAATTTCTCTCCTTACCTTATAATAATTTGAATATTTATGACCACCTTGTCAGTGAGATATTGGCGAATTGATGCTAATATCACCATGTCAAACCCATCAGCCTACCACATAAAGCTTTAGTCCGAAATCGGCAACAATGAAAGTCCGGAAAACAATACAACTCCTGTTGTACGCTAGGTCAAGTGACTGTACAAAACATGCAGTGGGAGCAAGAAGACAAGGAAGCATTGATGCATACATCAAAGCCAAAAGCGTACAATACTCTTGAATATAATGCAATCCACTTATTTGTGGATAAAAAAGTTTATGCTTCGACTCTGAAGCCTTTGTTTGGAGCATTTTACAAGTTTTTGAATATTTTTTGCAGGGAATGGAATAAGGAATTTATCTTGCAATCTTAAGAGTTTCATGACCAGGAATGTGAGTCATACAGTAGTTGTAGTGACTATGACTATGACTCCAGACTGGGAAGAACAAATAGAGGCCTACAAAAACATCAATGATGAGTTGCATGTTCTTAAACCAAAGGCACTATGACTACAACTCCACACAGGCCCAAAAATGTTTCAGTAAAATTAGGACTCCAAACTGAGAAAAAATATAGGCCACACTTGAAATAGTAATCATTAGTGTTAGGCTGCATAAGAAAAACATCAAATGTTGTTGAATTTTGATTCAAGTATTTAAAAACTTGGGCATCTATGATAATGAAACTCTTGAAAATTGCATGAATTCATTAACAAGTAGAATGTTAGCACTCACATGCCTCCATCCCTGTTGATTCCCCATCCCCAATATAATCTACTTCAGAAATCCTAGGCCCACCAACTTATATCCCCAAACAATCTCTTTCTCACTATTGCCATTTGCATTCTAAACACTTCAGGATCTACCCTCTGATCACTGATTTCAGTTTTATTCAGGTAAAACATTCATTGTTTGAATTCTATTCAGCCAAGATTCACATTCCATCATTTTCCTTTCATGCAAGAAGCCTATTGTTTTGATTCTCTTGATACTAGAAACCAATGTGACTTTCTTAGAGTCCTGAAAATTGATTGTTTTTATTTCTTTCAGGCATGAATTCAATGCTAAACACAATCCATTAGAAAGTTTCCACTCTATATTAGTCTTGACAGATCTCACCCTGATACATCCTCACCCCTCCATTTGGGATCTTCCCTTGTTGCAATGTATCAAATCTTAATCACTTCTTCTTTATGCAGTAACAAAACCACACACAAAATTCAATCAAAATCTAATCATCAATTCTTCAGATATGTTGATGGCAAACAAACAAACAGACAAACAAATGCATGCGAAAACATACAGTAAGCTGCATCCAATTTTGTTGGCAGAGGTAATTAATTCCTTTAAAAAAATGTTCAACAATATTCCTCCTGCAAAATCAGGAAAATTTGAATCTATCTTGAAAGTCATGAACATTAGACAATAAAACAGCAGTTTTGCAGTCTATCACATTCAATGATATACATTAACTAAATAATAAATGGCTAAATAACATTCAATATACAGTATCTTTTTATGAAAATCAGATCAAGTGGTCTCAACATTACCTTTTCAAACTGCTTTTTATCATCTCATTTATATCCCTTTTTATTATTTTTTGCTTTTTACTTTTTATATTATTAATGCTTTAAATAATTCTATTTTTTAGCAATTTTTTAAATAATTTTTATTTATTTATTTTTAACTTGCTTTGAATGTCACTACCATTATTTATTCATACCAAGTATTATGCTTGCTTGTTTATGTACTGTACAGCAGGTCTTTGTGGAAGACCAGCACTGTTGCTGAAGAGGTCACCCTGTATAAAAATGTGAAATAAATACATAAATAAATCAATAAGTAAATTTCTAGAAGGGTATTGTCAGCCCTAATTTCAGATTTGTTCATGATCAGATGTAAATAGTGTGATTTAACTTGATTTTGTTAAAAAAAAAATGACAGAAATTTCATTTTTAAGGCTCACATTTTGTTTAAGTCTTGCATCTCCTGTAATGACTTTTAAAAATTGTGAGATAAATTCCTTAACAATCCACGCAGTGGCGTAAACCCATTACACAAGTGAGGGGATGATTTGTAAGATATTTGTCTGTTAGTGAGTGTGCAGCGCCCCTGGTGGGGTCCAGGGGTGAAGCCCCGGTAGGGGTAAAGCTCTTGCAACATTGACATTTGATGGACAAAAAAGTATGTCACAATGCATAGTAAGAAGGTGTTTTATACAAGTCAAAATTCATGTCAAAGAGGGCTATAATACACCATATACAAAACACA
Organism: Chiridota heheva; assembly: GCA_020152595.1. Lineage (NCBI taxonomy): Eukaryota > Metazoa > Echinodermata > Holothuroidea > Apodida > Chiridotidae > Chiridota > Chiridota heheva. The sequence goes on from JAIGNY010003306.1 coordinate 461,679, forward strand.
AAATCAGAAAATGCATAATGTGGAAATATAATGTTTTATTGTTTACATTTCTGTGCATATACTGTACAAGTCTATAATCACTTTTGAAAAATATGTGTAGTCAAAAACAAAAAAGTTTCTGAGCCTGCTTCCTATGCTTCTAAATACCTTTGAAAATGTAATTTCTCACTTAATTTTAAAGTACTGTACTTTTGGCCAAAAGAAGGTGAGGGAGGGGGGTAGCATGGATCATCCCCCATTGTCAAAAAGTAAACCCCCACCTAGATTTATGCCAATAAATCTATTCCTTTAAAAATACCCTTCTTGGGTGCAAAATCAGGGAAAATTTGAGAAATTTTTTGGGGCCATAAGAATGACATTCCAGTCATTTTTATTACCAAATCAAGCTAAATCATATAATTTTAATACATCTGATCATAACAAGAATTTGAAATTTTGGGTAAAAATTACCTTCCAAACATATGTTGATTGTAATTTAGTCATTTATCAATCAGGTTTCTCAACAAATTTGATAGTGACTGCAAACAACCTACAGCCTGTTTTACAAATTGTAAGTCTAAGATGGCTTTCAGAATGGCTTCATATTTTCTTTAATTTTGCACCCAACTTGGAAGGGTTTTGAACATTTTTTGCAAGGAATGCATTTTTAATGAGTTTATATTGCAATTTTTTAAAGTTTCATGACCAGGGATACAAGCTTGTGTTTAAATAAGCATCAAAATGTTGTTTTTCCTATGCAGCCTACATACACTAATGATAACAATAAATATAAATATAAATCAAATATAAAAACTGTAAAATCATTTTCTGATAAGTTAAACAAGACACTTATATCAAAATATGACCAACTCTAGTTTACCTTCATGTATTTTCATCTCCACTTAGTTTATAATTATATTTGATGTCTTATCTATTTTTACCCAACCACTTTATTACTTTCCAGTAGGCTTCTTTATTTAACCGTGTTTTTTTTTTTTTTTTTGGGGGGGGGGAAGGGTAGGGGTTCCTCTTTTCCTTCTATTTTCACTATTTCACTTTTCTATACACCTTTTTCATTAATTATTTCAGTTAAGTTACGGTGGCTTCTTGTAAAAGCTCCGGCTTCTAAGCCCTTCCACCACTTTCTCATAAATTGTTATGTCTTTTCATTATAAATATTGTAATATATGCATGAAAATGGAAAAAAAATCAGTCAAATCAAATCAAATTAATGTTACATTATGTCAATCTTAATAAACACAACATTGACAAATTGACTTCTTCCTCGTGAAAATATAAGAAGCAAAGCCTACTTATGAAAAATGAAAAAGCATAATGCCACTATAAAAATAGATCCATAAAAACCATCTTTTAACAATTATTTTTACTAAGCAGACCTCAGACCATGCAAATTCAAACTTCCAAATTTGTGTTGTATTCTGCACTAACTCCACCACTGGGCCCCAGGTACTGTAGGCTAAAACAAGTTTAAGCCCACTTGGACTAACGGCCTACAATTACAGTACATGCACTGTCAGATTGAGAGTGTGACTGCCACTGCAGCACTGTCTTGACTGTCTGACGGTCATGATTATTATTATTATCATTATACCAAATATTATAGTGCTCAAATTCATGAAGAAGAAAAAACATGCTCATAAGCACTGTACATGAAATATAATATAAATTAATATAATTATAAATTATAGTCCATATGCTAACTTAAATGGATGTGTTTTTAATAAAGATTTAAAAGTGTTCAAATCTGAACAGTCTCGGACATCACTTGGAAGGTTGTTCCAGAGTGCTGATGCTATTGTTCTAAAAGATTTGTCACCATGACTGACAGCTTTTGTTCGTGGTACCACGAGACTTGAAGATCTACATGACCTGAGTGCACGCTCTGGAGTATACAGTTTAAACATATTTGTCATATAACAAGGTGATAAGACACATAGTGCCCGGAAAGTGTGCATGATGACCTTGTACTTAATAGGGTAACCCACAGAAAGCCAGTGGAGCTCCTTCAGCACAGGCGTAATGTGTTCAGATCTTCTTGTGCGAGTGATTACTCGGGCCGCTGTTTTGAACACGCTGCAGTTTGCTGCTTAAAGAGTCTGTTACACCACACAGTAGCGCATTACAGTAGTCCAGTCGCGAAGTAATCAAACTGTGCACTAAAGATTTGGTGGCTTCTGTATTCAGCAATGGGCGTATCCGTCCGATGTTCCTGATGTGCGCATAGCAAGACCGGCTGACTTGGTTGACATGCTTTTTCATGGACATATCACTGTCAAATACAACACCAAGGTTCCTCACAGAGGTAGTAGGTGTTATTCTGTCACTTCCAAACCTATAGTTACTAATTAGGCCTATCAGTGACCGGTACCAGTGCACTTCTTCTGAGATTCCTCTGAAAGTGGACAGGGTATCCATTTTCATCCAAGTTTTTGTATATATTTTTTTTTTTTACATTTGTTTGTTACTAGGTTCTATCACAGTCAGAGGAAATTACGATCTCAGCCTGGGCAATTATAATTACAGTACATATAATAATTGAAAATGTACATAGCCGTAGGTCGACATCGACCTGGGAGAAGAGGCATTTTTTTGTAACAAAAAACTCGCATTGGAAATGTTCTGTTTACATGGAAATCATATGAATGTCTACCTGGAGATGTTAACTTCGTATGAATCCACATGATTACGATAAAGGTAATTTTGCAAAAACAAAGTCTTTCACACCCATGTCTCAGAGAAGTTTTTGTAAATGATCGTATGCAGTTTGTCAAAGATGTCAACAACGAAATGTGACAATAGCCAATCAGGAACCAGAAAAGTTTATACAGTGTATACGTAACTTTTAATGGCATATATAAGGTGTTGAATATACATCTCTGCGAGTAATATAAAATTAATTTATTAACAATGTGAGTCTATTTCGAGTTATCGTAGTAAGTAGACTTCTGTTTTGTTCAAATCAAGTCATTCTTCAAAATGGCAACTTTCATCGAACAAGTTTCTTATAGATTGTCCTAGGTTTTTGGCAAAGATTCCCGTTTTAAGGTAAAATCGAGTTAAAAGTATGTATATGTTATTTTATTTAAGATGCAATCATTCTAAATGCATGTTTTTACATATTGAGAAGTGATTTATGATTTTCACTAATTACCTCTAGCTGTGGATGGTGTCAATTCAAACCAAAGCAAATCTAAAATGATGTATTAATAACACTGAAGGATACTATTTGTTAGTACTTCCTGTAGTACAGTCAGATGGATGCTAGCTGTATTAGTATGGCTGCCATAGTGATGGCTGGCCAAAGTACGGTCAAAGTTCAAAAGAGTGCTATCGGGACTGTAACATTTTAGCGGGGGTAATATGTTTTAAAGATCATTTGAGGGAAAAAATTCAGATAATAGGCCTACTAATAAAGTACAATTAGGCCTACATAATCTAAACATTTCTTGATGTTTTATTTATTTGTTTTCGCACACAGTTATTTACTAAAACTGTTTAATAAAATTATATGAACACAAAAAAATGTTGTCTGCAAAAAATCAACTTGCAGTTTGGTGGAACATCCTACAACTTATTTGTGGACATTTGAATAGTTGATCACAAACGTGCGGTGACTATGAAAGATGGCGACCAAAACATGAATCAAAAAACCTTATCCCATTGTGGTGCTAAATAGGTCAAGATGTAGGAAATGTTTTTTGGAAAAGTGTATTTTTCAATGTTTAATAGACTATATGGACCAGTTTCAAGGAAAAATGTGTTTTTTTATTTCATAATTCCTTAATTGTCCCATATTTTTAGTTTTCAGGAGTGCAGAACAATGTGCAATTACATTTTCCATGTACACATTTTGTATATTCAAAGCATTTTATGTTATTTTCTTTCAATTTTGATCAAAAGAGTGCCAATATTAATTTGATTACCAATATTTTTGCATAACTTGTAGGCTTCATACAGTAGGGAGGGCTTAACATGTATTTTTCCCAAGTCAATTTGCCCTTAATGCCTTAAGGTAAGACTAGAATAATGGTGTTTGTAACAACAAATTTCATCATTCTTTGCGAGCACGACATAACATTCCAACTTACACATTTTAAAACTAAATTTTTTAGTTTAGCGAAACTAGTCCCATGACTAAAAATTTCAAAACTTACAATAAAATCTTGACACAATATCAAAATTAAATCAAAATTACACTGATAGACAGAAAACATATTTGTAGTTCTTACTGTTATAAAAAAAAACTATCAGCAAAGAACATATATTTGATCTTTTTCAAGTTTCTGAGTAGTTATGAGTAAACAGACATGGCAGTATGGCTAGAAAAATCACCCTCACAAATAGCATAACAATTTCTTAAAGAGATCAATGAAAACAATATCAATGCTTGTTATTGATTGATTTGATTGATTTTTTTCTTTCCATTTTCATGCTTATATTACAATATTTAAAATGAAAACACATAACACTTTATGAGAAAATGGTGGAAGGGCTTAGAAGCCGGAGCTTTTACAAGAAGCCCACCATAATTTAAATTGAATAATTAATCATAAAAGAAAGTATAGAAAAGTGAAACTGTGAAAATAGAAGGAAAAGAGGAACCCCCTCCCCTCCACCCTCCCCCCCCGCAACCCGGTAACACAACAATGCCTAGGGGAAATTAATAAAGTGGTTGGGTAAAAATAGATAAGAGGTCAAATACAATCATAAACTAAGTGGAGATGAAAATACATGAAGGTAAACTAGAGTTAGTCATATTTAGATATAAGTGTCATTTTTAACTTATCAGAAAATAATTTTACAGTTTTTATGCTTTTATAGAATCGCACATTTGATTTCAGAACTTAATACCATTAGATACAATAGAGCGTTTGAAAAGGTCAGAATTCATGTGAAGAGAAAATAAATGATGGGAGAACCTGGTGTTGTGGGAATGTATATTATGAATAAAAGAAAAGTAACCCTTGAAAATATCTGGTAATTGTTGATTAACAAATTTAAAAATGAATACATATCAAAAATCTTAAGAAAATATAATCTGGTAAAAAGAGGGGATGTATGTGCTCAAAAACTTGGTTGGGTGATAATACGAACAGCCTTTTTCTGAAGTATGAATAATTGATTTAGATGAGAAGGGTGAGTTATAGGTGGAAAGCAATAGATTTTACAAATTTTGGTAACTAGTAATTTTTCTATGAACACGGAATTTTTGTGAACATTTTTCTTGGAACTGGTCTTTTCGCTCAGCTGGTCCACATACTGTAACGTTAATTGTTTAAGAAAATCCCAAAAGTATGTTATTTTTCAATCATCAATTTTCTACAACGTGTGAATTTTCAAATACATAGTAATTTTACAGTAGCTTTAACAACCCTCGTACAGCAATCCCAATGTCAACCGTACTGAGGGATGTGTATAATCACTAATTATTTGGGTAAAATCCTAAAATAGCTGTAAAAGGACTTTTGCTTTTTCTTCTTTAATTTTGGTTTTTACGTTGTCTTTATGTATTTTAAGTATTTTCCTTTTTTATATTTGAATCTTTTAAGTAGAAACTAAGCTAAAATTGTTTCAAAAAAAGAAATAATTCTTACATTTTGGCCATCCGATCAAAACTTTTACTCGTCAGTGTGTAAACTATTACTAGGCCTACAATCTTGGACAAAACTCGTTGAAACACTTGGTGAAAATATGTGATGTTTTTCATGAAGCTACTTTTATATGGTAAATTATTCCACATTTAGAACCAGAAATGCTGGAAATTTTTTCTGTTGCTTCTTTAATCTCTACTCTTTCAATTGTAATACATATTTTAGAATTTCAAGGACATTTTTATCATTTCATTGACGCTACTAGTGTCCCCCTCCCCTACCTCACTATATTAATTGTCCTCCCCTCCCCCTCCCCTCCCCTTTCCCATTCAATATTGGCCGTTGTTACTGTTTTTCCTGAAAATGATGTTAAGAAAGGAAGAAATTCAACAGTGAAAAGGGGGAGGGGGGAGGGGGGGGGGGGAGGGGGGCTGGGGGTAGGGGATTACAAATTCTCAGAAAAAATATTTTAAAAACATAACACTATATAGTTCTCAAAAAGCTGAAGTGTTCGAACAGTTTTGTCCTAGATTGTCTGAGGAAAGAATGTCAATTTTTTGCTCAGATAACTTGCATTATTTCTCGATAGCAGATGTGTTTTGAGTGTCTAGAGAAAAGTCAGCAATATAAATTTCAAAGACAATAAGTTATATGATGAATAAGAATAGACTTGGGGATTGGAATAAACAAATAGGTCAATGGAAACTTTTTTTATGTCTATGAAGGTTGCAAATACCTGAGAATTCGTGCACATTACATTTCGGAGATTGAATGAAGAAAAATAAATAACAATAAAAGACTGTGGTTAATCCAAGCATATGTAAAAAAGCTATTCAATAAATAAAAAAATGTCGACCCTCATGCAATCGACAGGATTCGAATCCATGTTCCAATGATTTGAAATCTATCCTATTATCCGCTAGCCCACTGCGACGCTTGCTACATAGGATTGAAAAAATGCCATCCAAGGCTTGAAATAAAATAGGAGGAAGATTGGTAGAGCTGCGAATTATGTGAAATCTTTATACAACTCAACACAAGTAAAGTCTTTTATCTCTTAACTTCTTTCACAACTTCCAATATTATCATACAATTCTTTTTTACCGATTGCATAATACACCGATATTAGTAAAAAGATGCGTGCTGAAACGTCTACTGTACCATTGTTTTCCTAAAGTTTGAATCTTCAATACTATTTCCCCTGACTGTTAGGGTAGACTGTGGAGCTCTTTCATATTAAGATTACATACAAAAATGTTCCCCTATCCTACTTCAATGTATTTACCAATAACCCCCTTCCTTTCCCCTCTTAACACTGTCTGACCAATTTGACACGAAATTGACCAATTTGAACAGTTGAAGTGGAAATGACAGATTTTTGGCATAAAATGCAATGCTTTTCATGAACCTACTTTTCTATTGTATATTATTCCACATTAGAAATCACAAATGCTAGAAATTCCACCACGGGCTTCCCTCCTAAAACCCACCAGCCCATGGCCTCCACCGCACGGGGCTACTCGTTCTGCAATCAGGCTATAAGGCTCGCTTTGCTCGCAAGGGCCCCCAACCCACTGCAGCACAGAGCCCCCACCAACTTACCTCACTGATTGAACATTTACAAATCATCATTACTGTCTTTTTTGTAGGTCGTTTCAACCCTCTTTTAACAACTTTAGTAGCTTGATGTAATTTTTCAGACATTGTCATATTTTTCAAGATGCTTCCTGTTTCCCTATCCTACTACAATGTATTTTCCAATTTCCCCATCCCCACCACGTCCGTTTCTAATTAAGATTGCCTTACCAATTTGACGCAAGATGGACCAATTGACAGATTTTGAGAATAACTTTCTGATTTGTATTCTGTTTTTTACAAAATAAGCGCGAATCTTCTTCAAGAATTTTATGGGACTTTCTCAGACAATCTTGGACAAAACTTATTGAAACACTTGGTGAAAATATGTGATGTTTTTCATGAAGCTGTTTTTCTATTGTAAATCATTCCACATTTAGAATCCAAAAATGATGGAAATTTGATCTGTTGCTTCTTCAATCTCTACTCTTTCAATTGTAATTAATATTTTAGAATTTTAAGGAAATTTGTATCATTTCATTGCCGCCGCCAGTCCCCCTCCTCTACCTCACTATAATAATTGTCCTCCCTCCCCCCTTCCCTCCCCCATTTTATGTTGGCCGTTGTTACGTTTTTCTTGGAAATGACGTTAAGAAAGAAAGAAATTCAACATTGAAAAGGGGGGAGGGGGTAGAGGGTTACAATTCTCAGAAGAAAAAACAAAAACAAAAACACTGTAACAAATGTAGTTTTTAAAAAGCTGAAGTGTTCCAACAGTTTTGTCCAAGATTGTAGCCTACTGACACTGTTGTACTGACGAGTGGAGTCTGCAAGCCGTTTTGCCATTTAAACAGAAAAAAACAAAAAACGTATGCATTAATAATGTACATGTAGGCCTAGATCCTCATTTTCAGGTTAGGTTTTAGGATTATGTTTTAAGATTAGCTGTTTTAGGATTAGGGTTTAGGATTATGTTTTAGGATTAGGGTTTTAGGATAAGGTTTTTCGGATAAGGTTTTAGGATTTTATCATCATTGACATTGCTAAAATTCCTCCGCACTGTTGTTCAGCTTTGTTTTCTTTAGTTTCGTTAAAAATGGCCGACAACAATGCACAATTTGTGAGCTCGTGATCTAGCCTTTTTCAAGTAAATTTGCATAAAAAGGTAGAAATTTGAAAGTATTTTGGAATAATGGGAAGATAAAGAACAGAAAAATTGCTAAAAGAAGGTAAGAAATATTTATAAAGACTATTAAGCATGATTTTCTTGAAGCCAATTTTTTTTTCTCTTAATTTTATTGGATTGAAATTAAAAACCTGTTTTTTGCCTGAAAATTCTTAAATTGTTGACTAAAATTGATATTCTAAGATTTTTTAATCTTTCCTTTATAAATTCTGAAAGTTTGAAAAAAATCTGTCACCTATAAGTATTAAAATGTTGAAATTAATTCTAGGCTATATAGCGATTTACCGCTATACTAGGATTTTTCCAATATTTGAACTGTGTACTGTATCAACACCGTCAACGCTAAGAGGATTGTCGAGCCGCACAGACACTATGTGTACAGTGATGAGAAACGAATCCAATTGACTCACACACCCTAAAGTCGGACGTTAAAAACCACACACCCTTTTCTAAAGTACCTAACAGTTATGACTTCAATAGCTACCTAACTCTCGGAAGTCTCATTTAAACTAAGTTCAAACTGAAATAATACAAAATAATAGAAAGAACTGACTCAGTGACTTCATGACCGCCCAGCACGCGAGTAGAATTGATCATGACCACTCCGCAAACTTTTCAGGTAGCACGGAACTAATTATTTTCCCTATTGAAACCTATGATGAAAGTCAAGTTAAGGGTCCTTTTTGTACCAGAACGCAAACTTGTTCGGATGTATCGTGATGTTTTCCATAAAGGACTACCTTATATTTCTTGAATGAGAATAGTCTCAATAGGGGGTCACCAGACGTTTTGGGCATTTTTTTAGGCAGAAATGAAGAGGTATTCTTGACTTCTCAAAAGCCTTTGATGAAGTCCCACACCAGCGCCTGTTATCCAAACTCTCCGCCTATGGAATTGATGGAAATCTCCTGGCGTGGTTTGCATCATTCCTCAACAAGCGCATCCAGCGTGTTGTCTGTGATGGTAAAATCTCTGATTCTAAACAGGTTTTATCTGATGTACCACAAGGTACTGTTTTGGGTCCATTACTTTCCCTTTTATATGTAAATGACATCCCTGATAATATAAACAGCACAGTTAGACTATTTGCTGATGCTGCCTTGTGTACAGAACAATTGATAACCCCTCTGACCAACAAATCCTCCAAGATAATCTTAACAAGCTTGAACAATGGCAAAACAAATGGCAAATAAATTTCAACCCCTCTAAATGCTACATCTTGTCAATTTCCTCTAAGAAATGCTTTAAATCACCTGTTTATACATTATGCATCCAGCCACTAAAACATGTCAACTCCCACCCATACCTAGGTGTTAAAATTGATGATAAACTTAGATGTCATAAATATATACATAACATAACCAAGAAAGCTAACTCTGTACTTGGCCTATTAAAACGTAACCTCTCACACTGTCCCACCGACGTTAAACCCACTGCTTATAAAGCTCTAGTCAGGCCAGTACTTGAGTATGCATCAGAAGTCTGGGACCCCCATCACCAGTGCGATGTAGATAAACTTGAATCTGTTCAAAGGAGAGCAGCCAGGTTCTGTATGGCAGGATACTCTTATAAATCTAGTGTAAAAAACCAGCTTCATAAATTAGATTGGCCCCTGCTAAAAACAAGAAGGTAAAACACCCGGCTAAATATGCTATATAAAATCAATAACAATCTTGTCGCCATCAATAAAGATGAACTTATCCCCACCGTCAGAACTAATACAATAAATAATCATGACCTTAATTTCCAGGTTCCCTATGCTAAAAAAATGTAAATAAACACTTTTTCTTCCCTAACATACTAAATGATTGGAATGCTTTACCGTCAGACATTGTACATGCACCAAATCTCAAATGTTTCAAAGCTAAACTTACTAACACTTGTATTGCTAACTAGTTTTTTTTTTTTAAATTGTGTATATTTTTTACTCATACTTTTTACGCTCGGTTGGCGTTCATGTCCTCTTGAAGGATTTTTGCGGACTCAACCGATTCAGATTCAGATTCAGGTATTGTACACCCTCACCAAATCACTTAGAATTTGGTATGGGTCCAAGGTAAATAGTTCCTCATAAAACTTTTTCTAAAGCAGATCTCGTAAAGTTTGGATATTAATAGTCAAGATCTATATATTCTTTACCATTCTTGAAATTGGCAAATTCTCAGCCTTCTGTTCCATGAAATAGGACCCCTCATTTTAGGCTGGCGCAGTAATTCCTAACTAGTACTGTGCTACCTCTAGCTACCGTTTTGAAAGGGAGTACATAACTATCATTTGCATCGCTTGAGTACGCCCTATTTCTTCGACATGTTGGACAGTCGCTCTTCTCTGACTTTTGTTACAGCAGCGCGAGAAAGACTAACTCTCTGAAGACAATTCAATTGTAGGTTTGTCATAAACTTAAAGATTTGGTTGATTTTAAAACTGCTGTATTAAAGTTTATAGCTAAGAGTTGGTTATTGCCTCCAAAACTTCTTCAAGTTTGATTTAATTGTGATGAAAATGTTCATTATAAAATTTGTGCATGTTTTCGCACGTACTTCTGTTTATCTGTTAATGGCATCAGGTTATGGAAGTCACTTACGGATAAGTTGAAGCATCGCAAAACAGAGAGGAGACTTAAACATTTAGTTCAGTATGGACTATGAAACTATTGAGGTGCATAAAGAACAAATGCAAAACTTAATCTTTTTTTCTTATGTTAATCATAATTATTCAAACTCATTTGTCCTATCACTCATGATGCTGTTATGTTTACAAGAGATTTTCTTCTAATCTTGTTCAGGTTGTGATATAAATGAGAGCTATAAAATAAGGTTTTGTAACTTCTTTCTTCTCCCATTTCCAATTATACTTTTTGACTGGCTTGAACTTAAAGGCCTCTTGTTTCTGGAATAATGTATGTTTTTACTTTTCTATGGTGACTATACGGGTTTTGTTATTATTGCATGATTTGGAAATAAATCTTTATAACATGAAATGAAATTAAATAATGGGATTTGACCCTAGCGTAATACAACGTAACGAAAGGACAGGAAGATATGAAAAACAAAAACAGTAAGGTTTTTTGACACATTGGTGTAGGATAATGTTTCGTACATGGAAGGGGGCCCGGAGGAATTTGTTTCGTTTTCATATGCATATATAATTGAAGTAAGTGAACACTTTTTTTTTGTAAAGTTTCTTATCTGCTTATTGTACACTTCAAAGGACACATGGATGAGAGATGGAGAGAGAAATATGTGTCATAAGTGATCAAATTGACCATATTGCATACTTTTTTAATTTTCCAGTGTAAAAGAGACCACCCAACCGGAATCGCCAGACATTTTGGCTTGGGTACAATAGTCAAGTACCAAGCGCGGAATTGCAAAACTAGCATGTATCCGCTTTAGGGCCTCTGGCGGCGGCCCTTGATGACGTCCAGGGGCAAACCTTGGTAGATTTCTTGTCTTTGATGCCCAAAATGGCTAAAAATGAAGACAAACTCAAAGATCAAAAAAAGTTTGAAAAATGTATGTGAAGATGATAAGAAGAAAATTCTCATGCTAACATCAAGCATTGTAGGCTGACCATTTCTAAAGGGCAGAAAATGAATTTTTCCTGAAAATTGAGAATATTTGGCAAGAATTTTACAGGCATTCATGGGTGAAACCTTGAACTGAAAATTTCTTTTTTTTGATGCCCCAATGTATTGTAACGAAAACTACATCCCCTAAATCCCAGCCCTCTATTAAACACCAAAGATGTAACATGCCTCTGGCCCAATGACTTTTAGTAATTTCTAGGTACCGTTCTTTTTGATGTATATTATCCCTCGCCTCGTGTGTGCGAGTCTCCTGTCTTTTTGGTAACGATTGCGTCAACACCGTTGAGATTACATTAAACTGTTTATTAAGTCGAAGCATTTTAAAAGTTATATTTACAAGTGAATTTAAGTTAATTTGTGGATCCTGAGTGATTTGTACCTTGGAAGGACCTGCGGATATATGAATTTTATACGCGTGAGTATGATTGTTTCTTTGGTAAATACCCAGAATTGACGGGGTAAAACCGACCCCAAAATTGACCCCGTTGTCATTAAACGTAAAGGTCGGGAGAATTGGTAATAAACACTTAGAATAATTGCTATAAACTGACCAAATTGGGTATCCGAGAGTCCGTCGGTTGATTTGTTTGTTTGTAAGTGCGGCGGTATATGCGAGTGAAAAGCCAAACTTTATACCAATACGAGTTCCACGAGAGACTGGGTCCATATAAAGTAAATCAAGAATTTCCATATATGGAATACAGAGACTCCATATATGGAATGCAGAATCCATAGGTTAACAGATATATTCCATATATGGATCAGTCATATTTCCATGGAGTAGCCATATCTCCATACATCTATGGATCGAGAGTATACATATGTGCCTATGTATAAATTGTCATCAAGATGTCTTGATTGAGTTTCATATGTCGAGAATATACCAGTGAAGAACCTACACCAATTGTCGTGTCACATTTATATACTAGATAGTCACCACCTAGCGCATTTATTAGCTGCACCATAAACCCCCAACAATCTCGACCCCCCAGTACCCGGTCGGCGTTACAATATGAATATGGCTGAAAGGTAGGCCTATATGGATGATATGGCAGCCACTTTGCATAAATGGATACCAGAGGCGGCGGATGATCTTTGAATATGGGAGGGAAGGGGCACAGGATATAAAGGGGCCCCTTTTCATGCATATTTTGATACCATGTAGCACAGCAGTATAGCTTTATAGGATCAAACCTGCCCCAGCCAACCCCCCACCCTCCCCTCACCCCTACTCTGCCCCATTGGAGCATTTTGAAACTTTTGTCGGTCCTAAAATTAATGGTGACCCATTTTCTTTCTTTTTTTTAAATTTACAGCTACAAATATTTAAGATATTTTGGCCCAAATGTTTTTTTAAATACAACAAATTTATACCAAAATCTGCAAAAATTGGAAATTGTATATATCGTATGTCTTGACATCGGATGGATTTAAACTTATAGATCATGATTAGCCAATTGTATTGGTCGTGAATCGAATATATTTCATGTTTAAAATAACGTGAAAAGCAAGTAAAGGGTCCTTAGATTATTATTCAGGAGACCATTATCTTGCTGAGAATGAATGTAACTCGCTATATCAGTATGAATTTGACCTGTAGACCAGATGGCTCAAATTCACACCCTTCAGCGAGTCCGAGGCAGCTAGAAGCCAAATTAAAGGCGACCCACGAGTGGAAATCGATGTTTGTTGTCAATCTGTCAATACAAAAATCAATCACAATAATTGAATAAGGGGACTTCAGTTTTTTTTTGATACTTTAAATGACTTTTTTTTTATCTCTGTAAAGGGGCACCTTTGAATCTTTACAAAGCCGATGGAAGAGGGCACGTCATGGCAATACACCGGGTCCAAATAGTGAGATTTGCCCTGCAGGGCCAATTTCAAAGATGCCCCAGTAATGAAATTTGGGGTGGTTCGCACTTTCTTCAAAGTCCCTACTTGATAGAGTTTTTATAATTATAAGCTGGGAAAACAAAGGTAGGCAGCGTGTTGACAAGTTTAAAATAGTCCAATATGTAGGGTTACTGGGTCCCAATTTTGCCTTTAGGAAAATTCAGAATAGGGTATGCGCGTGAACTTCACAATTTTAGCTTTTTTAGGGCGATATTTGTGTTACTTTATCTAGTGAAAAGATCTTATATTTAGTCTTTGAAGAAAAAGTTTTTCAATGTTTGAAATGGCAGATTCCAACTTTAAAAATTTGAAAGGGAACTTTTCTATCTGAAAATGGGCACTTTTTCCCCAGAAAAATGGCACTTTTCCTTTCTGAAGTAGGACACTTTTTAAACTGTGCCCCGGTTCCGCCGCCTATGATTGCTACAAATGCCCTTCATAAACAATCACCACAAACACTTTCTTACAAAATCGATCCCAAAATGTAAAAATTCTCCAAAAATATTCTTATTACGTTTGGTTTTTTCGTGACGTAAGGGAAGGACAGTACAACACTAATATTATAGGAAAGTTACAGTGTACCATATTTACAGCTTAACGTAACAAGTGGAGTCCGCCCATCATACAGGAATAATTGATCGGAACTTTTGTCGATATTTCCTTTTTATCCACAAGAAAATGTCACAAAATAATTAGCATATCGCTAATTAAGCGATATTCTGATGTCTGATGCAATGAAACTGATGTTTTGCAGTCTTTGGGCTTAATTTTTCACTTTTTCGCAAATTGTTCGCAAATGTATATATATATATATATATATATATATATATATATATATATATATATATATATATATATATATATATATATATATATATATATATATATATATATATATATATATATATATATATATATATATATATATATATATATATATATATATATATATATATATATATATATATATATATATATATATATATATATATATATATATATATATATATATATATATATATATATATATATATATATATATATATATATATATAATATATACATATATATATATATATATTTATTTATATATATATACATATATATATATATATATATATATATATATATATATATATGTATATATATATATATATATATATATATATATATATATATATATATATATATATATATATATATAAATATATATATATATATATATATATATATATATATATATATATATATATATATATATATATATATATATATATGTGTGTATGTGTGTGTGTGTGTGTACATGATTGGTATATGTGTGTGTGTGTGTGTGAAATGTTTAGAATATTAAAATGTCATAATCTTTACCTGTTAATACACCTTTAAAATCAGCACAAACTAACAAAGTTTGGATGATGTATGTGCTTATAAGAAGACAATTTTAAATTATGATGTAAAAATCCACTCAGAGAAGCATTATAGGCCTAGAGTTACCTTTTCTAGACAAGCATAGGAGAATTTTGTCCTGATAATTGAGATCATTCGGGAAAAATAAATTGTGTAGCGTTCATGGGTGAAGCCATGATGATAGTCTGAAAATGTCTTGTTTTTTGGCCCAAAGTGGCAAATCAACACAAAACTCCAAAATGTTATTAATGAAAATAATAAAACTTTATATTTCTATAATAAAATCTACTCAAGTGGCATTTGGGTTATTATTTCTAAACAGGCAAAGGAGAAAATTTGGGCAAAATTGTTGGGTTCGTTGACGCATTGAGGTGCTGGTAGGATCCAGGGGGCGAAGCTACGGAAAGTTTTAAAATATTTTTAGCTTCTGATGCCCAAAACTAGCCCATGATCATTAGGGCTTTGGGTTTTAAGCGGGTGGGCATCGTTCAGATATACTTCCTAATTTCCCAACCTGAGCCCAATCAGTATCATGCCGAGTAGAGTGGAAATTATTCTGATATCTAGACCATTCGGGCCTGATTGAGTACATTTCTGATTTAAAGAGATTTTAAAGGCTCTGCCCGACTAAGTCCCCAATCAGCCAAGTATGATGCTTTTAGCATCATGATGGCGAGTCGGGAGGACATGAATCTGATATCTATAGACGATTTGGGCATGCCTGAGATGCACCTCTGATTTAAAAAGTGCATCCAACATTTTACATCTCTGCCCGACTAGGTGCCCAAATATGATGTTGTTAGGATCATGCCGAGTCGGCGGTCGGAAGAACATGACTCTGATATATAGCTGAGTCGACCATGACTGAGATGTGCTCTGCTACAAGTACATGAAGCATCCGATGATTCTACATCTCTGCCCGACTTAGATTAGTGTCCAGCCAACAAAACAACTATGAAATTATCCAGAACAAGTAGGCTTATTTTGTCTTTTTGCAACTTCAAGAAACAAAAACATAAAGTATAACCCTATTAATTTTCCCACAATTTTTTTTCTTCAAAACTAGGCCATTTTTTTACCCGACGAAATAGTCAAATTGAAATTACCCTACATTTTTTTTTTCTGGAGGGGTTGTATTATTTAGTACAAGGACGCATACACCACGAGGGTGATCTCCACCTACTCTTCACCGTGCGGAACTTTAATATGACCATTGTCATATTAAATGACATATTCCCTGACAGTCTGAGTTGAAGAACAAACGAGTAATAGGCATGATTAAAAAACAAGTTTCCAACACTTTAGAAAAGAGGCAATTAATTTTCAAAATGTACTGATAAAAAGACATTTGTCTTGCAGTCTTGGGTCTGAATTTATGACATTACGCTTACACTGCAAAGCTGCTTTTCAGCATGGTGGAATCTTTGAAATACAATAACGGGCTATAAACGGAATGTAGGAAGCTTTGAAAAGTGGAGGAGGGGGAGGGGGCACGACCTCTTAGAGAACTTGGGCAAGCAGTAATTATAGCCTGAATTTTAAGGACATTTTCGTCAATTTTCGGGTGAACCTCCTTCATTTTTTGGGAAATTTGCGTGAAATCTTCTTCAATTTCCGGAAAATTTTCTTTAATTTCCAGAAAACTCTTCACTTTCCAGGTAAGCACTGTCAATTTCTGGAAATTTTTACTGGAACTATTGCCAAAATCGAACAGAAATTCCAACAATTTGTCACAATTTCATCAAAATAAAACATGCATGCATGCAACTAGAAAATAATAAGCCTTTGCGGGGGTGGTCCCTAACTCCCTACGTCTCTGTCCTCCCTACTCTGAAACAAGCCCTGAGTGACTTTTTTGGAGGCTTATGTCCTGTCAAAGAAGAAAAGCTAGACATGCCTCTAAAAGGAAGAGAACAAAGTGATGTAGGTTTTAATTTGATTATTACAAAATAAAAGAGATAAAATAAATAAAGACGATCTGCAACTGCATAGTTTTCCTAAAATAGATTCTACGCACGCCGAATTTGACAAGTTGAGCAAGTAGGTTGTGTATGGCAGAAATCTAGTGTACTAGCTAACATGCTTCAAAAGTACGTCCTTGATAAAATCAATAACAATCTTGTCGACATTGATAATGATAACGTAATCCCAAACGTAAACTTTAATACCAGAGATAATCATGATCTGAATTTCTACGTTCCCTATGCTAAAAAGAATGTAGCCTAATATAAATACTCTACTAAAAAGATAAAAAATACTTCACAGCCTGATATTGTACATGGACCATGTATAAACTGTTTCAAAGCTAAATTTACTAAACAAAAGTCGCCAGTTTTCTACTCAAGTTGGGTCAGTAATTAAGGGGCTTTTCATTTTGAAAGGGTTACAAGTGTGTGCGCATTCTTGCATTTCTTGCTACACATTTGGCAATAATTGAGGGGCACTTTTCATGTTCAAAAGGGAAACTTTGGACATTTTTCATAAAAGTGAGGGTGGAAGAGGGGTAGGATGGGGGGGGGGGGGGGGTCGTGCCCCAGCTCCCGGTTCTTACACCTTGAATGGAATAAAATACCAAGATGTTTTTTTTGTTTCAAGTCCTCTATTACATATATGAAAACAAAAATTTACGCGAGAATCCTCCTTTGAAATAGCCCTGATTTTCACTCCTTGCAAAAAGTAACGTTCTTGTCTCAATCTGGTGACAGGTACTCTCCATGCAACTTGGCAATCATTACAAATCATGAAAATACATTATTATGTTTCATGCATATGGCGTCTGCACAGACAACAAAATTTCCTTTATCCTTTTGTAAAGGAGTGAAAAGGATTGGCGCCAGTGGCGTGACAAAGGGGCGCTATTGGGGCTTAACTTACCATAAATCGTAGATTTGGGACCAAAAATATTCAATTTATGGAACAAAAACATGTGCAAGTTAGGGCCAAAAAATTGAATGCCATAATAAGATGTGTTTTTAGGGAGTTAAAGCCCCCCTTCCCCCTCAAAAAACAAAAACAAAAAAACAAACAACAACAACAAAAACAAAAACAACAACGACAAAACCTATAAATAGACACGCCCTTGCTTGGCGCAAAAAGAGAAACAAAATGGTGAAGAAACTACTTTTTATCTTATTCTGTTAAGGAGATAATCAAGTTTATTGCTCCGTCTTATCTATGTAGAAATGATCGGTGTAGTAAGTTTGTAAGGTTGGCTCCCGTATCCTCACATTCTTAACAAATGTTGATGTAAAGAAAATTGATTTAACTTTTTTACTATTTGAATTATTTTTCCTCAAATTTTCTTCAGGTGGTAAATTTTAATTATCCTTACAAAATTATGTTTTATTATATACTTTCCTGACATATCCGATGGTTTTTAAGCCATAAATCGCAGGACAAAATACGATAGAATACATCTGAGGCTGTGATGTCACAACTAGTCTGACTTCAGTCGTTTCTACAAAATTGATACCAAACTTTAAACTAAGAAATCTCCTTAACGGAATGATATTTTTAAATGCTTTCTTCACCATTTTCTTTCTTTTGAAGTCCTCTTTTATATAATATAGACTTGGTTGACCCCTGAACTCATTCTTTGATAAAACAACAATGTTTTGCAAACTTTTTGATAAACTCGTCTTAGCTTTTTGTTCTACCCTAGAATGCAATACATGCAATAGGCATAACATAAATTTCCCAAATTTGACTTTTTTTTTCAGACAATGCATGCAATGATTACATGAGATAACAGTTGACCAATGAGTCACATGCTAAAGTGCGTGGAACATCCTACACGTGCATTATTATTTACAAAGAACATAAATTATCCTATGATTAAGATAAATTATCCCGGATTTTAAAGATCATTGTATTTTTGAGTTTTATGATATTTGTTTTAAATAACCAGAGCGCTGTTATTTGACGATATAACCTCATTCTTCATCACAACAATTACCCTAGTTTACAAAAGATAGCAAATAAAGTGGTTATTTCTTCTATCAAAATGTAGCGACTAGGCTCATATCTCATTCACATACCGACCTGTATCATATATCAACATGTTATATGCACCACTACCACCTAACTACAATGTGAAGCAGGATACAAATTATGATAGGCTTACTGTGGCAGAGAAGAAGCTAAAACGGGGGAGACGGACTTTACAAAAGCGAGTGTAAAATACTGTCAAGGTTTTATTAAATCCATGTCCGCAGACCCTTTGAAGGTATACGGTCTAGGGACCCACAAAAATGCAATTTTGGTTTAATTGTACTTTCATTCACACAATTTTGGTTGTTTGAATTTGCTTTGGATCCAACTGTGCTCCTTTTTATCTTTAAGGCCTCCACGGGCCCACTCAGGTACACGAGACTCCGATTAAACTTCCCTTCTGAACCCCACCTTTCTTCTCTATAGCAAAATTCTAGGGCGTGCACAGTTTATACATACAACTATGGTGGTCCCACAATATCTGAACTTGAAAGTTGATATATTATGGTGGTGGATCACCGCAGTACAAACCTATGAGCTTATATAATTAATATAGTCTAAACATACACATAAGGGTCTCAAGAGACTAATTGAAAACTGGTGACTCACTTGGTACTTCAGATTGTACCCATAAATGTGATTGTTGTTAGTATTACAGACATGTATAGTCATAATCGGAATACACTATATGGGAATTATTCTTCGCTTATAACAATAAAACGTCCCGACAGAACTGTCTGGGGTGCATACACCAAGACGACAATGACGTTTCATTAATCAGTTGTGGCGCACTGTTTGCAGCCCACTGCAGTTTGGTAGCATGCCTATTAATGGGAACATAAATGTTTCTATTAATGGGAACATTTTGCTACATGGAAACCGCCATTTTGTGATATTTACCATGATCCCTTGCTATCCTAACGTTGAAGCCTTATGCAATATTACATTTTTCAAATTTGAAGTAAGTCTTGTAAAAATGTCTTTGCTAGGGAAAAATTAAAACTCATGAAAAAACTTTCATTACTGTCATGGCTACAACTTTTCCACTCCCATTTGATATGTTCTCCCTGCCGTTTTCGAAATATTAGATAAAATAGACAATAGAGCTAGGCTTTTAGGCGTGAAACGGCCATTTTAAAAATTCAAATGTTTTTCAACACAATGATTTTCAATATTTCAAGTACATAAATTTGAAACTATGACATTTTTTCACAACATCTGAACAATATGGCTCCATGACTTCAATATTCTCGTGTGTTATAAATGTTCCTATTAATAGGCATGCTTCCGGATTGTCGAGCATGCCGGGAATCAAACCGGAATACTACAGAAGAAATCTAAAACTTTTACAGCGTTAACACTCTACATACTACATATTTTCAGTGCGATGATCTTCTTTTTTTCGGTAGGTGAGGAGGAATGTTCCCCCAAGACCCAAAATCATGTTTGCTGTGTCGGAAACGTTTTGTTCTTGACATTGCGAATTGTGTGCTTTTTGTTCTCAGCTTAATCATAAAGATCCACAGATTTGCACATTTGTATTAGAAATCCCTTTTATTATTCATAATCTCTTTAAAATATTAAACAGTTTTAGTCTCATCTCCAAATCAGAAAACAAATATATTTATTGGAAAATACATTAGTCGCTTTAATTAGGTAATCATAGTCATTCACTGGAAGAAACGCTTTAGAATTGATTTATGCATGCATCTTTAGAAGACCATGTGGCCAATTTGATACGATTTTCTCCGAGTAAAAAAAATGACGTAGAATATAACCAGGAGTGTCGGAAGAAACTCGGGGAAAGAGGGGGAGAAGAGGCGGGGGAAGGGGGAGGGGGCAGAAAATCAAGTGAGAGCATTTTTTTGACAATAATTGTAAGGCACTTTTCATTTTCAAAAAGGGGACTTTTGATAGTTTTTGAAAAAGTGGGAGCACGGGCCTCGGTTCCTACACATATGGTTTTAGTATAAGCGTGGTTTGGGGAGCAAAGGGCACTTTCCCCACCCCACGTTCTTTCCAAATTTATAATCCCCTCCCCTTCCTCCTCCCGTTACATGCGACATTTCACAACATATCAACGAGATTTTTGAGGGAGACGAAAATTGTGCAATAACACTATGATTCAGTAGCTGGGTGGCGCAGTTCGAGAAAATTATATAATATTATTTCATACAGCGACTCATGCTGACCTGCTGATGTAATTTGTTTGATTTGGAACATTACAACAATATATTCTAAAAGTGAAACATTAATCAGAGACTACACCCTGTTACGCCTATTTCTTAAATAGAACTTGCGAATTATCTATATAAGCATCTGTTTTCAAGAATATTTTCATCAATTTACAATTAACTGTGTCTTGTTGTCTTACATCGAGAATTGCCTGCCTTCATTCGGGGTGAATATTTATCGAAGTCAACTTGAATTTTCGTTGACTGCTGCTTCAGGAATAAATTCTAAAAGAAAATCTTTGCCTTAAACTATCTGCCGATACAGATCATGAAAAGTGGATTTTTCAACTGTTACAAATCATAAACTCCGACGGACTTAAAACTTTGAGAAAAATTATCGCATTATTATTGTCGCGGAGCTGGATCATTAATTTCTTAGAATAATAAAGAACTTACCTAAATATCAACCGTCGCCCAAAGAGAGACCAGGCAGATAGCTTATCATCTTCACTATCATAGTATGAGGTTAAGTAGACCAACTTTAAGAGTATATTGTATATTGTTTATCGAAAGAAGTGTTTGAAATTTTGAATACACCAGATTCAATTTCAAAGTCACTGATCTTGATTTTATCTTTTGACATCCTTTTGTTACTTTTCTAATTTTGATCAGTTTATTATAAAAGTCATATTTAATAACCGAAGCGATTAAAAAATTGTCCACTTACCATTGAAATTATTAATGAACTGCTGATCCAGACCCCACTCCCGTAGTCTATTCTCAAGTCAGCATTCAAGTACCGGGCATATATATATATATATATATATAGGTAACGCGCACATAATGCATAATCACCTAAAATTTATTGATCGTTGATTGGGTCTATAAATTACGAGTTCGATTCTTTTTACCCAACAGTTGTTTAAAGTACCGAATTGGCGGCAATTTATATTCATAGTTGATTTACAACGAACAATTACATTTTTCACAACCCATTTTTTAAACAACTTAATAATAATTAAACAGTGCTGATTAAAATACGTACGCAACCACTTTTAAACAGCACTTCATTTAAAATGTTGATTTACAGTGTACTATGTAGGATTTGTGAGTGGGGAGATTTCTATTTGTTTTCAAGTTTGAAACTTGACCTAAAATAATTTCATATAACTTTAAAAAGGGCACCTCAAGCCCTGGTTTGCTTAAAAGGGGGATATCCCTCCCCCTTCGTCCTTCACTCTAGGGCAAGGGGGAAATTTTCCCCGTGGTTTCGACGTCGCTGAATATAATTACTACCTGACTGCCTGAAGAAAGTTTGAGGAAATGAAAGTCAAATGTAAACAAACTAGATTAATTGAAAATAATCAATTTTCTATAACATACGTTAATGATTATCAAGAAAGTGAGAACAAGGGCGTCAACTGTCCATATATAGAATACCACGCCAGTCATTTCGACACAGGTAGGGTAGAGCATTCACTTTGAACGTTTTCAGTTTGTTCTAAGATGAACTTGTTTGACAACTAAACTAAACCTTCAATACTCTGTTCATCTTCCTGGCCTCGATAATTTCACACAAGTATCTATCTATGGAACTTTCACAGTTAGGGTATAGAAAAAAATAGTTAAGCATGGATAACGGCTTCATTTATATTTTGTTTTTCTGTATTTTGCTTTTGTGGTAGTAGTTTACGGCTTCATTTATGTTTTGTTTTTCTGTATTTTGCTTTTGTGGTAGTGGTTTTGCTTGCTTGTGCTCGTTATGGGATAACTAATTCTTCTTAACCCATGATCGTTTTACGTAATGCTATATCACTTGGGTAACAACAAAAACATTACAAACATTTCATCTTATTTTCACAAAATAAAACTATATTGTGATAATATCACATCGTTTGTACCAACAACATTACATGCTACACATGCTACAGCCTGGACTTAAAACCATGTGAACCTATAAATAGTCTATGGCAAATTTTGAAAGAGAAACATTATATTGATAGTTAAAAACAAACTTTTGCGCACTCCAATCAATGTCTTGCACACTCGCATCAATGTTTTGGACACTCCCATCATTTTTGCACACTCCCATCAATATTTTGTACACTCCAATCGATGTATTACACACTCCCATCAATATTTTACACACTCCCATTAATGTTTTGGACACTCCCATCAATGTTTTGGACACTCCCATCAATGTTTCGCGCACTCCCATGAATGATTTTCACACTCCCATCAATGTATCGCACAATCCCATTAATGTTTCGCACACTCTCATCAATGTTTTTCACACTCCCATCAATGTTTTGCACACTCCCCTCAATTTTTGCACACTCCCATCAATGGTTTGCACACTCTCATCAATGTTTTTCACACTCCCATCAATGTTTTGCACACTCCCCTCAATTTTTGCACACTCCCATCAATGTTTTGCACACTCCCATCAATGTTTTGCACACTCCCATCAATGTTTTGCACATTCCCATCAATGTGTTGCACACTCCCATCAATGTTTTGCACACCCCCAGCAAGGTTTTGCACACTCCCAGCAAGTTTTGCACACTCCCAGCAAGTTTTGCACACTCCCAGCAAGTTTTGCACACTCCCATCAAGGTTTTACGTAAAACAGAAGCCAAGACACGCCAAATTAAATCAATTCACTATTCAATACATGCAATCAATGCACTTCATTGTATACTCTTGATATACAATATACACATGATCAGATGATTTAAAGGAATATTCCCATTAATTTTCATTCGTGGAATAACTTACAATCTTGGACAAAACTAAATATCGGATTGAGTTAGGAAACATGGAACTATAGTTCTGCTCCCCTAATTGAAACATATATGACTTGTACGATAACACATCAATTTCTAAATGTTTTAATGTTTATTTCACAAAGAGGAAGTTTTGGGAAATATATCTTACATTTAAAAGACTATCCAGTCCTTCCAAGATACATTCATTTTCTATACCGATTATGAACTTCACTAGCCGTTGGTTTCTTGTGCCATCCTAAAGAGGGGCTGTTTTGCTCACTTGCCAAGGATAAATTGCAGATATTTGATTAATTTTACCTCTGTTGGATAATAGTAAACTTTGGGATAAGATTGTCCTTGGGGAAAACCCAATTATTTCCTAAAAACTTTAAAGCTGCGCCCTTCAAGATTTTCTTGTCACAGCTGTTCCTGTCCTATCAGTTCACAAGCTTCCACAGTCCATGGGGAAAATATATCTATACCTTAATTTATGTTTTCTTGGTAAGTGAGACCAGGCAGCCGCAAACACATAACCTTAATCAAACATTGCTTTCGTCAATTCTTTAGAAGTTCAACCTGTGTCTCATTATTCATCATTTATTTACACAGACGTAGATGCTTCTTCGTCAATGATGATATGGTTGATGTTGATATACCTAAAAAATAGGTTAGTGATTCAAGATGCATAGCCAAGATCCGGCTTATATCTTTATAAATATCAGAGGTTCTCTTGGTTCATCTTATCTTCTTCAGTATAAGATCAAACAGGTCCGTCATCAAGCTGAAAACCAGAGAACGTTGAGCGTCGTAAAGTTTTGAACTTCAGAGTTAGTTTCCAAGTGTGCGGATTATCGCTGATCGCATGGTAAAGCTTTATTCTTTTAAGTGAAGAAATAAAACAATTAGGCCTTACCTTTTCAGGTTTGGCTGAACGAAGTTTGATGTTCAGATAGGGTCTGATAGTTATGATGTATGACCAGGAAGAAAAGTAAAAATCTGCATGCTATTTTACCTTACTTTCCTTTCCTTGAAGTCTTGGAAATTAGTTATCATATATTTTTGCACTTATATTTTGATTAAAGCGTTCAATAAGTGTGTAAGTATTCAATAGGAATGTTGTGAGTTGCTTTCAGCTGACTTCAACATAATCGAAATCATATTCAGCCACGGGGGAGCAAATTCCTTCTAATTATATGAAAATGAGTAGAAAACATTATTAGTAGCCTGCCGTTGGATTCATTGTTTTCGATACAAAATGCTGCGATAAGACAAATTCTTATGCATTGTGTGCTCCTATTTAAAAAAACAACAAAATCTGTTTCGGTGATTCACATTTGTCAGTCATTGTGGTGTAACTAGCGTGCATCCAATTCCAGTCTTGTTTTACACATACGCCCTACAGAAAACTAAAAGTATTCCTGCACGGGAGTTCCAGCCATGCGCCGTAATTGTCGATATAAATAACGAATATTCTCCGCAGGCTCTTGTGAAGTAACTTTGTCAGTGTGTTTATTTTGTATTACAAAAGTTTTTGATTATCAAGACAAAATAATGAAATAAGAGTGATTTAAAATGTGGCTGTTTTCCCCTAGATTGTGTCGAAAAACGACGTTCTGAATGATGGACAATAAAAAGTTACCAAAGTTCTCAAAAACGTCATGTTGAAATGATAATTCGTATGACCTTAGTTATATCAATTTGGTGCAAAAATTGTGTTAATAAAATGTGATTGAAACTGTTACTTTTTGGTACTTCTATGAAAGAGCTCCTAATCGGGAGACCAAAACTGTACTCAATCGGGAGTTGGAAACGGTCTGGATTTAATATATGTTCAGTATATCCTAAACGTAAGCGTCATTGCAAAACTTCAGATGTACTGTAATACATATTGTCAAGACTTTAATTGGGGTGTTTAATGTTATAGCAAGAAGGTATCACGTTATAGTATTTTCTGCATGAAATAATATTCTGTTTACCTGGTACTGAGGCGCCACCTCCCCCACCTCCCAAAGATATCATTTAGGCAATGTTTGGTACCTCGTTGGTTTTACGACGTAAAGTAACGACTATCGTTCAGGATGTACAAGTACTCTTATATTTTTTACATTGTTTCACGATCACATACTCGAGAAAAAGGAAAATGACAAATATAGATTTGCTTTAGTTATCATGTAAGTCATTTCAAAACTGCATACGGGTATATGTAGACGTGTAGAGACAACATATGCTGGGTGTTTCATGGGGTGTTTCATGTTATAGCAAAAAATAATCACTTTATAATATCACTTAATAGGTATCACTTTATAGTATTTTCTGCATGAAATAACATTCTGTTTACCTGGTACTAAGGCACCACCTCCCAAAGATATCATTTAGGCAATGTTTGGTACCTCGTTGATTTCACGCCGTAAAGTAACGACTATCGTTCAGGCTGTATAAGTACCCTTATATTTTCCCTATTTTTTCATAATCAGATACTAATTTTGAATATATCGATAAAAAGGAAAATGACAAATACAGACTTGCTTCAGTTATCATGTAAGTCATTTAAAAACTGCATACAGGAATATGTACACGTGTAGAGGCAACATATGCTGAATTGTTTGAAAATCAAAATTGACCATTTAACAGCATGTTAAAATCACACGCATCAATATATACATCTTAATATATAACTGTGTGTGCCAATTTGAGATACATTTTCTGTTCTAAATCTTTTGGTTTTTAAACGTCACCTATAATTCTTTGAAGTAGTGCAGCAACTTGTGATCAAAGGTTTTTGAGTCTTTACCATAACCCTAATCAAACAATTATCATGACTAGACACCGTGCATACTGAGATACAATAACACATTTTAAGAACAAAGATTTTGAGTTGTCCACCTTTCATACATCACAAATTAGTTTGAATTGGAACTTGAACTTAAAGTTCTATTTTCAAAATTTAGAAATTAATCTGATCAGGTTTTGACACTGATGTTACTAAATGATATAGAGTTTGCAATATTCCCGCAGACCATTCAACAACGATCACACTTAAATCTTTATAGTGCTTTTTGGTTTTTTCTTTATTTCTTTGCAGTTTGAAAATGTTTATCCATCAGATGATCATGGCGTTAACATCCCCTCCCAAGTACGACGTAGTCTGTGCACTGGTTATCTGTACTTTGCTTTCAGTGCAGATAATAAGCACTTCAGCTTGTCCAAAGGGTTGCAGTTGTTCATTCGGTACAAGTACAACTGTACGTTGTGAATATCGTGGACTGAAATCCATACCTGCCGATATTCCAGAATCCACGACGCATTTGTATCTTTATGGGAATTATTTAGCCGCCTTACCTGAACATGCCTTCTCAGAATTTACTGATTTAGTTTATCTAGATTTACGTTACAACGACATAGATTCAATCCACCCTTTAGCCTTTGAGGGTTTACATAAGCTGACGAACTTGGATTTGTATGGAAATGAAATTGATGCGACATGCCTTGAATCATTGAAATGTTTATCTTCATTAAAGACGTTGAATGTTGATTATAATAACCTGGCATCTGTTAAAAATGAGACATTTTCAAACAATACCAATTTACAATTCCTTAACATGTATGGAAATTCAATGTACGAGCTACCTTATGGTAGTTTTGTTCATCTGGCAAATTTAAGAGCGTTTCGTTTTAGTAGTTATAACCTTCAGTCTTTGATGAGTAATAGCTTTATTCATATGCCGGATTTAACAGACTTAAGTTTGAAACATGGTTCTGTTTCTGCCTTACCCTCAGATGCTTTTGATGGTTTGCATTGGTTAGACACTCTGGACATGTACGATCAGTCGTTTACAGAAATACCCATAGATAGTTTGCAATATGTTCTTACAATTTCCACCCTCTTCTTAGGAAGTAACTATATTTCCTCAATAGATAGGTCAATGTTCCACAATCTTACCAATCTACGATACTTGTATCTGAACTATAATCGTATACCCTATATACCTCCTGATACATTTATTGAGTTATCAAATTTACTGACATTGGATCTACGTGGAAATCCCCTAAAAATCTTACCATCAGATAGTTTGTTATATTTACCTCATCTAGTGACCCTTAACTTAGGATCAACCGGTCTTACGTACCTTGAAGATAAAATATTCA
>JAIGNY010003306.1:495000-535000 GCA_020152595.1 Chiridota heheva
ATACAAATTTTGATCAAACGCTATGCCCAGATTCCTAGCACTTATTACGGGCTCAACACGAATGTTACCAATATGGAGTGGTGGGATTAGAATGGCAGATCTAAAGCCTGAGGATGTAAATTATTTCGGTCTTATCATCATTTAACTTCATATCATTAGCGACAGACCATGACCTGACGTTTCTTATGCAAGCGTTCAATTTTAAGAGTATAGAATCATGCTCTTTCACTCTTGACTTGAACGCATAAATTTGGGTATCATCAGCATATATCAGGCTGCTGACACCATGGGACTTGATGATATTTTCTAAAGGAGAAGTGTACATTGTGAATGTTATTGGACCGATCACAGAACCCTGTGGTACTCCTTCTTTGGGGTCATGAACATTATATTCTTTTCCATATATTGTAACAATTTGAAATATGTTAGTGAAGTAAGTTTTGAACCACCTTAATGTTGTGCCGGAAATACCATATCTATCTTCAAGACCTTCGAAGAATATCGAACGCCGCATAGTAGTCAAGCAATATCAAAACGACTTCATCGCCCTTATCCGCAGCAAGAAGCAGTCATTATAAACACGAAGCAGGGCTGTTTCAGTGAAGTGGTCAGTTCTGTAAGCAATTTGCTTCTTTCCATATAACTAATTGCTTTGAAGTTAAGTATGCATCTGTGCTGCGCATGCACGCTCAACAGTTTTTGCCAGGAACTTAAGAATAGCCATCGGACGATAATGTTTCAGAATATTACGATCTAAAGGTGGCTTCTTGATGAGGTGCATAATGTGCGCACACCTAGGCCAGTCAGGGAAGTGTCCATTTGCTAATGGAAAATGAAAAATTCTTGTAATAACCGGCAAAATAACATCAATGCAGTTTTTGAGTAAATATGACGGTATGGGGTCAAGTCTACAAAATAATGAGGATGATTCCATAATAAGTTTCTTGACAGATTCCGCAGAAACTGAAGCAAAGTCAGAAAACGAGATGAGGTGCAATCAGAAGACGGCGTGAAGAGCTCAGAGTTTGGATGTTTACAACTTCATGATGAATTTGCTTGATCTTATCCGAGAAAAACTTTGAAAACTGATTAGCAAGTAAATAATCATCCGGAGTTTAAGGCAAAATATTACGAGTTATAGGAGCTGCTAACCTGTCATTTTCCTTGAATAGCTGAGTCTGTTCCTGTGAAAGTCTTGTTTTGCTTGTTTTAGCACTGCATTGTAGTGCTTGGATTTTGTTTTGAAGATCTGCTTGTGTACTTCCAATTTAGTAGAAAACCAGCGAGTTTTACATTGCCGTACTTCTTTTTGATGGGCTCGAACTTGTCCAGGGACTGGGAGGCACAAACGTAAAGTGGGAATTAAGCTATCAGCCTTATGGTGTATGGCATTTCCATCCAACTACTGATTGTCTTGTCAGGATTTGAGACAATGTTTTGACCAGATACTTTAAATCATATTGCTAAATTGTGATAATATTCATGTTTACACAAAAATGGCCTATAAAATCAAATGATGTCAATTGCAAAAATGACAACTATGAATCGAATCCATCACCAGTGCTTTCAGCACTTTGATTTTATACCGCGATGCTGATCAGTAAACCATGGTGCATGGGATCTACACCTGATTTTGCGAGCCTTTGGAGGAGCATGCGCATGCACTGGTGATGTGTATAAGGCTGATGATAAAATGTCATTACTAAAAGCATCTAGATTGATCTGACTAAGTTTACGAGTCTCTTTATTCATTTTCAATGGAGCTGGCCGACCAATATCAAGTGAACAAACGATAGCGGCATGGTCTGTATTCAGGTAATTTGTGATAGCAAAATTGAAAATAAATCTACCATGTATCATGCATGCATCATTAGGCTAACGTTTGAATTGAACAAAGGAAATACAACACACTTGAACACCCCTATTCTCTCACTAGTGAACGAAAGGAATATTCTTCCGAAACATATTTCATTAACAGGGATAGAATGAGCTCTGAAAAACTATTCTAGTTTGATTATGTTATATTGCAATACTGGATTCGTCTGTGGCTTACTTTACCGTTACTTTACCTTGCATTTTCCTCTGAATTATAACAAGCAACATCCGGGTGACATTTGGATACGGTGATACTCTAAATCTTAATCCGGGTGGTCATGACTTTGCCAATGCAATGGTAATGAGTTAGTAGTGGGGAAAAGATGGCACAAATAAGCTTTACTTATCATTTACGAAAAATGTTTTTCTAATTAAATTTACGAAACAGCTTTCCTCCTTCCGGATAAAATAAGGATTTTTATAATTACAAAAATAATGAAAAATTTGTATTTCGGATCTCTAGTGTGAAAATCAAAAACAAGAAAATAATTTACACTTTTTACAGACCGAAATTTATTTCTTGGAAGGTGTAACTCTTAATTTCATTGGAATGGATGTTCAGTCAGTGTTTCCCGTAGATATGATTTCGGATGTTAGCTAAATCGGCATTGATTTTGTGTTGTTTTAGCTAATAAGTGGATATATTAGAAATCTATGAACCAAAACCTAAGTCCGGAAGATCCTTTACTTTTAATGATAGGCAATATCCCTTTCTGCTGGGAAGATAGTATTCTTGTCGATATTGTAATCGCAGTTCGGTTTGTGCTACCTTTACTACTAAACAGTTTCCGAGACGTATTTGTATAACCCATTTACCTAAATAATTTGAATATTCATGTTTTGTTTGTTACTGAAGCCCATAAAACTTCAAAGGTCTTCAGGGTTTTAATTTCTACACTAAATCAGCATGCTGCATAATGAGTAATCCTTTTTCGCTCTTGTTATTATGTTATTTTCTTAAGTATCGTTGTCGTTTTACGCAGTGAAAAACGTGCTTTTAAGTGTTTGTAATTGTTTACTTTATCCTTTAGATGAAATCCTGGTTAATTGCACCGATGATATGATGACAATTTTTCTGGAAAGATCCGCTTGCGCCAAACATGCACCAGAGGAAATCCACCTGATAGACGCGGCTTGTCATGGTACGTTGCTGAATAACGATACTATTGCCTTGCAGACAGGTTATCATGAGTGCGGGACAGAAATTACGGTGGGTCACTTTCATAAATTGCAGAAATAACATGCTTGTATGACATGCTTGACTATCTGTAAAACATGTAAAGGTTAAAATGTCCCTCAAAATTTCCCTCAATCGTTGAGGGTATTGAAAAATTCAGCAAATGACACATGTTTGTTGTGCAAATATGCACCATATTCCAAATACACTAGATGTTTTTCGTTTATAGAACAGTATATAATTTCTGAATTAGGGTTTATACAACCTTCATTACATGGAATATGTGCCTCTGTGGGTTATCTGCTTGATTTAGAGTTGAAGAGAAAAGACAGATATTCATCTCTAGTGTAAACATCGCTACAAGGAAATCATTTACACGTTTAATACACCAAAATTACTTTTTTTTAAAGTGTAGCATCCTATTTTTACTGGAAAGGATCTTTAACTGCTGTTTAGTGTATAGATATGATTCCGGATGCCTAAATCAAAATTACTTTTGTGTTGCTTTAACTATCATGGTGGAAACCCGTGAATCAAAACCTACTTCGTTCTTCCTATAACGTGAAAAGTATTGTTGAAAAATAAAATCTTTGTGATTCCTTACCCTCGTACATATGAAAAATGTCAAACTAATGTGCCATCATTTAAAACTATCTATTTATTGATGGTTTATTTTTACACACGATTTGTCACTGCTAATCCACTGGTTCAACCAACGTTTTTATGTGAAATTGTAGGTATTTGACTTGGATTAAAATGTTCATGTTGTCATGCACTGATATATGTTCCATTATTTTATTTTTCGTGTTGACAGAAAACCGAAGAAAACATTATTTTTGAAAATACTGTTCATTGTCTCGGAAGACCTGAAATTGGAACGGTCATAACCAGAGACAGTATTGTGAAAATAACTGCACGATGCAGTCTGACTCGTAGTGAAGTCGTGCACGTTATGTTTGACCCGCCTAATAACTATTTTGAAGCGGAAATGAATAGTACTGGAAATTTCATATTCAGGTATACTTCATAATTAGTTAATATTCATAAACTAAAATACAATATTGAAATATAATGAAATTTTATTTGCCAATATAATGTTTTATGTGTTGCGTTACGTCAATAGTACTGCTTGCATTTTGAAGTGAATTCAAGGGGAAAACATTTTTAATGATACATTAACTTATGCTGCGATTTCTAATTTAAATCTGCTTACTGAGACAAACCCGGAATGGTTAATATTTTGTCGATCCTGTATTGTAATGTAAGTAGCAGCGAAATGGTAATCGGCAAATGTTGGACAACTCAGAAAATTGTATAGTCCAAATGATAAATATTCAAATACAAAAAGTATTTTATTTCCATGCTTATGGCAGGGAATATGTAGCAGGGAAACGTTTTTAGATTGAAAGGGCTTTTCCATATATCTCGAAAATATTATCAGTAAAAGAGTGAAGTTTTAGAGGTAAAGTCAGGGCCTCTTTTAATCAGTGGACTGCGTACCAAAGTTGGTAGGCAGTGGAAAAGACTTGGTACACAGTGAACTGATTTTGAGGGCACTGGCTTATCTGCTTGATTTAGACTTGAAGAGAAAAGACAGGTATTCATCTCGGATCTCTAGTGTAAATATTGCTACAACGAAATCATTTACATGTTTAATACACCAAAATTACTTTTATTGGAAAGTGTAGCATCCTATCTTTACTGTATAGGATGTTTAAGTGCTGTTTCCGGTATAGATATGGTCAGTTTTTATGAATCCACGGGAACTGTGAGTGCATGTTCATTAATTTATGTTTTCAGTGTTACTATTTCAATTACAGCCGGTGTAAAAGCAAATTTTGCCCCCCTGTAAATTTGGGCCCCCGGCCCTTATTTCCTAGGAAATTTGGGCCCTCTAGACAATTAAGCCATAGACCTTTAGTAAATTTGGTCCCCCATTATAGTAAAAATGGTGTGCTAGGGAATTTGGGCCCGGGCCCTTCTTTCCTATGAAATTTGGAGACAACAACTAGTCCCTCTTTTGCAAAAAAAAACCCCTTCTTTTCCCTTCCCACTAAATCCCACTGCCGTTTTGCGTAAAGCAGGCCTTTTTTTCTTTAGTGTACTAGCTTACTACTTCTTATCACTTCTTAGCTTATCACTTCAGTACACAACATTATTTGCAGGAACCGCACAGACACATTAGTAAATTACCTAGAAAAATCAGTCCGGAGGGGACCAAATTCACGAGACATTTCTTAGGAAGTAAGGCTCGGGGGGCTCAGATTTACAGAGAAAGGGGGGAAGGGGAGGAGGGGGGGGGGGGGGAGGGGGCACAATTTACTATTACACCGGTATAAATTTCCCCAATGCAATCTCTTGTTTATATTTTGAATGGTGATACATTTTGTGTAGCAGACGGCATTGTTTCTCGATGTCAACGAAACACAATAGCTACATACCTATACATGGCAAAACAACTTGTTGCATGTTGGCAAGGGGGTCCCCACTGCCCAAGAGACTACTTGGTACCCAGTGAAAATTCCTTAAAAGAGTTACTGGAAACAGTTATTTACTTATGTTTTTTTTTTTGCATGTCCGCTACTTTGTTGAATAGTTGCATGTGCTTACACGTTTCCAAATTTAATTGATCAGAAGGTACCCGTCGAAACATGTTTCCCACAAATATCAAACTGCCCCCGCAATTAATGGCTGGGAAGTCTATTGAATTGTAATTTGTCATAAAGTTCGATTAGTAGTTTGGCATGCTAATAAGAATAGTGTCTGATTTCACATGAACGGTTTGAAAACTTTTTTTAGTTCACACCAAATGAAGCAAGAATTTCGGATGGACATTACTAGGAATTTGAAACGAAACTGGCGAATTCGGTAGAATAATAGTAATTACCTTAAGCTTATCTTTCATTTCCGCCCTTTTTGTTCACAACTGCAGAATTAAATTTAAAACTGTGAGAACAGCAGCAATTTGACTCTCAAAACTGCCAAATATTGTGCAGCCTAAAAGTCATACTTATTTGACAGGCACCCTACTACTCCTCCCATGGATCTGCCTTTAATTCTACGAATTAAAAATTCCCGAAAACCATGTTTTTCGTCAAGGCTTCTTTGTATACTTTATTTGTATAGCATGACCCTCCATCCAACTGAATTATACTCAAAAACGTTTGGACCCGATGACTACCCATTGGAACTATCGATGGAGGACCATTTGTATATAGGTAATACTGTCGACCTGGACGTGCAGGAACTGAAGCTACACACAGTTATGTGTAAAGCAACGCCGTCAGTGAATCCAAATGCCGCTCCGGAATATGTCTTCTTTCAGAACGGGTAACTATTACGACGGATTCGACGCATTTCATTTGGATTGCTTTCTTTTTTAAATAGAATTTCGATGATATAAAAACAGAGGATTGTTTCAGTACTTCCACAGTGGGGAAAATTTTGTTATGCATTTTGATATATCATATATCAGTCCCCCTGAGTTTCCTTTCTTGCATCGTCAAAATTTGGATCCTTGTATATTGTGTGTGTGTGTGAGTGTGTGTGTGTGGGGGGAAGAGTGGGCGAGGGGGAGGGGGGGGGGGGAAGTGGCACTAAAGAAACAACCTCCTGAATTTGCACGTTTTACGTCTCTTTCGTTGTCCGAAACATTATACGTTTCACTTTCAATAGTTTTATAACGCACTAATTTATGCACCCAGTCGCAGCCTTACCTCTGAAAGTGTATATACATTGAAAATAACTTGTTGTTCAATTATTTTTGTTATAAACAATGGTAATACATTACATACAGTACACGTTGAGGGATTTAAAATTTTGTAAATTTTTTCGATTATTTGATATCCAGTAACAGTTGAAGTAATACTCCTGTTTAAATAAAAATATGTTTTATCTTTTAAAGGTGCCCTGTCGATGAAACTTTTGCATTTTACGAATCGCCTACCAACAAAACCGAAAGGTTTTCAATTCAGGTTTTTGATTTCCTTGAACTGTTGAAGATGTTGCTGAGGTTTGTTTAATATTGCATTTTTTTTTAAAGGCTGATAAATAAAATGCATTAAGAACAGGTTATTTTAGAACATAACAATAAGATTAATTTGACTTTTGATATTGGCAATTAAACTTGGAATTCCATGGTAGGGGGAATAGGTTATGTCTTAGATTGATTGTACAGTATGTTTTTTTTGGAAAATAGGTCTATTAGTATTTAGTTTTTATTAACAATTAACATTCCTGTTACGGAAATGTTTTCATGTGTTGCTGTTCATGGAAGTTGATTGGTACCATTTCGGGAAGAACCTTAATGTTAAGGATCAATATAATTAGGTTCTCTTAATGTAACACGGAGGTCATTATTATACATCATGACTTTTAATGCTCCATGCAAGTAATACTCTTTTATTGTGTGGACAATGGAATTATGTAATTTCACTTTTTTCAATATGATTTAGAAAGTCAAGAGTTTGAAGAGAAATTGTTCTGCACTATGGGAAAAGCGATTAAATAGCAAGCCTGTTTATGCGAAAATTATTTTTTGGTCCGGAGTTTCTGTAATTACACTTAAATAAACACAAGTATTTTATAAGTGGATTTGAGGTAGATGTCCCTGTGATTGATGTGTGAACAGGAGCTATGTGCA
Organism: Chiridota heheva; assembly: GCA_020152595.1. Lineage (NCBI taxonomy): Eukaryota > Metazoa > Echinodermata > Holothuroidea > Apodida > Chiridotidae > Chiridota > Chiridota heheva. The sequence continues at coordinate 502,695 of JAIGNY010003306.1, forward strand.
TTACTATAAAGTCTTCTAATTGAAGAACAAATATTGGTATCAGCTATTAAATGATATCTTGTTCTATAATCCATAAAAGTAAGTTACATTAAGTAAGCCTTAAATTATCCTTTCTCCCGGACTGATTACACTGCATCACCTAGACTCACTGCAGATGTGGCCTAATTCAAGCCTAAAAAGGCAAAAAGCTGTACAAAAGTCCTATCGTAATCATTTTCCAAAAAACGCTTTTCTGTTTAAGTGGTATTTAGCAGTTAAACAAACAGTACATCGTTTAATTGTAAATGTTTTTCTCAAAATTGAATGAAAATGAGACCATATTTCGCAAGAATAAAGAAATAATATTGAGGCTAAGAAGCCTTCTTAAAATTGTTCACCGTTGAACTATATTGCGGAAGATTTTGCTAGATCTTTTCAAAATAAACGAAATAATGGAAGATTAAAATCATTCAAACAGATATACATACATTGCGAAGTTATACTTTGTGATTTGAATGACGTTGCATCGGGAAGATGCTCACACGATTGCAGCACAAGGAAAAAACGTGATGCAGAAGAAATGGACGATGAGCAACTACATCGAATTTTACAGGGCCCAATAAAGATAACATCAGAATTAAGGTAAATCGTGAGGAGTTGAAAATATTTCATCTACGGTAGAGCTTAAAACTAAACAAACATTACATTACTTTAACATATTCATTGAAATATGACATATTTCATTTTAAAATCATATGTTTTTCTTTCTTTAACTATTGGAAGAAGGATAAAGTGGAACCTGTGTGGCCTTATGGGGCCTCGCATTTTAAAAGTTTTCTTTACATATATGTCTACGTGCCTCAGTATCTTGAGAGGTAAACTGATATCATAACACAAGTGGAGAGAAGGAAGACCTCTGCTGGTGCTTGTTTATACGCGAGTGGGAAACAGAGTGTCAAACATTTCAAGATTTATAGATAAAAGCAACAATCTAGCAATATATCATTTGTAATTTAAAATATTTTCATCGACATTCTTGAGTCTGAATGAAGTCTCAAATCAACAAACTATTACAATAATTTCGTCCGTGTTTTAAAAGCCATGAAAATTTTGACGATGTTTTAGGGCTGTATGGTATGAATTATTCATTAGAAGATGCAACACTTCTCAATTGTATACACATCTTTATTACTATAATTCAATACGTATGGCGGAGCATTCAAAACAAATATTTCATTTTCTCAACAGCATGAACTGAAATGTACCCGGTGAATAAATATACGCAAACCAGAATATCCGCCTAGAGGAATGGATCTATTTTCACTAGATCTTTTATTGGTAGATCGTTCTTATTTCATTCTGATTTATTTTCCATTGTGAAGGCTTTTACTTCACACATTTTTAGCTTTAAGCAGTAATTAACAAAATGATTATAATTCTAGAAATTCATTAAACTTTCATATCGAAAAAACGATGTTATCAATTCAATTGTAGCGGACGATATTCGGATTTGACATTGGACCCCATGGCTCTGTAAATAGAATATAAATCACTACAAACTAGTTCGAAGCGAGAAACATATCTATTTTGTCACTTTTAGTTGTATGTACACGTTCTAGTCACCATAGGTATGCCTTCTTGATTTGAAACAAACTGTAATTAAAGTTTCAAAATCTACCCATGCCAGTGCACGGTACTAATATCACTGTCGCTGTTGAGTTTGGTCAACGTGCATGAAATTCATACCAACATAACCTACATATTATTTCTTTATGTATTTCTTATTTCTTTATTTATTCATTTGTTCATTTATTTCTTTAATTCTTTATTCCTGTATCGATTGATTGATTGATTGGTTGGTTAGTTGATTGATTGATTGATTGGTAGGGTGCTTGGTTGGTTGGTTGATTGATTGATTGATTGGTAGGGTGCTTGGTTGGTTGGTTGATTGATTGATTGGTTGGTTGGTTGGTTGATTGATTGATTGGTTGGTTGGTTGATTGATTAATTGATTGATTGGTAGGGTGCCTGTTTGGTTGATTGATTGATTGATTGGTTGATTGATTGATTGATTGGTTGGTTGGTTGATTGATTGATTGATTGGTTGGTTGGTTGATTGATTGGTTGATTAATTGGTTGGTTGGTTGGTTGATTGATTGATTGATTAATTGGTAGGGTGCTTGGTTGGTTGGTTGATTGATTGATTGAGTGGTTGGTTGGTTGTTTGGTTGGTTGGTTGGTTGATTGATTGATTGATTGGTTGGTTGGTTGGTTGGTTGATTGATTGATTGATTGATTGGTAGGGTGCTTGGTTGGTTGTTGTTGATTGATTGATTGACTGCTTGCTTGCTTGATTAATTGATTGTTTTATTGATTGATTGATTTATTGATTGACACTGCATCTTTCACAAAAAACCAAATAAATAATATTTGGTATTTCCATAACATAAGCATAAGGAATGAGTTACAACGCAATATAATACACAAGAATGAAACAGGATGCTTAGATTTCTGCAGTAGAGGAGACTTGAACGAAGCAGACCTTATCGGGGTCAGGCCACCTTAAGTGAAAAAAATATACTTCTACTACTACTACAACCACTACTACTACTACTACTACTACTACTACTACTACTACTACTACTACTGCTACTGCTACTACTACTGCTGCTGCTACTGCTGCTACTACTGCTGCTGCTGCTGCTGCTACTGCTGCTGCTGCTGCTGCTGCTGCTGCTCTGCTGCTGCTGCTGCTGCTGCTACTGCTGCTGCTGCTGCTACTGCTGCTGCTGCTGCTACTGCTGCTGCTGCTACTGCTACACTACTACTACTACTACTAATATTGATAATAATAATAATAATAATAATAATAATAATAATAATAATAATAATAATAATAATAATAATAATAATAATAATAATAATAATAATAATAATAATAATAATAATAATAATAATAATAATAATAATAATAGTAATAGTAATAGTAGTAGTAATAGTAATAATAAAAATGATAATAATAATAATAATAATAATAATAATAATAATAATAATAATAATAATAATAATAATAATAATAAATAATAATAATAAATAATAATAATAATAATAATAATAATAATAATAATAATAATAATAATAATAATAATAATAATAATAATAATATTAATAATAATAATAACAATAATGATAATGATGATAATAATAATAATAATAATGATAGTAATAATAATAATAATAATAATAATAATAATAATAATGCAGAACAAAAATCGTTTGAGTTTTAATGTACATAAAAAAAAACATACATACACAAACCTTTGTCTTAATGTTACAAATAAGCATGTAACATCCAGCCACTCCTCTATACTCCTGACGCAACCCACCCATATCCACGCCCCTCCCACACCCACGCCACTCCCATACCCGCTTCTTTTCTAAGGCCGACCTGCCCCTATAAACTCATCCTTACGCTTTGCCCTCCCCTCCTTATTTTTTTGTTTTTCAACAAATAATCTTTCAGGGCTATTTTAAAGGAATTGGGACTTTGCAAGGATCAAATGCTCTCCTCTAGTTTATTCCAAAACCTTGGACCAATAAATCTGACAGTTCTTTGATATATTGAAGACGGAAATGTTTTGATAGAAGTTGCCTCTACCTTGTGTATTGTGCATATGGATCTCATTTATCATAACAAAAACAGTTGAGACATCAATATCTAGTTATATTTGTACATGAAAATTTTAAACTGATAATTATAAATGCCAAAAATACTGAGGATGCGAAGTTTTAAAAGAAGATTACTGTATGTTTACGATAACCTGCATTCATGATAAACCTTGCAGCACGCTTTTGAATAATGAAATGACGATTTATAGTATAATGGTAAGTGCCATCCCACACAATAGCGCAGAAATTTAAGTATTGTAGAACCAAAGTATTATACAAATAAAGAAGAATTTGTTTCGGAAAATGGGTTTGAAGCCTATAAAAAATACTAATGTTCCTTGAGATTGTAGCGGCTACTTTTTGAATATGGGACTTTAAACTAGGAACTCGTTTCCAGCATGTTCGCAACAAGGATTTTTCATTTTGTTCATGAAAGATTTGCGCACTTACATCAGCGAAGTTCGGTTTCTCCACATGTTAGAAAATCGAACATCTCAAGTTCAATTTACGCATCACTGCCCCCAGACGCCGTACTACATACACTGTACGTACGGAGTTTATTTCGGGACACATCGTGTGTACAATTTTCAAGAAATATGAGTGAGGGCGCTGCGAGTAGCAATGTCGTACATTTTAGGGCACAATATTAGCATGTTCTTCTTGTGTCCTCTTTCATATAAGATGGAGTTGCCTGATCCCTGAACTAATCATTTAATGTTTGTTCAGGTGGTTTATTATTTCTGTTCGAAAAGAATTATCGAAACAAATATTCTTTATCAATATACTGCAGCTTTTTCTCATAGATTTTGGTTTGATTTTCCCATATTTTTTCCATTTAAATGATAATAGAGTATTAAATGAAAAAAAGTGTTTTGTTTTGATAGAGCTGTTGTGTGTATTTATGCAACATTGTGAATGAACGGACTTTCTGATGACAGTCATCACTGGCCGCATTTGAAGAATGGAATGTATATAAACATGAACTTGTTATTTAGATTCCTCATATAACTACATGCATGTAGCATTTTTACCCTCAGCGAGCTTCCTCCCACCCGAAAGGCTAATTTTACCCATGCTTAGCATGATTAAGTGTCCAAATAAACGAGTTCCAAAAGTTATGCGATTGACTTTTTTTCAAAATTCTATTTGCGAAAACGGTTATGTGGTGAAAAGTTGTGCAATGCTGTTTAGATGTGTCAAAGGTCATCTGGTCCTTGAAGGAACTTTTCGTAATGTTGACTAACGCTAGACTGCTAACTAAAGCTATGCGCCCTATACCCTTTACGAATACAGTTATAGCTAATCAGACATTATAGGCAATACATCATAGATGTTTATGTAAGTCTAGCAATTAAAAAAGTTCACGTCGATTTTATAGTTCCTTCATGAACAACAGGAATGACTTTCAATGATATTTCTAAAATAATATGAATGAGTGAGCAATATTAAAGTTTGTTACACTACTGTCTAGCTCATTTGTACTCATAGCCGAAGATCATCAAATTAGAAGTGGTCACTGTAATCGTGGGTGTAACCATAAGGTACGATAGGGTCGTGCAATGCCCTCGTGTACAAGTGTAATGTATGTAAAAAGGTCCAAAAAGTAAACTAACGAGGGTCCAAATCACCTTTTTTGCAGTGAAATAGGCTGCTATTCCCACACGTTTCCAAAGTATTGTAGATATTGAGTTTTGTTAACCTCGGTAATCCCTCCCAAACCGAAAGGCTATCCAGACCCCTTGTAAAGTTTTGACGTTTACTTGTTAAATGTAAACTTGTTTTAATCTGATTTACCCGCAGGCAGTTGGGATCCCATTTTTTGTTATTGGTGATTTAAAAACTGTCTGAGATGAATGCAGTTTGAAAATGTTGGATGTTTAGACAAGAACATAGATAGAATTTGTATCATTTTTGACTGACATAAATTATATAAAGTTCATAATAAAACCTGACAACAAGAGTAGAACTTTCAAGTCTTGGCTATTTGTCAGCTTTTTATTGCTATAACCACCATGAATGGGTTTTGCAGTTGTAATTTGCAAAGTTAAAGTTATTTTTAAAAGTTGATCTCACTTCGATCAGTTCTACAGTGGTTTTGCCTAGAGACACACACACACACACACACATATATATATATATATATATATATATATATATATATATATATATATATATATATATATATATATATATATATATATATATATATATATATATATATATATATATATATATATATATATATATATATATATATATATATATATATATATATATATATATATATATATATATATATATATATATATATATATATATATATATATATATATATATATATATATATATATATATATATATATATATATATATATATATATATATATATATATATATATATATATATATATATATATATATATATATGTATGTATATAAAGTCAAAAGTATGTCTTGATGGTTATACATTGCCCACCTTGGGATCTGCGCCTGGCACGTGGCCTGTACAGCAGCTGAATGATTATGATGATTGACCATTCCATGAATGCTTAAATTGCAGGTGTTTGCATAGCCTTATAAAGGCTAACTTTTAATTGTAATGCTTTGAAAGCAGCAGATCAAATATGAACAAAAGAACTTTATTATTCTACAGATTATCTGAGGTGAAGACGTATTACAAATACAATTCTCTTCCAAGAATACTATCGCGGGTAGTAGCGCACGAAAAAAAAGTCGGATCTTCAACACTTTTTCGCGAGTAACAAACAATACATTCTTTAGTGAGTTACTAATTAAAAACTAAGTACAAGAATGATAGCTAACATCAAAATTACAAATCAAAAAATAATAATTCATTTCAGAAAACGTAAAGAGGGCCATTTTTAACTTGCAAACCATCTGAATATATGATTGACTCTAACGTTGCAATTGAGTTATTTGTGAGCAGCATAATTGTTATCTTATTTTTGATAATTGCAGCATGTGTTGAAATAATGTCTAATTTATTTCTCACGCAAATGCTTTGAGCCAAGTCCGAGAAATTTTGAGCGAATCAGAGTCAAATTCAATTCCTTTTTTAAGATAACATATCATAACATAACATAACACTCATTAACAATGCAGTGTGAAAAGCTAAAATGCCGAATACCAATCCATGAGAACTCTCTGTTCAACTTTAAACTATTACCACGTGTCACACGAGGATTAAGTGAAAGATGCAAGAAATTACAGGAAGTCAAAAAATCACTTCAAGATAGGAATTTGAAAACATGAATCATATCGTACTCTACCCAACTCAAGCGTGGTTAAACCAAGAACGTTTTATACGTGACGTATTATACTGCCGAGGCAAAGTAACAAAGAGATACTACTCGAATACTACAATTCTGGAACTTAAGATAATAAAACGTTTGGTTCCCGAACTGCACGGATGGATGGTCAAAGTGACCAACCAAATAGATGCAGGTAGGCTATGTATGGTATGGACGGTTAAAGTGACATGGTGATACCTTCTTTCCGTCTGTTAATATTTACTGCAAGATATTTTAAAAGATGAGAGCCTATGTGTATTCCTACTCAAACATGTTTGCATATTCGTCTTTGAAAAGCTGTAGAAAATGTAACTTTTTACGATTTTCATGGGATTGTTCTGGTATCATTAGTTCTTAATAGATGTTAAAACAAATTAAGTCTTTAACCTATTAACATACCAAAGCTTACATTGTACACGTTAGACGTCAGGAATTTACTGCTTTGCACGTAGAAGGACGTATATACAACAATAAATAAATTGTTTTCATACTTTATTCAAATCCATGAAAGTAACACAAATTTCGACAATATCAATGCTAATACTTTTTTCTTAAGTTAATCGCATGATAGTGATGGATTACACTCAATCCTGAATGTTGTCCTCTCCATCTAGTGCATGTTTGTGAAATTAAACTACATCCCGAGGAGCTGAGCCATGCAGATAAACAATAATGTAGTTTTGTCCCTTCTTGAGTATCAAAAATAATTTTAGGAATATTGAAACTCTCTGAGATCATGAATGTGCCACTTTTCTTGCTTGAAGTAGTTTAAATGCCCAACAAAGTTCAGGTTTTTCTCACTATGATTATGGGGAAAAGACAAGGTGACTTGCCATAGCCACGCTGGTTTAACATAGTCGTCTTTTGGCTGAAAACGGATGGCATTGCCAAGCAAACATGATGCATACGCCATGCTGTTCAAAAGTGTTAAGCTGAATTGAGAAAAATAACAATTAAAAAAAAGATAACATGGTCAGACCAAAAATCAACAAAACTGCCCAATAACGGCGCCATGCAAGGTCTCTGGAAGTTTGAGAGGCCACAAGGGCTTTTCAATTGGCTAAAATTTAAACTATGTCTTTGATTTTAAGCCATTTTGGGACATTAAAAACAAGTAATCTTTGGAGCTACCGGTCTTTACCCGCTAAACAGTTTGGGAGCAACCCAAAAAACTGGGTACTTTAAAATACCAGAAAAATTGGGTACTTTGATGTATTACGTCATAGTATGAGCCTACACATTTGACTAGCCTACAATAAACATATGGGGTTTTTCATTTTCATTCTCCAAAATTTCAATGGATAACCTGAAATTTGAAAGACGGATAGTTAATAGATATTCAAAACTTTTTGCCGCTGCTTTTTAAAATTCATCGTCGCCTTTTTCAGAAAATGAACAAAACAGACTGTTCAAAATCTGTTTAGTTCATTTTCTCAAAAAGGCGATAATGAATTTCAAAAAGCAAGGGCGAAAAGTTTTTAATTTCTATTTACTATCCGTTTCCTAAATTTCAATATATCCATTGAAATTTTGGACATTCCGGAGCGGAAAATGAGAAACCCCATATGTTTAGTGTGGGCTAATCAAATGTGTAGGCTCATGCGATGACGTAATACATAAAAGTACTCAATTTTTGTGGTATTTGAAAGTACACAGTTTTTCGGGCTGCTCCCAAACTGCTGTAACTTTTACCAAACCTTTGCCCTTGCACCCAACCAGTGACACTTATGCACATAGACCCACGCTGTAGGCTCGTTACTCGTGCACAGTGCCGACTTTGCGTCTCATTCTGTCCCTGCTCACATACCCCCAGTCCTCCACTACAACTTGACAATAACAATGACAGGAAGAAAGGGCCCATCACCTACATTTACGTGTGACTCCAAGAGCCACGTGACATCGCTCATACCGACGGACATCTTGGGGGCCATTTTTCCATCTTGTATTTGCATGACATTTCGCGGTCAAAGGAACGCCTGAGAGTGCTGACTTTAAGTTTTCATTTCCGTGGTGAGCATTTTGGCAGCCATCTTGGCAAAAATCAAATTACAAAAAAAGAAAACTACTAGATATCGATGACCAGGTGAGATTTTCGTAAAATTTAGTCCTCTTGGTACCAATTTACCAAAATTTGAGCCCCGGATCATGCTGTGTATATCTTGCTCTTTCCTATGCTTTAGAACCAAACTAAATCCTTTAAGGATGAATATGACCATCGATAATAGGAAACTTGCATTATGGCAAGATCCCATGACAGTTTTGACTAGGACCTGGCTCGTGGACTAAGAAACTCGTTCAGAATACCTCACAGAAAAGCCGTTCTAAAATTCCAATTTAAGTTTACTTATAACTTTAGGGGATGCGAAAATGTATCACCACTCGGGGCGGGAAACAACGGCATAATTTCCCGGTTACACCAAGATCTGTACTGGATTTTTTCCAAATTTGCTTCTTATTGGGATATTTTCAATTTTTGGAAAATGTTGTTAAATTTCTGGCAATTTGCATTGATTTTTGTCACTTTTCAGAGAGTGTTGCAAAATTTTACCAAATTTTCCTTCAATGTTACCTGCTTTTTCAATTTGATGTCAATAATTTTCTAATTTTACCACCCAACCAACTGAAATGATTTGTAAAATATGTGTATTGTTCAGTCCAATATATTATATGCAAGAGTAAGAGATTTGTAAAATATTCAGTGGCCAAGCTTAGCCTATATGAATGAGGATTTACTGGTACAAAAAAAAAACAATATATTTTTTCCCCGTTCAAGGAAATATTAACATTTTGAGTATTATTATAATATTTTAGGAACACAGAAACCAGAAACACTGCATAGGAAGTTAGGATTAATGGTATGTTGGAGTAAATTAACTACTCAATTTACTATTCAACTGGTACTGAAATTACCATTAAAATTACTACTGTATAGGAATATTTACTTAATTTCAATTACAATAAGAACGCAAAACAATAACATTTAAAAAAAATACAACTTTACTTACAAATCTAGAAGCTGTAGAGAGCCTACGGTTGAATTTGTTTTCCAACACGGAAGCCTTTTAGGTATTCACATAATAAGATTTCCAAAAAAAAAGGAGTTGTTTAAGTCCAAAATTATTTTATAATCAGTCGCGACAATCTCGTGCAAAATTGAGATTGCTTACATTTTACTGTAGCATTTAGACCCAGCTGCCCGAATGCATATTTCATCGCTCTCTCGAGTTAACTATAACAGTATAAGGACCGAGTTTGGAAATGATAAGGTATGTCGTTAAATATTCTAATACTCAATATTTATAAATTCTTGAAAACACATACACTTTAGTACCCAAATAATTAAAGGCAAAAATCCTGATAATCAATTTTTTATCATATTTTTTTCTAAAGAAGTATATAAAGAAATGATACTACACGTACCATTAAATCCTGATTTGTGATAACGTCCCTTCTCTCATGTGCGCAAGCTGAACGATCTGAAGTATTCTCGCAAATCGTGTGCGCCGCCGAGTGAAAAATCAGAACACCGCGGAAGAGACATATTTGGAATTAGTATTTTTTACCAGGCCATGGGTATATTGATGATGCAAATAAAGAAAACATGCATTTTTAAAAAGAATAAGAAACGTAAATATTGTACAAATCCTAAGCATGTAAGAGCAGAGTCGCGGTGTTAAAACCAGTGTTTCATTGCATGTAGGTATCTACCCAGTTTCTTTTTCGATAAGTTACTTAATTTTTAATAACTTTGTTACTAATTAATCTTATATTTTCTCGATATGTTACAGATAGGCCTAGGCTAATGGTCTTTAAAGAGAAAAACAATAACATGTCTAAAATAGTATTTAGTAAATAGTAACTTATGTACAATTTATCAATTGTAAAATACAATAATACAATAATATACAATATAAAACAATAAACGAAAGGAAAGAATGTAGAAAGTGAGACCATGAAGGGACTAAAGATTTAAAAATGAGTAAAAATGATAATTTAAAAAGGGTTACAATATAAGCTCTAAAATAACAAAATGAATACAAATTGCAGCTTTATCTACAACTGAATTTTTAAAAACTGTTTTTCTACAACTTGGGATGGTGGCCGAGTTTCTCAGATTATAAATTGTTTTATTGTACATGGATGTTATTTCTAAATTTAATGGGTGACCTCTCGTTGAAACTATGCTTTGGGCAAGTCTGCCAAATATAGTAATATTACAGCAGCTTACTGATTCTTATATCAACGAAGCTTTAGATACATTAACTGATAATAATACTTATTTTCACCTTTCTACTGTAGTCCTTGAATGAGGTGAATGGGACTTTGCATATTATTGGGCATTTTGGGAACTTTGTTGTGATTAGAAAATTTAAAGATGAAATGTTGTAAGGTCAAAGTTATAGTTGTAGATGGGACATAAAGGGTAAAATGCTGTGTAACTTGTGACATCCATGTGATAGTTTGGCTTTAAATAAAAGTCAAGAGTCAAAGCTCAAATACTTGTTCAAAATGAAGAAATTTGAGCTAATATAAACTTAAAAAGACAACGGCCGATTGTGATAAAAATAGTAGCATGGTACCTTGTAAGGTGAAGTTGTGCCGCGCAGGCTTTCGAGCACAAATGTCAAGTGGTAATAAACCTAGTTTTATATTTCTGCTGTAGTGTTTGAATGAGGTGAATGGGATTTTGCGTATCATAGGGGCCTTATGGGAACCGTTCATTACTGTGATAGGAAAGATGAAAGGTGAGTGTTATGAGGTCAAAGTTTAAAGACTGATATACAGAATTACCCACAATCATATAAAGGATATAGGTATCTGCTAAGTAACAAGTGATAATTAGATCAGCAATTACGTAGATTACATTACATTCTTGTTTTATATTATTATTAATAGTTGGGAACATGACCTTGCTATATGACCGTTACTACGATTTTATTAATTTCTGAGGCCTTGACCCAGAGTTCGAATTGAGCATTTCGTGGTTTGTGAAACGATCACTCCCGAATGAATCCGGTAATTCAAATTGCTTTAACTGATGCATTTTCAATGTTCGTCACTATAGAAGATTAAATGACGTACAAAAGACTATATTTCGAGTTAAATTGGGATCCGAGCATTTTCAGTCTCGGTAAAGCTCTCAAACTAAAGATTTTTCGTGGCCCATTTTGTGATAATCTTTGAAAAGGTAAGATTTGTTAATCGTTTTTCTGATCTGTGAAAGTCACTTTTCCTCATAACAGACAACTTTTTATTAGGCTCAGTATGCTTTTATAAAGTGAAATATTAGTGTCGTCAAAATTAAGCTACTTTTAAGTACTTTTAGTGGATGAAAATGCCCAGGAAAATGCCAGTCCAAATTCTCACTTCTTAGACCTAATTTCCTTCCTAACATTATAAGGTGTAGCTTTTCCAAAACACTAGATTGTTATTATGGCAATGCTTTGAGACATAGGACGGAGTTAAGCAAAATAAAATCAATTTGGTTGTACGATTATTGACAGAGCTTACGGATATAAACAAATGATATTCTTTTTATCGTTATCCACAATTTTGGATTTGCTGGTACTAGATTTAGGCCAACCAAAGAACGATCTGTTTAGGCACCAAATACTAAGGCCCTAGGCCTAAGACTAGTACCACTGGCAGTAGGCATATTACTAGGTCTAGTACTAAGGACTACTAGGTCATATTACTGTAGCATGACCCGAATTCGTTACCCACCTTACCGAAGTGGAACAAAATTGTGATGTAAAAAAGTCCATTTTCATGATTGATGAGTACAGAGTAGGCATATGAAGGTGCATGAGAGACATAAAAGGCCTAAATTATAGCCATGCCTCAAATACCATGTAGGATTAGAAGCCTATTCCATTGATTGCCTTACTCATTCAGACCAATGAATAGAATAGAATGAACTGAATAGTCCCTGCTTAGAAGTTAGGCTAGACCAGTAATATTATGAGTCACACCATAAAATAATTTGCAACATAGGGCCTACCGGCAGTTGACCACATCAATTATTGCATAACAGAACTTCAGCAGACAAATCCTGATCCAAGTGAATGCTGAAAATAGCAGTTCTATAAATATAATATATAAAGCATACATTCACAGCCCGCATCATCCCCATGTTAGATTGCCCTTAGTATTGATATTCTTACTAAAATCTTACTTTATGATTGATATCCTTAGTTTTCTAAAATGTAAGCATTCAACATTGATTATAATTGGCTAAGTTCTAATATTACTCATTTTTTGTGTGGAACATTCTTAAGAGCAACTGCAGATTCTAACACAATTTAGGAATTATAGTAGTATCCCCCTTTAGTTTGCGTGTCCCGAAGTGTTGAAAATTTGTTAATATTTACCGTCTTCTCTGGTATATACTAGCTAAAATAACAGTTTAATATACTGTAGTCGTGCTAAGATTGTTGGAGTAGTCATGGTCATACTCAGTTAATTTTAGACTACTATGAAATATTTCAAAATTATTATGTCATCTTTGACAACAAAGACAAAACTTCTCTGTCAACTTCTGAAACTGTCATGCAGACGCTGTGCAAGCTGCACAGTTACAAAAGAGTATGACCCTTAACATTGCATCGTGGTACTGTTAATGAATGTTGATTATTTGCTACTTTTTTGCAACTTATGTTTTTGTCAAAAATGTGCCAATTTATTTTTGAATCTTATATATAACACAAAAAACATAACATAGAAATGATATTGGTTTTGAATATAAGTTTGCAGTGCCTGATCATACATTGTATATTTACCTTACACAACGCCTTAATATAGAAAGTTTATGAAATGTTAACTAGTTTAAATTACAACAAAATGTATTTTGTTTGTTCCAAGAACAATTTTTGCACGTTGAAAAGTTAAGCACATAGGTCTGTGGGTAGAGCTGTTTTCCTAAGTTGATTTGAAGCATACTCTTTATCTTTATCTGGCTCAGAGCCCTAGCTTTGCTCTTTCCGATGGCCCTCCTGCCCCTCAGAAAAAATGCAATAATAGTTTTTTTAAAGATTTTTTTAAAACTTTAATGATCTTATTTAACCTCATAAATGAATACCTTACATGGATACAGAACACAGAATGATAGCATATTAAGCGATAGTTATGTTTGACTAAAGACTGGTCCTTATTAATCAGAATAGTTTCATTAAGAGGTATGATTATAGCTAAAATCCCAGAGCTTCTCCACCAGGGGCTTCAGCCTTAAGAGGCCCCTGGACTACATGTCGAAAAGACGCAGCGGTTTGCACGCATTAATGTGCCCCTCAACAGGTCTATCACACTGCCCCTTTTAAAATCAAGCTAGGGGTCTGTGGCTAGACCACTATAGAGCATTAATGCAGAAATAACTGTTCTTTTTTTCTGATTGAGGAACAAGCTACAGTACTATACACCATTTTGATGTTCTTGTTCTCGGCCTTGTTCTCACTTCACAATTGATATCATTTGAAATATTTTATGCTTGTTGTTCTACATTGCAGATTTGTGATTATTTCATGCTTTCACAGGCCCCATAAACCAGTCTTATAGTACATGGAGATCTAAAAATCTTGTTTTTCTTTAGCACTACTGGGATAGACAACAAATTTTGTTAACTCTGATAATTCTCAGTTTGGCCACTTGAATACAGTATATATAAAGCAGCGTACCGTTGACAGGACTTTACAGTAACATTATGTACCGTCTTCAAAAATCTTGTCATTACAGTTAATTTATTCTGTCATATTGTTCTTGGTTGATTGAAAAGAGTATAAATTGGATGTAGTTCGGTTCCATATAGAGTGTTATTCTTTTTATAGTTCTGCTATCATATTGCAACCATTTTTCTCACCTTCATACATTCATTCTTAAGTTAAGAAAGCTAACAATTGATTTGTACACAAATTGCTTTCAAGCATGTTGCTTCAAGGCTCTATATTGTATCTCTAGAAATAACGAATCATATTAATTTCAGAACAGTGTATATTAGGAAAAAAAGAATTACAATTTTTGATCTAAATCCTGATTTTTGCAGCCCAGAATGCAAAAAGGGTCAATGTGTTCACATTGTTAAAATTCTGTCTTGTCTACTTGAAATTACTCTTTGTGCTACTTGCAAAAAAATATTTGAATTCTGTCTCTGCTCAATCACCGAAAGAGCTCAAAACTTCTATCAAAAAACACATTTGGTCAAAAATTATTGTATAGCAAAACCTAAATGATTTGTATAACAAAATTACCACAATTTTTTTTAACCTCACGTCATATTTTTAATCATAACCTACAGTATCATTTGATGTTCATTTTTTTCAAGTATCCCTCAGTTGTTTGAGAGGAAAGTACTGCAGCATCACATTGTCGTGATATTAACTTATCACTAGCTTTTACTTTCCCTCAAAGATTGTGGCAGAGCAACAAAGAAATCAAATAAGTACTATATTTGTAAAAGAAAAAATGTGCTAAATCAGGACTGGATCTGTATTTACCAGTCAGTCATTTAGCTTGCATGGAGGCCACAGCAACACTTACTGAAGAAGAATGCTGTGACTGACAGTGATACATCATCGAATGATATCTCCATCCATCCTGTTTTTTACAGCATACTTCTTACATGATAAAGTGAAATAAGTGTTTATACTATATGTGAAATATTATTTCATGAGATGATTCTTTCATATTACATCTGTCTTTGTTTTACATGCAGTAATAAACCGAATCAGTACATTTTAATATTGGAGCAGTGTAAGACATGAATATGGGTAGCACAATATATCTTTGCATCAAGAGAAAAAGTAAACAAGATTCAGATGGTTAAATGTCTTATGCAAACTATCATTATTGGTCCTTTAAAACTTAAAAACGTTTGGATAAAATCCTTTTCCATGTTTCACAAATGTGTAAAAATGTGTGACAATAAATTAAAAAACTAAAGAGAGGGACTACATAAGGAAATAGGAATTTCCGCCCACTCATACATCAGAAGACGAACATGAAGGGGAACCAAAATGTGCACATTTTGGCCTGAAAATTTAAAATGCTCTAAAATGGTTAATTTTTAACTGATTTGGATGATATTTTTGTGCAATTTTCCATAGATTTTAAAGCAATTTAGCATAAGTTGCTGCTACACATCCATATATCTTTAAAGAAGCACTTATACATATGAAGGATTTAATGCATTGCTTATGTGTGATGAAGTTGAAACCAGACCTACATTTGAACCAAAGGAGATAAATAAATGGTACTATCAAATAAAGTATTTTCTTTGACTTTTCTTAAGTGTTATGTAAATGTTTGTATTTGTGTACCATTTATCCCCTAATTATTTATCTATAAATTCATCTGCCTCAAACAAGGATAGACAGGCCGATTTTGTATGTATTTTGTGTTTAAGGTTACTGTAGATCTGATTGAATTGATTCAATTAAAATAGCAGACAGGCGT
This sequence comes from Chiridota heheva, assembly GCA_020152595.1. NCBI lineage: Eukaryota > Metazoa > Echinodermata > Holothuroidea > Apodida > Chiridotidae > Chiridota > Chiridota heheva. Next base: position 519,098 of record JAIGNY010003306.1, read on the forward strand.
GTCGTAACAGATCTGCAAGGTACACATGAATGTTCTGCATTCGCAAAGTAATGTGTTGTGTAAACTAACCAATCCAAAAATATATTGGTTCATTTTTGTCAGAAACAAGGATGGAAAGTAAAGAAGTAATATCGAAAAGATTTTCTATGCAATCTGACAGCCCAGAGAAAAGTTATACCCAATTTTGAAATGCTTCATCTTGAAATGATTTAATGGATAATGGGGGAAAGAGTAAAACACCATCAGCTTAGATTTAATCGGATTTGAACAAACAAAAGTGCTACAATGATTTCATTGAAAAATGTGAGGCAGATTTTCCAGAGGGAAAGAAACCACATTGTGTTAAAAGCTACCTTTCATTCAAATATTAATGTATGTCTGTTACCTGGTTACAGAAGTACATTTTATCTTAAAAATGAAAAATTGCTATCATGTTCTTAGTTTAGATATGCTCATTGGGTTAGGGACTCGCTAGTACTGTGGACAGCTCATGTGAAGCATTAGATAAGACCCTGTATTAAACCTTCAGCCTTTCCTAAAAACGGTTCATTCACACAGAAGAGGGGATGGAATTAGATGAATGGAAAATTTGTAGTGACTTAAAATATCTAAATTTCTTTTTGGAACTTGAAAGCACTTTGGATCATTCAGATTATTTTGAAGCACATCCAGATGAAAACAATATCACAACATTGACAGACTGCCACAGTTAGTGGCAAAGAGACGTGGCACAGCCCTCTGACTACATCACTTGTATAGCTTATAGTCATTGATTTCCCTATCATTTTACTACTCTCTGGCCTTTCCCATGATTGTTTGCGATAGGTTGCCCTAGCCCTTATAGTGCTTTAACATTTTAGGTTATCCGAGCTCCCGTGTTTGTAAGTGCTCCTTAGCGGTGTTATGTATACCCCTTACGTGCAACTACTCATGATCAAGATTGGTCAAGAGTTTTATTCTCCAATAGATTGCTTAGTGACAGTGCTCTCAATTTCCCACCCTATTCACTCTCAACTGACAGACTGACAGCTTGCCTTACATTGCACAGAAGAAGAGCCACTTGAATTCATGACAGACGGACAAAACTTATTTAAAGCTGGAATGTTAATTCAACCAGGTCTGGAGTTCCATGTTATACAGGTGAGGTTCAAAAGTTCCAGAGGTAAAAATTCCTTCCAGGTGTGTTACGACAAGATTGGTAAGGAGCAGAGACGTCACTATAAGGGGGATTGGGTTGGAGTACCTTCTCCCAAAATGGGACGCCAGTTGGAAAATTAATATGGCAGTTAGAAATTCAGCCGTTCCTCTTCGGGGAACTCTCATAAATCCACCGAGTTAAGAAACTGATGCCTCAACGCCCACCACCACCATTCAGAAGACCCTGAGCCTAATCAGAATACCCCAGTGACGTTTTTGGTAAGGAGACACAAGTGACTTGGAGTTACAAGTGCCAGCAAATCAGGTTTGTGCTTCTATTCCCAGGGTCTATAACCAACGAGGTACCACTTTTAATGGGTAAACCTCTATACTATGCCAGTGTGATTCAAGTGTTTGCGTACATTTTAACGTAAATATAAGCGGCTCAAGCAATGTCATATTGCAAATACTTGGACAAGGGTCCTAAACACAATATACCCCATGGACGATAGCTGCATCACTGATTGTGGTGTAGACAGCATTCAAAAAGTAAAGGCGACCCCCTCCAAAGACAAAAGTGTTCAAATTTAGCCCATTATGAAGGCAATTTTGAAAAACGAAATATACATAAACAACAAAGATTATCCCAATGTTTGAAACTTTTCTGTCAAAAAGAGGCTCCCCATTCACCCCGTGGCTACAACATGGACCACAGAGCATGTTGAAGCTCCATGCTATGTATATGAGAATAGCTGCAAATTAACATTTTTCAACTTATTTTGGGAGCCTCCCCCTTCACAGTGATGTGTTGTAAATAATTAAACAATGGGGTTCCCATTAAACAGTGCTGGACCTACTGGGGAAGGGGTAGAAGTATGGGGAGAGGGTGGAGGGGGGGGGGACATTGTAAAAATGCCCAAATTTTTCCACAAAATACCAACAAAAGTTATAGATATATCAACAACTCATTTTCCAGGCGAAATATGAAATCTTTCACCGTTTCTTGGCCCCAGAGCCCCTCTCACTAAATTGTGTTCGATTGTTGGCTGATATGAAAAAAAAATATATATATTCCAAATTTGTAATAAATGTTACCTCATATAATTAAATAATGTAAATTGGATCTGAAAATACTTATGGGACCTACTTATCTATCTAAACTTGACAGTTATACAAATTGGAAGCTATCTAGCTTTTCAAACGCTAAAGCTGATATGACGGGTACACATCTCGAAATTAGGTATGAAATTACTCTTATAAATCACCAAATAAACTCTTTCTCTTGATATACAATCGAATCTAAGAGTATTTTGTAACTTTCGAGCGCTTTTCTCCCCTCCAATAGCATCAGTTGTTCTTGAGAGTCAGGAGCGCTGTAGATCGTCTATGAGTGTTGTACATCCGTTTTACGAAAAGACACTCAATGCGTATGCGTTATAATCATGGCGTCCAGTTCAAGCCGAGAGCGGGTCTAATCGAATTGTCGTAGAACTTTTCTTAGGCTCTTGGTTTGTCATTTGTTCTAAGATAAAAAAAAAAAAAAGATTTTTTAATAGTTTAAACAACATCTAGTTTTACTTCACGAATTGGTAAGTTGTTTTTTTCGTGATTTTCATTCTTTTTTGTATCGTTTGGTTATCAAATTTATCACGTTTTTTTAAATCTTTCATAGGCTGTTGTGCGAAAATTAGTGCTCACATTGTTTTATAAAACAATGTCGTTAATTATTCAAAGTTTTTTTATCGTGTATCCATACAATAAATATGTGATCTTCAGTTTAAGAGAAAATTGCCCTAATATAGATCAAAGATTCAATGAAAATTCATCACTCAAATTCAAATTGAATTTCCGACTGTTAACGTTAACATGATGACTGACCATCAAAAACATCAAAAAGATTTGCTCTAGATTAGAGAGTGACATGTTCCAATTGATGACAAACACTAAAGATACAATATTACTATTATTGGCGGAGGGTTAATATGCATTATTCACGCGGCTCCGTGAATTTTACTTTTTGCAACTCACAGTGACATAAGTATTTTTTGTTTTTCCTGTAATCTGGCTCATTTTTAACTATTTTGTGTTATTATGTCGGAACAAGCTAGAAAACGTGGTCCTGGTAGACCGACAAAGGACCAATCTGCGACCACACCCAACGTCGGCTCATATACGGTGATTCACCCCGCCACGTGAAACATCATGGCATGAAGCAATTAAAAGTTTCCAGGCCGTTATTGATTCAACGGTATTGAACTTGAAATCCAACCTGTTATGCCTCAAAGTTTAGGGGTCGCCTTAGAATACCAAGCTGGCCGCATTAGTGACCTAAAGCAAAATATAGCGGAAAGGGACTCCATCATTGACACGCTATCGGCTAAGATACAAACATTGGAAAAACAACTTCCGACAACGCCCATAAACTTAATGTACAGGAGAGAATGTCAAGATCAAATCTGTAAATTGTTAGAATACCACAAAGGGAAGGTGAATCCTGTGAGGATTTATTCAAACAAAAGATATTGGATAAACTAAACAATACCCCTACGATGACCATTCAGAGGGCGCACCGGGATGGGAGAAGGCGTGATGGAAAGCCCCGACACATACTGGTGAAACTCTTATCATACAAAAACAAAATCTACATTCTAAAAAGGGCTAGATCAATTACTAATGCCTCTGATTTCACCATCTTTAATAACCTGACCCTCCCAGACCTCCGAGAGAAACAAAAGTGGGCCAAAGATGTCCAAACGCTTTATCAAAGGAGCATCAAACTTAAATTTATAAGCCGGGAAGTGAAGAACGAATACAGAAAAGCCATATGATTTACCACCCTCCGGGACAACCGAAACCTAAGGATATTGTTCAACCCCCATTAAGTCATCCCATGAGTGACTCTATGTAACCAGTCAATATGATGGAGGTGTGTAGGTTTCTTGGTTATGTTACTGCCAGTGTGGTAGTAAATTCCCCCTCCCTTCTTGTAAATTTGGTCCACCCGGACCTTATTTCATAAGGAATGTCTTGTAAATTTGGTTCCCTCCGGACTGATTTTACTAGGTAATTTACTGGTGTGTATCTGTACGGTTTCTTCGATTAATTTTGTGTACTGAAGTGATAAGGTAAACAGTGATAAGAAGTGATGAGCTAATACACCAAAGAAAAAAAGGCCTGCTTCACGCAAAACAGCAGCGAGATGTAGTATGAAGGAAGAAGAAGGGCGTTTTCTTGCCAAATGGGGACAAGTTGTTGTCTCCAAATTTTATAGAAAAGAAGGGCCGGGGCCTAAATTTCCTAGCGGACCGTTTTTACTATGAGGGGGTACCAAATTTACTGGACGGCCACGGCCTAATTGTCTGGGGCCCAAATTTCGTAGCAAATAAGGACCGGGGGCCAAAATTTACTGGGGGGCAAAATTTGCTTTTACACCGGTCAGTGGTTGGGAAATATGTACTGTGATTCGATAATGAATGGATATTGGTCGGATTGTTTTTGTGTGTACTTGACGGGTTATGTTAATGAGTGCTAGCCTGGGCCTAGCGCCTTCCTTATGAGCACAAGCTGGCTACGTTCCATGCATCCGACCTCAGGTTCCGCGGAAATGTTTAGCTTTATGCATATGGCCCCCGGGTGAAAAATGTGAAGGCCATGACTTAGTGGGCAAAGATTGACACGAGAAGGTTGGTTAGATGGGTTCGTGAATTTATGCAAACTTGAAAAAACAAACATAGAAATGTAATCAACATTCGTTTACACAGAGCATGATTTCCTAAACGGTTAAACGTCACAACCTTACTAGCAGCCCTGGGATGCCCCATTAAATGCTACCGTACCCAGCGATGATTCTATCACGTGTCTACAAAAACTTATAGGTTTGGAAACAAACTTTTATTTCTGGCAATGTGTTGCCTATACGGCACATCCCAGCTTACGCAATGTCGCTGCATTCACCAACCCAGCAAAACTTTATCCTTAACGCCAAAGTGCTAGTAACCCCCGTGATAGTGGATTTACCTATAATGCTCTAGCCCCGCGATATAATGTAGCACAAGACTTACTGGCACTTAAGACTTGGCTGTACGACAAGCGAAAATGATCAAACAACTATTTCACATGTTATCTTCTAGGCTATGCCATGACCTAATATAGAACTCGGTACTCAAATCCGATACAATAGAGCATTACCTAAATAAGATTACGAGAATTTGCATATTCATAGAAGAATGTCCGAGTTTTGATTGGAAAATACTGGGATATGATTCAATATACATGTCCATACATGTAACTAATAGAATAGACATACGTGTATGGGGGACATGCCATACCAACTGACCAATATCATAGCCCGGGGCGGTACCGGTACGAAACACAAATAGGATTACTGTTTACAGTTAAAGGAGCTATTTTTAGCGAAATTACGTATGAAATCTGATACTGTGTTAAAAACCTTTCGATAGTTTTAATTAAAAAAAAATGGAATATCTCTTGACAAAATACAAGTTTTATGAAGCATATAAAAATCTCGCTTAAGCCAGAAACTCAAGAGCAAAACTGTAAAAACCTAGGAGGAGATACATTTTTAAACAAAACTTAGTACAGGCACGTATGAGAGGTCACGTACGATTTGATAATCTCCACTCATGCACTTTGTGTATGGGTGGAGCTAAAAAAGCGTTGCACCTCATATCCCCAGTGGTTCCGATATCACTTGACACAATTTTCTGTTACCAAAACTACCGTAAGTTAGACTTTGGATTTGAAACAATATTAAGCAATATTCTGCAATCAAAATGACGTGAAACGCATGGGTTCAGGGTGCTCTCGCCTCTGGACTCCCACTAGGTCAGCTTTCCATGTGCATCCTAGATTTGGAACACTGATTTTAAGCAGTTTTCTGCTATCAAAATCACGAGAAACGTAACGATTTGATTTGATACGATTTTAAGCGAGTTTCTGCTGTGAAACTCACAGCTTCCCGGAGACCCAATAAGAGAAACTATGGATTTGCCACCGTCAACAGTCACCTCGATGAATTGATCGGCCGCAAAAAAACGGTGCATTCCATTTTATATCCATGTGCTCAACAATTAACACTTATGGAGAAAATGATTAAAGTCCCAGAACCTGATTCAATTGGGAAGGGGAGGGTGTGGTAACAGAAACGACGACCCCCTTTCCCCACGCCACTACTCAGGAACTTCAAATATGACCTCACTTTTGATGCGCAAACCCATCTTGCAATGCACATTGCCAGATTGCATATTTATTTTTATTCCCTGCGCACTGTCTGACTGTGAACTAGTGAAAGAATATCTGTTCTTTGCATTTCACATTATTCGTAACCCATGATCTTGGTTTTGAGCCCTCTAAATTGTTGGCACCAAATGGGCCCCTTATTGTCATAGATTATCCAGGGTTGGCGCGTTAGTTGACCATTTTGATAAGGGGTGTAAAATATAAAATTTACCGACGACCTCAACCATTTAAAGAAAAGTGCAACCCCTGTTAGGACCTGCTTCTTGGTTATTATTTCGAGCTCTAGTTTTCACCTATCAAACAACGTCGGATTCTAGACCAGTAGATTGGATTGCAACAGACAGACTCAGCTAATCAACTTATAAATTTCACCTATACTTCCGCTTGTAATGTGCAAAGACACTTTTATTATTATGTGTGTGTGTGTGTGTGTGTGTGATTGTGTGTGTGCACACACGCACACACACACACGCACACACCATCACACACACACACACACACACACACACACTTACATGACAAACACTTCGAGGGCAAAAGTTAACAATCAACCACTGTTGGACTCGGTGATTTTGTCCTACAATGGTAGGTCTTGAACTTGTTGATCTCACAGATATCACTTACTTGAGTGAACCTTTATTTTTGTGTGACAAAAGCAATTTAATTTTTGAGCAAGAACTTGACGAGCTCCCCCACTTAAGTATGTGTGCCTCAAAAACTACATACCCAAGCTAAAATTTAAATACTGTAATTTAAAAAAGTCTAAATTGTTTTTGACATAAATGAACAAATCAGAACTTTCTATCAAGTTGATTATTTTAAAGTGTATTACTGGTATATCAAATATGGTGGTAATACACACATGACTTGTCCTAACCACCTATCTGATATTGAACATACCTGTATCACGACCAATATCACACATGACTGGTTCTAACCTCCCATCTGATGTTAGAGCCTAACTGTATCATGACCAATATCATACACGACTTGTCCTAAACTCCTATCTGATGTTGCGCATAATTGTATACCTTAAGGTTTCACACATGACTGCTTCTAACCTTCTATCTGATGTTGGACCATAACTGACCGATATCATACACGACTAATCCTAACCTGCTATCTGATGTTAGACATAACTGTATCACAACCGAAATCATACACGACTGGTCCTAACCTCTTATCTGAAGATGGACCATAACTGTATCACGACTGATATAATAATAGTAATAGTAATTATTGTATACAGCGCCCTTTCTATACAAGTATATTTAAGAGCGCTTTACAAACATCGGAGCTTTTGAATAGGGGAGAACTTCCCAAACTGCGCATCATCTATCCATTAGTTCATTAAATTTTAAATGAACACCGCGTTTTCATGCTTCTCTTCTCGAATAGTGTTTAGAAAACCAGGTAGGGTGTGACTGTCCTATTATTGATATCATAAACGACTTGTCCTAATCTCCTACTGATGTTAGACATAACTGTATACCGGAATCTTGGAACACATGACTGGTCCTAATCTCTTATTTGATGTTGGACATAGTTATATACCGAAATATATTCACACATGACTGGTTCTAATATCCTATCTGATGTCAGACATAACGGTATCACAACCGATATAATACACGACTGGTCCTAACCTTCGAACTGATGTTGGAGCATAAGTGTATCACGACCGATATCATACACGACTTGTCCTAACCTTTAATTTTGGACCTAAGTGTATACCGGAATGTTTTCACACATGAATGGTCCCAACCTCCTATCTGATTTGGGCATAGCATGTATACCGGAATGTTTCCACACATAGGACTGGTAATAACCTCTTATTTGATGTTAGACATAACTAAATACTTGAATGTTTTCACACATGACTGGCCCTAACCTCCTATCTGAAGTTAGACATAACTGTATACCAGACTTTTTCACACATGACTGGTTCTAACCACCTACTTGATGTTGGACATAACTGTATTATTACCGATATCATACACAGCTGGTCCTAACCTCCTATCTGATGTTAGTCTTTACTGATATACAGAAATGTCTTCACACATGACTGGTCCTAATTTCCTGTTTGATGTTGGACATAACTTTATACAGGAATATCTTCACACTTAAGTGGTCCTAACCTCCTGTTTAATGTTAGACATTACCGTATACTATGGTGACGTCATAAAAAGTGCCCTCTTCGTGAGTTTTATCCCACTGACCTTTTGGCGTGCACGCGTCCCTGATTATGATATTGTAAATTAATTTACATTTGCGTTGCTTTTAATCATTTAAAAATGTTTCTAATGTGGGAAGTTTTCAGAACAGCTGAGAATTCTGAAACAAACTGCATAAGACCATGGATATTCAAGGTTGCACTTTTTTACTTGAGTACTGACATGACCTGGATTTTCTCTGGAGGCAATCCAAGAAATGAGTCCGAATGCAACATAGGGAGTTTTTCATATATCTAACATGACTATCAGCTGATCAGTGAAAGTGGATGGTAGAGAAGTAGCTCTCTTACCCAATAGTCGTCAATTTGTACAATAATTCCCATGACAAAGACTTTTTTATATACCTTCAACTAAGTTTGATTCTGAAATGTGGAAATTTCTGTGCTATTCATATATTGATTAATTTCATGTTCATTACTTTGCCAAGGTGTCAGAGTAAAGACATAATACTCATTCTGGTGTTCATACTGTATCAGAGGTACATACTGAACACAATACTTTTGTAATAACCTCTGGCATTCATTTTCAAGCATTTTGTTTGTATATATTCACCAGGGTCAACTGAACCCGAACACAATACAGACATTTAAAAAGCTATTAAAAGAAGTTGTAAATAAAGATTTTAGCAGCAACAAGGTGAAAATTGAAATTACAATCCATTCAGTTACAATTAATTGTGTAATTCCTAAGTTTGTATGATATGCCCCAAAGTGCAAATAGCACTTAAACACTTATAAGGAATATAATTTATTTATATAACACAGGACTATTAAGGAAAGAAACTGGTGAAAAAGCCATGTTGATATAAGTAAACGAGTTACAAAGAATTCATCAAGGAGTGTTGAGTGTAAAGTATGATGTCATATTTGCAGATTCAAGATAATTCTTTATGCATTTCTATCAAATGAAAATTTATTTCGTTTTCATTCAGAGTGTACTTTAATGTGCATTATCAGATGGGCAATAATAATCAAACAGAAAATGTGTAATGCTTTAGAAAGAGATAATTAATTTTTAATGAAATACATTAAACAGCTTCAATTTTAAAAATGGATTTCTATTGTTATATTTTCTATTATTATATTTCTATTATTATTAATGTTATAACTTTAATTATTTTTATCAAATAAATACAAAATTCTGCATAAAATTGGTTTTGGGTACAACACGACATGCTTTTCGTCATAGTTTGACAAAATCTGGTTTAGATAATTGATAGCGCAGGGGCGATTGCAGAGTATTTCCTTTATATTTTTTAGGAATCTACTTGTTTCTAACTAATATTCAAGCTATGAATAAGTCAATATTTACTTATATTGTAGAAAATAAATCTTATGAAAAAATCTCTCAAAAAATAAGTTTAATCCATTCTAAAACAGGACAGAATTTGTGCAAAATTATGAAAATAATCGAATCTGGGACGCATTTTGTGACCGTCATTCCTAGAATATCTAATTGTTATATATTGTTATAACTTTGATCATTCTTATCAAATAAATACAAAATTTTGCATAAAAATTTGTTTTGGGTACAACAAGATTTTTTTTTGGTCATACTTTGGCAAAATCTGGTGAAAATAATTGATAGCGTAAGGGCAATTGGAAAGAATCTCCTTCATATTTTTTAGGAATCTAGTTGTTTCTCACCAATATTCAAAAGTCAATAAGTACCCATATTGTAGAAAAATTAATGTATGAAAAATATTCTCAAAAAGGGTCATTATAAGTTTGAACAATTTTGAAACAAGATAGACTTTGTGCAAAATTATGAAAATCATGAAAGTGAAACTCTTTGTCGACGGTCATTCCTAGAATTTCTTATTGATCTTAATTTTGTTATATAATCTTATAACTTTGATCAGTCTTATTAAATAAATACACAATTCTGCATAAAAATTGGTTTTGGGTACAACAGGACATGTTTTTGGTCATATTTTGGCAAAATAAGATGAAAACAATTTATAGCACAGGGGCAATTGCAGATAATTTCCCCTACATTTTCAAGGAATCTAGTTGTTTCTAACCAATATTCAAGCTATGAATAAGTCAAAATCTACCCATATTGTTGAAAAATAAATCTATATATGTTTGAACCATTTTGAAACAACAGAATTTGCGCAAAATGATGAAAACATTACGATCCTAAGGCCGCATTAAAAATGTGTCCCAAACACCCGACCATTAACATAAATCTGGTCGAGTGATAATATTTCGATCCCCCGCTTCCGAGTTGCATTAAATTACACAATAAAGTTTCCAAGCTCATGACGCAATTCGCATCGTAAACAAACTTCTCTTATTACATGTATTCATACGCCATGAGTTAACCTGGACAACAAGCCAGGCTTATTGCACAAACATCCTTTCCATTTTAAATTAATTTACCTCCCCTTTAGTTATGAAAATAATTGCGGTAGATAAACTAGTTGCTTAGAAAATAGAATCAGTAAGAAATAATTAATAATGAATGTTTTTGTTCCCAATTAATACAATATATTTTGGCCTTCATTTTCTTGCGCGATTCACGAATCGAGTAAATCAGTGTTTACAAATACGCATATGTTACTGTTCAGTAAAGTTTCTTGATAGTTAAATTGAGACGAACTTTCTAAAGTAAATGTGCGCAACACGTCAATGAGATGATAGAATAAGTTTTCTCTGAAGGAAGTTTGGGAAGGAATTAAATGGCTAATAATTTAAAATTTGAAAAATACAAACTCTGAATAAGATATTCGGCAGGCGGGAGAAATCCCTCCCCCACAAAAAAAAAAAAAAAAACAGAAAAAACAATACACATACACACACTTTTGACTCCACCCTCACAAATTCTGGACGGGCATATGAAAACAATTTGAACAGATTACGTGTTCTCTCTCTTTAACTGACCTAGTTTTAATCCATCCAAAGATAGTTACTTGCATCAGCCGGGAAAATAAAGATTTGCCAAACGATTAAAAAAGATTATTGACACCAATGCCATCCGTCAAATCATGCTTCAATTGTCTAATTTAAACAATAGTATATCATAAGGATAAGTTCCCGATAAACTTTGCAAATTTTGTTTATTATTTGCCATGACACTTTTAAACAGTGAACCACTCAATGCATATACTGATATAGGGACTGATATACTGATATATGAAAAAGGAGTTGCTTTGATTCAGCCTGATTTGCCGGGCCCTTAAGGAAAGAAATTAAAAAAGTAGGATTCCATTTGGTAAAATCTTCTGACAATGTCTGTTCTTCAATATGTACATCTAAAACCAAAGCAGCATTTGTTTCTTTTCAAAACAGTATTTTGTTTTTAAACCTTTTAGTTTTCAACCTCTCCCACACATTTTACGGTACGTCCTCTCCTTATGACTTACCTACTGTAGTCGCCCGGTGGTCAATTGCCAACATATTCGTCCTAGGCAAATCCAACCGAAAGTGGGAAAAAATCTAGCAGTGTGTGTGTGTGGAAGAGGGAAAGGGGGTGGAACAAATCACAAAATCATGCTAAGATACAAAATATCACCATACAAAAGTATACATTTGGAAAAAGTTGGGGTGGGACAAGTTAGATTCCCCTTACCACGCCCCAAACCCCCAAAAAAAAAAAAAAAAAAAAAAAAAATCCGCCTATGCTCAAACAGCATCTGTAGGAAACGGGCCTCAACTCTAGAAAAAAATGGTAGGTCAATTCCAATGTTGACTATTTGTCGGGAAAAACCATGGTATTGAAGAGAAATTTATGTTTACACCTGTTTTTGTTTCTTCGCAAAACACACATTTCATCTATTTTCATTTTCATATCATATATTTGTTCATCTACAACTTGACATTACATAACATTAAATAAAAGGAAAATCACAAGATAATTAATAATAAAGGATATGCATAAAAGTAAAAATATATCAACAGTCATATATAATAAATTGTATCAAAGTTCTCAAAAAGTAAATATTTCAAATGAAGATACTAATCAATGACAATTAATGTAATAAATGACTGATATATGCAAGTTGGGATATTGAGTGATTGCAAAAACACTAGTGAGCTTAACGTAACAAACACTCCCTTAGAGGAAGCAAACCACATACATACGGTGGTTACTAAACTGCCGAATATAGCTACTACCAATCCGGCACCCACCCCCACCCCACCCAGTTTCCATTAAACACATCTACTAATTTCAAAAATACAAATTATATATTGAATTAACCTCGGAGGCTCCATAGTCCCACTGCCCGCCACACATACATTCAACCCAACCCCAAAAACAGGAATAAGGAAACAGAATAAGTTAATATGTGCTTATGAAGTACATCCTAATATAATACTTACAATGATATATAGAGCGAAAAGTTTTATCATGTAATTGCAGGGAATTTCAGACTCTTATTTATTGGTTTCTTAAGCTTTTTTGGGCATGCATTGTTACTATTGCTGGTAAAAGAGTGAATTTCATTTCGTTGTTGGATATTGCAACTGTGAATCTGGTTATTTTAGGTGTAAAACAATTAAACTTGTGCGGTATACTACTGTTAATACATCTAAACACACCTGAAGCAATACTATATACACATATATATATATATATATATATATATATATATATATATATATATATATATATATATATATAGATGACTTTTCACCTTTTTGCCTAGTTTAATATATATATATATATACTTTTATATATTTGTGTGCCTAGTTTATATATATATATATATATATATATATATATATATATATATATATATATATATATATATATATATATATATATATATATATATATATATATATATATATATATATATATATATTTATATAAGACTAGGCACACAAAGGTGAAAAGTCATCTGGAAAGCAATGTAAGCAGCAAATCATACTCAAAGTGGGCAACACATTTTTTAAAGGTAATTTGACCCTGCTGATTATGAAAATGCCTGCTGCCAACAAACAAAAATTCAACCGAAAGCCCAAATTCAAGATGGCGGGTAAAATGGCCGCCAAAACAGGAAAAACCATGACTTGTCTTATTGGCGCAAAAGAAATGTTATTCTGATAGCAAAAAAAAAAAAAGCGTGCTTGGGACAACATATAACAACAAGCAGCTAAATATATTTGTAAGTCAATGTTGAGGCCAAATTTGTTTTATTTTGTAGAGTTTGTATATTTAGCGCCCTCTATTTCAGTAGCAGTGGTACAGCTGAGTGATCCAACCACTGAATCGAGATAAAAGTGAGCGTGGAACTTTACTGATTCCACTCAACTGTACACCGATTGCATCCGCTTACTTATCACAAGATGATCAGCGCAATGAAAACGAACTGAATTCTCCCGAGTACAAGCCCTCCAACGACGACAGTATTCTGACATTGGTACACGCAGCATTGTTTACACGTGGAGAATTAATTGTGATGCCAGAACATATCAGACTAAATGTCAGTGGAGAAAAGGCTGCTAGAATTGTACCTCAGAACCTCAAAATCTTCTTGCGTGTTCTCTTTGGTGGACAGGAGGCCATTGCTGATATTGCTGACAGCTACGAGACCACGACCGAGGAAGATGAGGAAGATGACAAAGTAGCCGATTTGGAAGCTGAGTTGTGTGACAGTGGAAATCTGGAAAACAACAGAATAATGAGCATTGCGCAGGATATTGTTTATTGTGTCAGCGGTGGAAAGAAGTGGACACCCAAACATGTCGGCTAAGCTTTAACTCTCCATCAGAAGACACGGTCGCGGAAGCTTGTTTGCCTATTCAACAAGGCTGGTCACTGTCTGAGTTACCGCCAACTTATAAGCGTCGACACTGCACTAGTCATGGCCACGCTGGAATCATTGGATCCATCAACTGGTGCAGTTATTCCTCCAAATCTGAAACTGTCAGAGCATGAGCAAACTGGTGAAGTCACTAACAAGCTGATCCATGTGACTGCTGACAACATTAACATACTAAATGACACACTCGACGGAAATAATACTTTCCATGCCACGCAAATGGTGGCATTCCAGCGAAGAGGAGCGTCCACAGATATAACACTGAAAGCAATGAATCCCTCAAGAGAGCAGTCACTGTCAGTTCCCGGTGAATTGGGAAAAATCATCTTTCCTAGCGGCTTCAAAGAAAAACAAGAACCAGTGTTTCAGAAAGAAGTTGACAAAGAGTTTTTTATGTTGGAGAAAAGAGAAAATGTGTAGCCGAGTTTGAAGCTTTAGACCTTTCATTCATTCTCAAATGACTTGACAATGATGACAAAACTAGTTGGACAACTTTCAATGAGCTGCTGTCTAGTAATAATCCAGTTCTCACAGCTGTTGGATATCTGCCTATGATCCTCAATCCAGCTCATGAACTTGGAACACTCAATACGGTTCTTCAAAGATGTATATCTATTGCTGATCATCTTGGACATGACTATATTGTCCTGACAGTTGACCAAGCGCTGTATTGCAAGCTACTAGAGCTGAAGTGTTCGAATGAAATCTACCAACGAAGAATTGTATTGAAAATGGGAGGCCTCTATATTGCAATGAACTTCCAGAAGGCAATTGGCCAACACATGAGTGGTTGTGGTATAGAAGAGCTGTGGATCGAGAGTGGTCATCTCGCTGAGGGTCCAGTACAACTTGTACTTCAGGGTAAACGATATGCAAAAGCCGTAAGAGCTCACAAACTTACGTACCAGGCACTATGGCAGGTTTTGGTGCCAATACTTTGTACCTGGCTGGGGAGCAACCACCCACTTCTTGCAGATGAGATTGACAAAGCAACTGATAATCCACTCAAACTTGCTGAACTACTTGCATCTGACAACTTTCAAGGTCAGCTTGATAACTTCACGAAGTTACGGTCAGGCAATGATGTCAATTTTGCATTCTGGATAGAGTACATGCATATGGTCTCTATTCTGCTGTTTTCAAACGTTCTCTACGCGACTGAAAGTGGGAGCTCTACTGTGACTCTGTCTGCGAGATGCTTCCATACCTTAGAAGATATGATCACTGAAATTATGCAAAGTCTGTTGCTGCATACATAATTGAAATAAACCAACTGCCAGCAGAGATCAGATGTCAATTTCTTCAAGGTGATTTCGTTGTGAAGCGCTCTCGTGGAAGCTTCAATCAAGTAGATCCGGATCATGCTCAAGAGTGGCTTGTAGGTACTGGCAAAGATTCTGGCGGCATTGTTGGTATCACAAATCAGCCGTCAGCCCTACAGAGATGGTCCCTCTCATTTCATTGGCGCACTGATATTGCACAGAAAACATCCGAGATGTTTGG